>CM076579.1:1677900910-1678500977 GCA_034641835.2 Pinus albicaulis | reverse complement strand
TTTCAATTCTGCAATCACATATGATCCCTACCAATCCTTAGCCACCTGGAAACCAAATGTTTCATTCTGCCACTGGACGAGTATCGTATGCAGCAGGTGCAGGTAGAGAGTCGTTTCCCTTAATGTTTCAAGCATGGAATTACAAGGTACAATCTCTCCCCTTCTCGCTAATCTCTCTTTTCTTAGAGTACTTAGCCTTCGCAATAATAGTTTCCATGGTCACATTCCCTATCAATTGGGAACCCTCTTTTGCTTAAAGATGCTTCACCTATCTAGGAATCAAATCCAGGGTTCCATTCCGCCCACTCTCGGTAGCTTCCGCAGTTTGCGAAACTTGACTCTCTCCTTTAACAATCTCATAGGATACATTCCCCCACAACTATGTGTTCTCCCAAACCTAGTATTCATATCCTTTTGGTCTAACAATTTGATGGGAACAATCCCCAACTACTTGGGAAACATATCCACTTTGCAGTACTTATATTTGGGCTACAACATCTTGGCAGTGTTCCCTCCGAACTGGGTATGCTAAGCCAGCTCAGATTTCTTTCTTTGGGGCTTAACCATCTCACAATACATATTTCGTCTTCGTTGTCTAACTGCACAAATATTGAAGTATTGGATATAGATTCTAACCAATTAGTTGGCCACATTCCGTCGAAGTTGTGCACCAAGAAGACCACCCACTTAAATTATCTTCATCTGGGTGCTAATCAGCTGAGCGGCAACATTCCTTCTTCCCTCTTCAATTGTACGAACCTTCAAGTGATTGTCTTAGCAAGGAACCAGGTCAGCGAAACAGTGCCCATGGACCTGGGTAAATTGACACATCTCCAGACGCTTTACATTGGCGGCAATTACTTGATTAGCGGCAACACCACGGTATGCCCCATTCTTATTGCACTTAATAACTGTTCCAATATACAAAAATTAGACTTATCCGAGAATAATCTCACAAGACAACTTCCCTTTTCTATAGGCCACCTCTCTACAAAACTATACTACTTAAACCTGGGTGTCAATGAATTATCAGGAGAAATACCTCAACGTATTGGAAATCTAACTAGCTTAACATTTCTCAGTTTAGAAACTAATTTTTTTACAGGGTCAATCCCTTCTTCAATTAATTTTCTTCTGAATTTGGAGAGGTTATATATGAATTTCAATAATTTACAAGGAAACATCTCTATGGAAATTGGGCAGCTAAAACAACTAGGGCTCCTAAAACTTTCTGGAAATAATCTCTCAGGAAGAGTCCCTGATTTTGTGGCCAACCTTCAGCAACTAAGATATTTAGATCTTAGTCATAACCAGTTATCAGGAAATATACCTACAAGTTTAGGGAAATGTGTGAACTTACTAGAGTTAGACCTATCATACAACAAGCTTAGTGGGAACATACCTCCAGAGCTTGCAAGCCTTGCAAATTTAGCCCTCTATTTCAACTTGTCAAACAATTTATTACATGTCCACGTGCCTTCAGAACTAGGAAAGTTCAATATGCTTCAAGCTATAGATATTTCTGCAAATCGGTTAACTGGCCACATTCCAAGTGCACTTGGAAGTTGCAAAGAAATAACATATCTGAATCTTTCTTGCAACAAAATTGAAGGCTCGATTCCAGTGTCACTTGGTGAACTTCAAAGTCTTCAAGACCTAGATCTCTCTTCGAACAATTTGTCAGGTGGAATACCCATATCACTAGAAAATCTCACAATGCTCCATCACTTGAATTTTTCTTTAAACAAGCTGTCAGGAGAAGTCCCTAAAGAGGGAGTTTTCAAAAGGATTGGCGCCACAACATTTTTGGGAAATCTTGGTCTATGTGGACCTTGGGTAAATCTACCACCGTGCTATGCTTATAAACATAAAAGTGTTTTGAATCTCAAAAGAGTTATCCTACTTGTTGTTGTTATAGCAATTATTGTATTGTGTTTGTTTATGGGAATCTTATGCAAACAAAAGTGCAAGAGACATATTCAAAGAGAGGCTGGACCATCATTAATTGTGGGGCATCGAAGAATCTCCTATGCATAGCTCGTCATTGCAACAAATGGATTTAGTGATACCAACTTGTTAGGAGTTGGTAGTTTTGGAAAAGTATACAAAGGGATTTTGAATGATGGCGCAATGGTTGCTGTCAAGCTTCTCAATCTACAAAATGAAGGGGCTCAAAAGAGTTTTGATATAGAATGCAAAGTTTTGGGTAGAGTTAGACACCAAAATCTCATTCGGGTCATAACATGCTATTCAGATCTCCAAATCAAAGCTTTGATATTTCCATTAATGCCAAATGGAAGCCTAGAAAAGTGGTTATATCCTGATGATGGAGAACAAAGTGGTTTGAATTTGATTCAAAGGTTGAATATAGCAATAGACATCGCCCAAGGCATGACATATCTCCATCACCATTGTTTTGTTCAAGTACTTCATTGTGATTTGAAACCCAACAATGTCTTGTTGGGTGAAGATATGACTGCATATTTAATAGACTTTGGCATTGCTACAATATGTTTTCCAAATAATGAAGCCGGAGCTCTCACTTCGACAAATGCACTCAAAGGATCTACAGGGTACATTCCTCCAGGTATTATTTAAACTATATACCATATTAAGCAATGTTATGATTTTCTTATGTTTACTTAACATTTAAATTAAAGTAAAAAAACTTAATATGAAGATCTATGAATGCAGAATATGGAGTGGGAGGACAAGTTACAACAAAAGGCGATGTTTATATTATGGAATAGTGCTATTGGAAATGCTCACTAGAAAGAAGCCCACCCACAACATGTTTGTGGATGGAATGAATTTGCAAAAATGGGTGGGTAGCAGTTTTCCAGACCGAATACAAGAAGTGGTGGACATGGGTTTATTGAGGAGGACTAATAGATGCAACGAAGAAGATAAGGATCTCAATTTCCTTAGATCATTGATAAATGTGGGTTTTCTTTGCACAAATGAATCTTCTCAAGGGCGACCTACTATGATGGGCATTCTAGGCACACTGCAAAACATCAAAGACACTTTTTTGAGCCATACTTCAATTCCCAAATTCCAATCAAATCTAACACATTTGTTGGGAAGTACAAGTACTACTATCAACAACATTTGTGAAGGCCAGAGTTCTTCCACATCTTAGTCTATTCTAACAAAATGGTAGTTGTGCTACTAAACCATGAAGTAATGTGAGTCTTATTTCCTATGGTAGTTGTGTTACTAAACCATGAAGTAATGTGAGTCTTATTTCCCTTGTTTGTACATAAATATTTGAAGTAATGTGAGTCTTATTTCCTTTGTTTGTACATAAATATTTGAAGTAATGTGAGTCTTATATCCCTTGTTCATACATAAATATTTGAACAAAGTGGTAGTGTTTTAATAATGTATTTATGATTATGAAATTTCTTATTCTATCTTTCAAAAAATTATATTCAATATCTTTACATCTATAACTGAATGTATCACTGTTCTAATTAAATATATCAAACTCTTTTGGTATTAAATACATAAAGAGTTTTGTATTTCTTTCAAATCACTAAATATAGAAATATATTTTAATTCCAGAAATTTCTTTCAAATGACTAAATATAGAAATATATTTTAGTTCGAGAAATTATTGAAAAACCTATTACATGTATCACTCTTCTAATTGAATGTATCACATTCTTAATGAATGTATCACAGTTCTAATTAAATGTATGACACTCCTTTTGGTACTCTTTTGGTATTAAATACATAAGGAGTTTTTCATTTCTTTCAAATGAAAAAAATATAGAAATATATTTTAGTTCCATAAATTATTGAAAAAACTATTATATGTATGAATCTTCTAATTGAATGTCACACTCAATGTATCACACTCTTTTGGTATTAATTACATAGAGTTTTTTATTTTGAATATTTCTTTCAAGTGATTAACAACAACAACAACATTTGTGAAGGCCGTGAGTTCTTTCACATCTTAATCTATTCTAACAAAATGGTAGTTGTGCTACTAAACCATGAAGTAATGTGAGTCTTATTTCCTATGGTAGTTGTGTTACTAAACCATGAAGTAATGCGAGTCTTATTTCCCTTGTTTGTACATAAATTTTTGAACAAAGTGGTAGTTATATAACTAAACTAAAAAAATTGAGTCTTATTTCCCTTGTTTGTATATAAATATTGGTTGTTAATTGCATGCAAATATGAACAATAGAGTTAGATTCACTATGAATGGTGTTTTAAAAATGTCTTTATGATTATGAAATTAATATCTTTATTTCTATAATTGAATGTTTCACAATCTTGTAATTGAATTTATCACATTCTTTCGTATTAAATACACAACAAAGAGTTTTGTATTTCTTTCAAATAATTAAAATATAAAAATTTATTTTAATTCCATAAATTATTGAAAAAACTATAACAATAAATATAATTCTAATAAATAAATATAACTGTTGTTGTTTATTTTTTATATTTCTCTTTAAAGAATGTCATAACCAAAATAAGAATGATACTACTAGCCAAACTAAAACAATGTCAATTAACACACTTATAAACAAAATCAATGAATACACTTATATGACAGTTTAAGTAAAAGAAAACTCACAATTTAGAGCAGTAAAGCAGTATTAACTTTACATAATCATAGCTCACAAATTATATCATGTCACATCTTTAAAATATTATTTATATAGCATATATGAGGAAAACATATGGCTTTCCTATCCATCAATAAATTAGTGATTAGTAATTTCAATTTTAATGAAATATGTTTTATATTTCAAGGAAAACATAAAGCTTTTGTATTGAATAAATTTCATTTCCAAGAATAAAGTATTAAAAGAAATATGTGTTTTATATTTCAAAATATAAATAACTAGCAATTGCACCATATGTTGCAAAGGAGATGCCGCAAGGTGAGAGTGTAGAAAAGAATAACATAGAAGATAGAAGCAAAAATTTTATGCAATTTTATTTATTTAAAAGTGTTTTCTGATCTCATTAGATTAAAGAATAGATATTCTTATTTACAAGAAATTTTAAGGTAATATAGAGAAATCTGGAAGTCTCTAGCATGTGTAGCATGTAAACTATTAGATTCAAAATATCAGATTCCACTTGATTAGCATACCTACACATTGTCTTTTAAAAATTTAAATCCATTCATTATTTCACTTCATATGTACTCTGAGATTCATGCATGAACCATTACATGCTTGGAGATTCACATAATTCCTAGATAAATAAACAATGTCATATAATTCCAAATTACCATAATCGTAGAGTTCTATAAACTACATGAATCAATATTAAAATTAACAATGAGGAGAAGTAATCCAATTGTTATTGCTTTTACATTATGAATCAATAGCATGTGGAAACCTATGAAATCCGCTGACCATTGGCACTTCAAAATTTCCAGGGAAAAACTATGTTTGTATCTTATATAGAATGGTGTAATTTTTCAATTCAAAGACCTTAAATTGTCTCTCGAGCAAAAGGATCATTTGGGGAGTTAACCATCTAATGGGACGATTCCGTCTTCGTTGTCTAACTACCGCACAAATATTGAAATATTGGATCTAGGTTTTAACCAATTTGTTGGCCACATTCCGTCGTTAGCTTTGTGTAGCAAGAAGACCACCTAGCTAAAGGGACTCTATCTAGATGGTAATTAGCTGTGTGGTAGCATTCCTTCTACCCTCTTCAAATGTACAAACCTTCAAGTGATTGATTTAGGAGGGAACCAACTCAGTAGAATAGTGCCCATGGAGCTGGGTAAATTGACACATCTCTGGATGATTTTATTGAAAAACAATCACCTGATTAGCAGCACCACCACAAGATGCCCCATTTTTACTTCTCTTAGTAATTATTCCAATCTAGAAGAGGTATACTTATCCTATAATAATTTGATGGGACAATTGCCCTTTTCTATAGGTCGCTTCTCTACAAAACTCTACCGCTTACACTTGGGTGCCAATGAATTAGGAGGAGGAATTCCTCCACAAATTGGAAACATGACTGGTTTAATATTTCTTGGTTTAGCTAATAATTTTTTCACAAAGTCAATTCCTTCTTCACTTAATTTGCTTCTTAATTTGGAGAGGTTATATATGGATTTCAATAATTTAGAAGGAAATATCCCTATGGAAATTGGGCACCTGAAACGCTTAGGGATCTTATATCTTTCTAGAAATAATCTCTCGGGAAGAATCCTTGATTTTGTGGCCAACCTCCAGCAATTAAGATATTTATATATTAATCATAATCAATTATCAGGAAACATACCTGCAAGTTTAGGGAAATGTGTGAACTTACTACAGCTAGATCTATCATACAATAAGCTTAGTGGGAACATACCTCGAGAGGTTGCAGGCCTTGCAAATTTAGCCTTATATTTCAACTTGTCAAACAATTTATTACATGGCCACGTTCCTTCAGAACTAGGAAAGTTCAATATGCTTCAAGCTATAGATATTTCTGCAAATCGGTTAACTTGCTACATTCCATGTGCACTTGGAAGTTGCAAAGAAATAGCATATCTAACAAACTTTAAGGCTCGATTCTAGTGTCACTTGGTGAAATTCAGAGTCTACAGGACCTGGATCTCTCTTCCAATAACTTTTCGGGTGGAATACCCATATCACTAGAAAATCTCACAATGCTCAATCACTTGAATTTTTCTTTTAGCAAGTTGTCTGGACAAGTCCCTAAAGAGGGTGTTTTCAAAAATATTTGCACCATGACATTTCTGGGAAATTGTGGTCTATGTGGGCCTTGGGTAGGTCTATCACCATGCTATTCCCACAAACATAGAAGTGTTTTGAATCTAAAAAGATTTATCATTCTTGTTGTTTATATTGCAACAATTGTTGTATTATGTTTGTCTTGCAATCTTATGGAGACGAAATTCCAAGAGACATATTCAGACAGAGAATGGTCCATCATTAAATGTGGGGCATTGAAGAATCTCCTATGCAGAGCTTGTCATTGCCACAAATAAATTTAGTGATTCCAACTTTTTAGGAGTTGGAAGTTTTGGAAAAGTGTAGAAAGGAGTTTTGAATGATGGCACAATAATCGCTATCAAGCTTCTCAATCTAGAAAATGAAGGGGCTCAAAAGAGTTGTGATAGAGAGTGAAAAATTTTGGGTAACTTTAGACAACGGAATTTGATTATGGTCATAACTTGTTATTCAGATCTCCAAATCAAAGCTTTGATATTTCCATTAATGCCAAATGGAATCTAGAAAAATGGTTATATCCTGATGATGGAGAACAAAGTGATTTGAATTTGATTCAAAGGTTGAATATAGCAATAGACATCACCCAAGGCATGGCATATCTCCATCACCATTGTTTTGTTCAAGTGATTCATTGTGATTTGAAACCCAACAATGTCTTGTTGGGTGAAGATATGACTACATCTTTAATAGACTTTGGCATTGCTACGATATGTTTTCTAAATAATGAAGCTGGAGCTCTCACTTCCACAAATGCACTCAAAGGATCTGCAGGGTACATTCCTCCAAGTATTATTTAAACTATATACCATATTAAGCAATGTTATGATTTTCTTATGTTTAATTAACATTTTAAATCAAATTTAGAAACTTAAGATGAGAATCTATGAATGTAGAATATGGAGTAGGAGGACAAGTTACAACAAAAGGTGATGTTTATAGCTATGGAATAGTGCTATTAGAAATTTTCACTAGAAAGAAGCCCACCCACAACATGTTTGTGGATGGAATGGATTTGCAAAAATGGGTGGGTAGCATTTTTCCAGACTGAGTACAAGAAGTGGTGGACATGGGTTTATTGAGGAGGACTAATAGATGCAACTAAGAATATAAGGATCTCAATTGCCTCAGATCACTTATAAATGTGGGTTTTATTTTCACAAATGAACCTTCTCAACGGTGACCTACTATGATGGGCATTCTAGGCACACTGCAAAACATCAAAGATACTTTTTTGAGCCATACTTCCATTCCCAAATTCCAATCCAATCTAACACATTTGTTGGGTAGTACAAGTACTACTATCAAAAACATTTGTGAAGGCCAAAGTTCTTCCACATCTTAGTCTATTCTAAAAAAATGGTAGTTGTGCTACTAAACCATGAAGTAATGTTAGTCTTATTTTGTTAGTCTTATTTCCTTTGTTTGTACATAAAAATTTGAACAAAGTGGCAGCTATGTAACTAAACTATGAAATAATTTTAGTCTTATTTCCCTTGTTTGTATATAAATATTGGTTTTTAATTGCATGCAAATGTGAACAATAAAGTTATAAATATTTCTTGTTAATTGCATGTAAATGTGAATAATAGAGTTAGATTCGTTATGAATAGTGTTTTAAAAATGTCTTTATGATTATAAAATTTCTTATTCTATCTTTAAAAAAATTATATTCAATATCTTTATATCTATAAGTTAATGTATCACAATCTTCTAATTGAATTTATCAAATTATTTGGTATTAAATAAACAAGAAGGAGTTTTGTATTTCTTTCAAATAATTAAAATTATAGAAATTTATTTTAGTTCCATAAATTATTGAAAAAAATATAACAATAAATATAATTCTAATAAATAACTATAACTATTGTTGTTTATTTTTTATATTTCTCCTTAAATAATGTCATAACCAAAATAAGAATGATACTACTAGCCAATATAAAACAAAGTCAATTAACACACTTATATGACAATTTAAGTAAAATAAAACTCACAATTAAGAGCAATAAAGCAGTACTAGCTTTACATAATCATAGCTCACAAATTATATGGCTTTCCTATCCTGCAATAAATTAGTCATTAGTAATTTCATTTTTAATGAAATGGGTGTTATATTTCAAGGAAAACATAGGGCTTTTTTATTGAATAAATTTCATTTCCAAGAGTAAAGTATTAAAAGAAATATGTGTTTTATATTTCAAAATATAAATATTTTGTATTTATAAAATATAAATATTTGATAAATATAAATATATTTTATGTTTTATATTTTTTTTAAAATATGTGTTTTATAAAAGTACAGTTTCAGAGCTCTAATTTGAAAATATTATCAAATTTGAGCCTATTATCAAATTGAACATATTATCAAATTTGTTATGAAACCAACTCCAAAAATAGAAGAAAAGAGATATCAACGCCTTAGAAATAAGACACTTCGAGGGGGCAACCTATAATACATTACATGAATGAATAATTATTGGATGATATAAATGACAAAACCTCCTTTCTATATATAGGAGTCCATGGGGCCACAATGTAATCCTAACCGACCTAACAATAATAATGTAAGAGCACAATAATAACAATATGGGGGTTACAGGGGTACAAAAATAAGGGGGTTACACTAACAACAATAAGGGACTATACTAGTAATATAGGGACTTAACATGCCCCTCTCCTTCACACAAGTGTTGTCCTCAATGCTTTATTATTTCTTGATGCTTCTGTATAAAATTCTCATCCTCCCATGTGGAAAATTCTACAGGAAAGTTCTTCCACTTGCTGAGATACTTTGAAATTGATCGTACTTGTCGAGTTCTTGTTTATGTGACTTCTTCATAACTTCTTTCGATGTGATGTTGATATTCCTATTGTTTCATTTGATTCTACACCAAAGTTAGGCTATCCTTTGAGAGTTGGAGAACTTGTTGTTGATGCTTGATGTGATATTCCACTACTTTATCATCCATATTAGACTTCATTTGATCCTTAAAACCATACAACTTAGCCTCCATTTCTGATTTTAAACCATCTATGTCATCTTCAGTTGCTCTTCGTAAGATTGAAATTTGTTGCACATGTACTGTAATTTTGATATCTCATACTGCAATTCTTCCTCTTCATGCGCCATAGTATAGATTTATGAGGACTTAATGGGTATGGAATTATTTTTTGGAGGCATTATAGAACCCAATACTGATAAAAATTCTTCAATAGGCCCTTGGAATCACTTCAAACTATTTTTTTTTTACACAAGACTTATGCAATTCGGAAAAAAAAAATACACAACTTTTTCTTTCTTTTGAGGAGCTCAATATTGAAACTGAATTATCTCTGTGATTTTGGATCTTCAATATTTGAAATTTGGTGCTGAGGTAGCCCTCTGAATTCTCTTTCGAATTCCACAGGTCTGACCTAATTTGGATTCTTGAAGACAAAGTTGTGCCCAATCTCCTACGATGACCTAATTATGGACTGTTTTAGTAGAGCGAACTTGTACGAATTTCCACGTGTTACTTCTTCCTCCTTCAGCTCTAAAATTGATATACAAGAAACTATATTCTGTTTAATTGTGGTCATTTTTTACAGAATTCCAATCCGATGCTCAGAGAGAGAGTTATGAAGATTTTCCCACGATCACCTCTTTGAGATGAAATTTGAGAGCGTGAAAAAATCCTAAATGCCATAGACCATATCTCCGAAAATATTTCGAACCAAGATCTAAAATTTTGCGATGATGTTCCTCAGTATTTCAGCTTCATTCTCTAGACATTTCAGCTTCTGAAACTTAGTAGAAAAAATGTTACATCGAAAATTTCGCGATGACCTGTTTAGGTTAAATTGAGGAGCCTGCAAAAAGACCTAACTTCCACATATCATATCTTCGACAATATTACGAACCAAGATTTGAAATTTTTTGATGTTCCTCAGGATTTTGGCTTCGTACTCTAAAAATTTCAGCTTCTGAAACTTCGTAAAAAAATATTTATATCGAAAATTCCATGATGACCTGTTTGGAGCAGTGAAACCCTAGAATCCAAAGCTCTAATACCAAATGTTGTGAAATCAAATCCAAAAATAAAATAAAAGAGATATCAATGCCTTATAAATAAAAAAATTCGAGGGGTAAACCTCCAATACATTACATGAATGAACAATTCTTGGATGATACAAATGACAAAACGTCCTTTGTATATATAGGAGTCCATGGGGCCACAAAGTAATCCTAGTGGGGCCACAATGTAATCCTAGCCGACCTAACAATAATAATATAAGGGTACAATAATAACAATTATGGGAGTTACAGGGGTAGAACAATAATAATAAGGGGGTTACACTAACAACAATAAGGGACTATACTAGTAATATAGGGACTTAACAAAATTAGATTAGATTGTTATGATTAACTAGAGGCACAAGTTAGAGGGGTGTAATTTGATCGTATTATCATTAAACTAAAATTGTTATGATTAAAAAAAATCATAAGCACAAGTTAGAGAGCTCTAATTTGATCATATTATTATCAAACTAGAATTGTTATGATTTATGTCTACTGCAGAGCATAGCCTGGGTTATAATGGATAAGTGTCTTTCCCTTCACTTCACTCGGTCAAGGTGTTGCTTTGGCTTGGCAAAAATCATAGGCACAATTTTTAGAGCTCTAACCTTTGGCTTGGTAGAAATCATAGGCACAAGTTAGAGAGCTCTAATTTGATTGTATTATTATTAAACTAGAATTGTTATGATTTTTTATTAATAGAAATCATAGATACAAGTTTGATAGCTCTAATTTGATCATATTATCATCAAATTAAAATTATTAGCAAAATCATAATCACATCCATACCATGAGAGAATTGTTATGATTTATGATTTTCTTATGAAAGTTAAATTGTTATGATTCTAAATTAACAAAATCATAGGCACGATTTAAGATTAACAAAATCATAAGTGCATCCATAGCTATTTGAATAGGTTGTCTATCTTGCAATATAATACTCTAGTAATAGAGCAAAACATTGGGTGTTATTATATTATTGTGAAACATGTGATAAGCCCTTGCCCCGAAAGGTGTGGAACTATGCAGCAGCAAATAAACTTTTACATATTAAACATTCCTCCCTTTTCCAAAAATCTATTTTGATTCTAGAGATACTCAGACTCTGACTCTAACTCAAAGCCACGTTAGTTATGTTAGTTATGATTGAATAGTAAAATTATGTTAGTCTGATTGAAGAGTCAAATATATTTTGATCCTAGAGATACCCTGATTCATGAGCCACGTTAGTTATGATAGTTCTGATTGAAGAGTCAAATATATTTTGATCATAGAGATACCCTGATTCAGAGCCATGTTATTTATGTTAGTTCTGATTGAAGATTCATAGTCCTAAATTATCAGAGCCATGATCGATTCTTGAAAATTGTCATGTTAGATGTTAGAGTAGTGGTAGTTATATTTTTATAATGTTTTGTATATTCTATGTGAATTTCAGGTTATAATAGCATCACTCTGTATGGTGGCGGCTATTCCATTGGGATATTTTGCATAAAGAATGTTTCAGTGAAGAAAATATTGTGGAGGATCATAAAGGGCAAAGAGGTGTGGTCCAATGTGATAACGATGCACACTATTACTTCAACTTTACTGTACTGTAAGTCATCATGTCATTCCTTCTAGATTTGATATTGTGATCTTTGAAGCATGTGATGACGATGCACACTATAATTTCAACTCTACTATAAGTCATCATATTATTCCTATGGAGGATATCATGTTTGGAGGTGACAGGACTGCAGTTTATTTGTTTTTCAAATTTGGTATAAGTGAAAATTTAGCTTGTATATACAATTCAACATGGTGAGAACTTACCTTCCTGAAACTCCACATTTGAATCACTAAGCAAAGTTGTAAGGTGAGAGACAAATTAAGCAATTTTGGAAGGTGAGAGAAACAAATTCAGCTGCCCATGCATCCCTGTATAGGAAAATACAATAATAACCTCATTCAACAAACCATTTATACATGAACATTAATAATGATGAAAGTAAGATTTCCAAAACATATTACCACATGGGAATATTTTTTATGAGTAGGTGCCAAGGGTGGAAAATAAAGGGCAGAACAGTTCACAATGCACATGATGCATTCCCCAATCAACAAATTTCAGAAGAGAGTTGCAACTAAAAGCTCTTGTCGAAACATCCTTTCAAACATTTCATAAATATATTACAAAAAGAATAGTGTCAGTCGCTATTGTATCTAATCCAATTATCCACAAGATAATTATCCAATTCAATAGTGTCAGTCTCTGCTGTAGCTATCCAATTCAACTATTCTAAAAGTGGTTTATGTATGATTAGCATCACAGTGAATCTCGAATTATCGTACCAATCAGGTTAGCATAAAAGTGAATATTGAAGTAATGAGTGTGGATAGAACCTATAATTGCTAGAAATTTGAACACATACAACCAAATCCTTCAATGGCACATACCATGATCACATGTGATGGGCTTGTGGTAATACATGGGCTCCCATATGTAATGGATACATGGCATACCAGCTCATTACGTGTGACAACATCCATACCAATTAGTTTCACAAGATATTTGCATCACCCTCCACTATATAAATTATTAGCATGTGTTATAGAAGAAATAAATGTTGAACAAAATGTGTGGTGCATATGTTGTAAATGCAAATTGTGTGTCATCGTCTTTCTTTTTTAAAGGTTTTTATTTTTTTTAATTTCTTAATTTACAACATTTTTTTTTTAAATGTATATACTCCATGGACATGGTGTTATTTAAGTAGGTTTTTTAAAGTCTAAATAAAACAATATAGTGAAAAGAAGTGAAAAGGTTTTTCCCAAAAAAAAAAAAAATTGGTTGACATGGTTCTGTTGGGATTCAACAAGATGATGATCCTAGTGAAAATTAAGCACCTACACTAGGTGGGGGCCCGCAGGCTATTTTTAGGTGATATGTCTACTTTTAGAATTTGGGTCAAAGTCTATTTTTTGCAGTAATCTATTTATAGATGGTTGAAAAAATTATATGGATGGATGGGCGTCTATTTTTAGAATGCATGTGCGAAGTTGTTTCATGGAATGCATGTCTAAAAATAGAATGCATGTCGATTATTGTTATCACTTAAAAATAATTATACAATAAATAATAATCTATTCTCATGGAGCACTTGATTTCAGTTAACTGATGTGGAAAACTAGTTGACTGAAGGAATTTCGAGTTCTAAGGTTGGTTGGTGGTAAATGCTAGTGGAATTCATTGTAACTGAGTGATTCAAAGTTGTAACAGAGTTGGATGTAGTTATGTGAGTTGCAAAGTAGTTTAAGTTAGTTAAGTGAGTTAAACTCAGTTGTGTTAGTTGTAACTAATGATACACTAGTGAGAGATCATTGAGTTAAATATTAAATTAATTCACATGGAGTGATCTCACATGCAACTGAAGATTTACTACTGTTAGCTACATGCATGTCAGATCCAGTAGAGACCCAATTGAGAGATAGGTGAAAGGGGAAATTTAACTATCAGTTGTAACTATAGTGGGTGCACAAGTGCAACCAAACACACATTGGATATGCCAATGAGGATTGTGCAGTCAAGGCAAGGCAAGGTCAAATTCATTCAGGGATTGTGATCAGTAGGGATTGCGCAGTGGAGGAAGCCTGTCAGGAGGCAGTAAATTTGTGCATGTTTAAGCCAATTTTTGTATGACAGTGTGAGATGATTGTATATTGTACTCAGAGCTCTTGGATTAGAGTTTTGTATGAGATTGTTTCATGATTCATGATATATACATAATATATGATAGTGGGGTTTTTATCTTTATGCTTTCCTAGTAAAAACATTTGTGTTATGTGTGATTGATCTTTCTTCATGTGTTTGCAATTGGCGATTAAATTTCCGTAAGAATTTAAGTATAAGGATTATTTATTTAATAGTGGCATATAATTGTTAGATCAGGATAATCCGGTAATACATAATTTTAATAAAATTTCTACATGGTATCAGAGCAAAGAATATTGCAATATTGAAGTAGTAGTTGAATTTGTTGGTGGAAACAATTCGAACTTGCTGCAAGAATTTCTTGGTGCGACAGTTGAGTAAACATCGAAATGCCTTTCAATGGTTTGCGGTTAGAGTATGCACCTGAGGGAAGCTCAAACTACATTGCATGGAAGGATAGGATGGAGGCAGTGCTTGAAGATAATGGCTTGAAGGAATTCATCGACAGAGATGTTCCTAAGCCCACTTCGATGGATGTTGCATTACTTGATGCCTAGCAAAAGAAAGTAGCGAAGACGAGAAGGATTCAGTTGGAAGGTGTGCGAGAACATACTGTCTCAAGCCACTCCATTTGCAATGTGGAAGGATTTGACAGATCTTTTCCAAAGCAGCAGCGACCATAGGAAATTGGCGTTGAAGGACAAACTCAGACAAATCAAGACGGAGAAGGGCGACAATATTCCTAAGTATCTCACAAAGTTTGTCCAATGTCGGGATGAACTGGGAGTGTGGGAATCACAGTTGTTGATGATTATTTAGTGAGTTTTTCTCTCTTGGGACTTCCTAAGAGTTGGCACAGTTACCAAGATTCTGTCAACGGACAGGAAAAACTGCCGGATTGGGAACGACTATGGTCGAATCTAGTGCAGGAGGAGATTAGCAGAACACTACAGATGGCTATTCATCAAAGCATGATGATGAATAGGATTTTGCTTTGGCTACCAAAGCAAGGAAAGGGAAGGGGAAGAAATTCCACTCAAAATCCGAGGCTAAAGGCAAGAAGTTGGATTTGTCCAAGGTGACGTGTTTTCACAGTCACGAACATGGGCATCTCGCCACTCACTTCCCACAAAAAAAGAAGAACAAGAAGGATGTTGGAGTTGCAGTTGGTGAGGCCCTTGCCTCAAAATTTGAACTTGATTTCTCTTTTATCGCATGCTTGGTTTCAAGTGTAATGGGATCGGTGTGGTATCTTGATAGTGGTGCTTCCTTCCACATGACGGGAGATAAAGAGCTTTTCTGTGACTTGGAGGAGAAAGATCTCCAAATGCATATAGAGATGGGCGATGATGGACGATACAGTGCGACCAGCATTGGTACCATTACCTTTGAGAGGGAGTCAGGTAAACCATTTATGTTGAAAGATGTTATGCATGTTCTAGGTCTAAAGAATAACTTGGTCTCAGTCGCGATGTTGGAGGACAGAGGTTATGACGTTGTTTTTAGCGATGGAAAAGCTTTCCTGCGCATAAAACAAAGGGTCAAACCAAGAGGATACGGATTTGATTCAAGAATATCTACAAGCTGGAGGTAGATGGTTGTGTTTCAATGGTGGGCAAAGCAAAAGAAGTGGTGAGCCAAGATGAGGGTGAATTATGGCGCAGACGATTGGGCCATCTTCACCATGGCACCCTGAAGATTTTGCAACAGATTTCTACTGGACTTCCCAAGGGTACACTTGCGCAGTTAGATCAGTGCAAGTAATGTACTATGGGTAAGTTTGTGAACCACCTTTCATGAAAAGGATAACCATGCTTTGGTGATCCTGGAGAGAGTTCACACAGACGTGTGTAGACCATTCTCGATTGCTTCAACAAAAAAACACAAGTATTATGTTATTTTTTTTTATGACTGTTCTCGTAGATGTTGGATCTTCTTCATGCAGAATAAGGATCAAACATATTCAAAGTTCTATTAGTTTAAAGCATTGGTGGAGAAAGAGTCAGGGAAGCAAGTGAAGGATCTACGGAGCGATAATGGTGGTGAATTCATCTCTAATGAATTCAAAGACTTCTGTAGAAAAGAAGGAATTTGAAGAGAACTCATAGCGCCTCATAACCCACAGTAGAATGGGGTCGCGGAGAGGAAGAACAGAACAATCGTGGGTGCTACACAAGCTATGCTACATGATCAGGGCCTACCAATGCACTTGTGGATGGAAGCATGCAACATTGTGGTTTATGTGCAAAACCATTTTCCTCATAGAGTACTTGGCATGAGTACACCTTAAGAAGATTTTACTGGTAATAAACCAGATGTTTCTCACCTAATATTTTTGGCTCATCTATTTATGTGCATGTGACCAAGAACGCCAGGAAGAAGCTGGAGCTGACTACTGAAGTTGGGATATTTGTGGGGTACACAGAAACACCCCATAATTATCGTGTGTATTTTTGAAATATTCGAATGACTTTGATGCGACGAGATATAAAATTTAATGAGGAGAAAGCCATGATGTTGTCGCTTGAGAGGGAGCTAGACTTACATGTAGAGGAGGAACTTTTGGTTCCCAAAGATGAGTCTCTAGATGTGGATCAGCCACAGGAGGAGGTTCATGGAGTGGAGAAGTCCACTCACGCAAAGCCAAACATCAGAACTAGTAGAAGGCGTACCACAGAAGCTGAGAGGCTGAAGCTTGATGTGGCACAGAATGTAGGAGTCCCTAATTCATAGCGCAAAAAGAGACAGTTTCCTGACCGATTCACTAGATACATGGCTCTCATGAGAAATTGTATTGTGACAAAACCATCTTCCTTTCAGGAAGTAGTGCAGGAGCCCACATGGGTAGATGAAATGGTGGAGGAGTATGAATCCATTGTCAGAAACAGTGCTTGGGAAATTGTTCCAAGGATGGTTGATAAATTAGTGGTAGGTTCAATATGGATCTACAAGGTAAAGCAAGTTGCTGATGAGAGTGTTGAGAAGTATAAGGCAATATTTGTGGCCTAAGGCTTCTCACAGATTGAGGGGATTGATTATGAAGAAACCTTTTCACCTGTTGCATGGTATTCATCCATAAGATCCATCCTTGCTCTCTCAGTGCAGATGGGTTGGCACATTCATGAGATGGATGTGAAGACTACGTTCCTTAATGGGATCATTGAGGAAAAAGTGTGTATTGAGCAGCCTGAAGGATTTGAGATCTTCAGCAGTGAGTCACATGTGTGCAGACTCAAAAGAGTGTTGTATGGGCTGAAGCAAGCACCCCATTCTTGGTACACTCAGATCGACAGCTATTTCACTGGACTTGGCTTCACCAAGAGTGAGGCGGATGCAAACCTATACCAAATTGTGGTGGAGGGTAAGCTTTTAATAATTTTTCTTTATGTTGATGATTTAATACTGACTGGTGATGAGCAGCTGATACACTCATGCAAGGAGGACCTTGCATAGGAGTTTGAGATGAAGGATATGGGCCTCCTTCACTATTTCCTTAGATTGGAAATATGGCAGCGAGATGGTGTTGTCCAGGTAAATTCCCTCTGCGGATAGAGGCGATCCCTCTAGCCCTAGGGTGGGTCTAGCAACTACGGGAACATACTAACATCTACCTTCCTAGATTGTAAATGAAATTCAGAGCAAGGAAGATGACCTACCTCACTCTGATGCTATGCTGTCATCTTCAGTCGAAGCTTCTTGATGCGTCGCTCTTCCCAAGCTCGATACATGCTGCTACCAACATTCGATTACCTGTACAAACAGTCAACACACCATGACAAGGGTAAAATCATGACAAACATAAAACAACTAAAACCTATCTAACTGATCAAGGAATGCTAGAAATCTCATTATAAATGTAAACAAGAGTGGAAGATAAACATCAGTTGCACTTTATTATGATAAAGACAAGGGGATTTTACAACCAAGCCTTGATGTTGAGGCTCTCCTTCAGCAGGTCTGTAACCAAGCACGTTTGCAACACCCTCATACATAAAGGTCCAATATCTCACTATGTTCCCAACACACAAAAACAATCACACTCTACACTATTCTCTCAAAGCTATAATTTCTTCTTCTCTCTATCATAACTAAGGCTATAGAGATGAAGGAGGACTCCTTATATAACAATGGAGGAGGAGGCTATGGGCCCTAAAATAATGGGAAAAGAACTTATCCTTTGGAGTAGTTCCTATTTCTTGGGAACAAGAAGCCCAAAGGGGAATTCCTCGGCCATATCCTCAAAACAAACTTCCAGCTCGCCGCCTCGCAAAGCTTCTAGTCGCGAAAGCTTCCTTTCTATTTAAAAAACTTTCCAAAATAGGATTTGCATGGGTATGACATTAGGATAGAGCGCCGATCAGCACGGGTCTCAGTGTAAATCTCTGCTATCGGCGCGGGTTAGACACTAAGAGAAAGCGCCGACCTTGTAAACCAGTTTTTTACAGGGATCTTTCAGAAAAGTTGTAAGGGGAGATGATTTGGCAGACAAAATGTTGTTCAGGGGTATTTATTCCATGTTTGGAAAGTACAAAAGGGTCAATGTATGGGTCCTCCAGGATCAAGGAACAAAGAGTACAAGGACAGTGACAAATTACTCTATAACATATGCCCCCTAAAGTATGAAGTCCGAACATGAGTGAGGGATGAAATGCTTTACAAGTACGTGTAAGGAAACAGACACTTCCGTCGGGAGACCTGCAAATCAAGCATAGATACATATACATAACTGAAATCTCTGATGAAAATACATGAATCAAGGTATGGATGAACCCATCCATAAAAGAGACCATGGTATGTTCACAGACATCCATCTAAAATAGACATGTATCCAATCATGGAGAAATCATATCGCCTCGCAACCTGGACTGTAGAGAATAAAATCCAGGGTCTTGCGCTCCATCACAACTCGATCAAGTACAATTTCAAGCATGCGAATAAATGAGTTGAAGTCCAACATGCAAGAAAATTGCCTGATTACCAGTTAATGATGTAAAGTGTTAACAGGAGCGAGAGAAACCACTAATAATGACAATGGTTATCAAGGTACTACTAGTACAATCCACGGAATGTGAACAATGAGCTGGATTCAAACATCTGTGAAATCACCCGATCGAAGGCCAATGATGTGAACCTATCGTCGAATGCGAAGAACTTGCCATTAGGGCATGCAAGCTCTAAGGTACCAAATAAGAGTCTCTAGATCGACTTCCTGGATAATGAGCTGAGTCGACAAGAAGTGATTCATTGAAGGAGGGTCATAATGAATCCCACATCATCGATGCGAAACAAAGAAGGTAATATGAGTGTGAATCAAGAATGAAACAAAGGATCAAGGAATGTATAGACTACAGAAGGATTTTCTCTTGAACATATCAGCGACACAACTCTGGAATTTAGCAGCATTTGACTCAAATTGGATCAGAGGTCATGTTGACAAAATTGGTAATCGAATGAGAGGCAAACATATTTCCCAAACCCATAGAGGCAAAGTGACAGAGTGAAGATATCCCAACCCGACACAAACTGCAGATAAGTGTCATGTTCAAGAGTGACATACTGCCGACACAACTGACGAAAAACTTCCATTTTCCCCCACCATTTCTGGCGAGTACCTCTTTATTTTTACACAACCTCGAAGAGGATAGCATATGCTTGTCATATAAGTTTATCCTTCAAAAATATCCATCCTAGTACATTTTACGAGCCCTAGGAAGGAGGAACTCGGTAACGTCATGATCACTGTGTCCGATGTCATTTAGGTTTTAACGAGTCTAACAAAGGAAGAAATCAACATCTTTTCATGTTTAGATATTTTGAAAAGAAGCAGAAAAGAAAACTCCAACAGGTCCCTTTTCATAAATAGTCCTTCAAAGCCGAAAAGGTAGAAAATATCTTAAAGAACCTCTTAGTCGCGATAGGCTAAGGTATTCCTTTTTCGTAAATAATCCATCCCAGCCCGAAAAAGGGGTAAACGTATACTAGGTAGATATCGTTTCGAAGCCATTTAACGAGTTCAAAATGACAAGAGTCTCAGCAATATTTTCAGTTTTAGAGAGTCAAAAAAGAGTTGAAATATGACTCCATCTAGAGGAACGAGTGTTATTAAGGGTAGCAACTGGTTCCAATGATGGTGGAAATTCTCAAAACATGATAAAAGTTAGGAGGTTGGCTAACAAGACCACTCATTGTAGCGGGTAAGACAATCAAGTGAAGGCATATGGTCGGCCAAGCAGATGGTGACGATGGAATGAGAAAACCAAAGGCTCGTCTAGAAAAATAGGCTGATAAAATGGAAATCATGAGAGGTAAGATAAGAATGGTTTCATTTTTACACAAGCTTGAAATCAGGAAACTCTACTTGGAATTGGTTTCATTTTTACACAAGCTTGAAAACATGGGAAACGTTTCTTGAAACTGGTTTCATTTTTACACAAGCTTGAAATGGAAACAAACTATGCTTGAAATGTTTGCATGCTCCCCAACATGGTGACTCAATTCGAGGTACATGCCCCCCAAGCTTCAGTGCATTCACAAGAGTAGACTGTTAGTTATTTACAGGTGGATGGAATGAAGGTTCAATTACGAGATCAAGCAAAAGACTCGACTTGGATTCTACGAGATCTAATCAAAACCTCGAATTGAAAAGGGAACCTATTTCATTTTTTAATGAGGTTGACACGGTAAAAGAACAATCCTCATAACACCTTGTTTCGTGTTTTAAGGAGCTTGACACAAGAAAAACAAACTCTGCTCCAAAGAGCTTGTTTCATTTTTTAAGGAGCTTGACACAATAAAACGAACTCTACTCTGATGACCTTTTTTCATTTTTTAAGGAGCTTGACACAAGAAAACTAACTTTTCTCCAATGACCTATTTATGACGAATAAGAAGTCATGGCTTCCAAGAGTTTCTCATCCAACGGGAGAACAACATTCTGGAAATCAGGATCCAATGCCCCCAGAACATAGTACACCACGGCACTATCACTAGATGAGGGCAACGAACAAGTGACCACATAATTAACCTGTGGCAGGGAAGATACAACCAGCAGATAAAAACAGGGAAGGGACGATGGTGGGCTAGCTTTCAAATCAGGAACAAAAAATGAAAGTTGATCAATGGTCATGATCTGACCCTCGTGTGGAAAAAAAATCATGCGAAAGAGGGAAGAGACAAGTGCCCCCATGGCATAAGCATAGCCGCACCCCAGGAGTAAATTAAAATCCAAGGGTCCTTGGACAACCATCACGTCTATATAGACGGTTTTCCCTCCCAAAGTAATAGGCAACTTTGGAAGGATCCCTAATGGTTGACTGGTTCCTCTGTTAAAAGCCAACAGATTCTGCGTAACAGGCACAAGCGGTGGAGAACCAAAAGCTTGCCAAGTAGTTGAAGACAGAATACTAATAGATGCACCTTCATTTATAATTGTGCTAGGTATCGCCACATTATAGGTCTGTACCATGATCTCAAAAGGCACATAAGAAGGAATACGATATCCTACGAATCTACTTCAATCGAAAGAAGTGACCAAAATACTTGGAGGGGGCACCATATGAATGGAATGGTCATCCCCTTGTGTTAGGGGAGCAAGAGGAGCATCCTCCAGGACCTCCATCATGGGAGCAAGAGGAGCAGTTTCTTGAACCACGGGGATGGGAGAATCTTTCTCCAAGTCTGAGGAATCTGAAGAAACAAGAAGAACGCGAGGGGGGTTTGATTTACTCTCGATGGAAAATACCTGATGAACCACAAGTAGGATTAGATCGACCGATTCCTCGACCAATGGTTGGTTGGGAATGGATTCATGAATTTGAATTTCCGAGGGAACGGGATCGACCAAGGATGACTCTTGACTGATCATTGAATCAACTACCGTGGGACTCGAAGAAAGGTTCTGGTAACCAATTGGAAGGCAAGGTGGAGAAACACTAGGGTTTTCCAACACTTTCTTGGCTTCATCCATGTATGGATAAAGGTGAATGGGATGATAACCTTCACAAAACTTATAGGGATTCGTAATCTTACCCTTTTTCTTAGGAGTCTTATCAATACTAGTCAAAGATGTGCCACCAATATGACTTCCAGAAGCCAAAGGCAATGACAGATGACTCTCGAACCATACTTCAAGTACCTTGGGAATGTTAGGGCAGTCTCAAAGAAAGTGGTCACCTTTGCAAAACATGCAAGGGAATTTGACTTTTCATGGAAGGTTGGATGGTTTATCAAGGCAAGGTGTCTGAGGTGCAATATCCATAGAGTTAGCCTCTCTTTTATCTAACTTCTTCTTCTTTGTCTTCTTCTTCTTCTTCTTAGCCACTTTGTTACTAGAATCCAGACTGTCACTAGGCGAAGTAGAAGAGGAGGGTGAAGGAACAGGTGAAGAAAGGGAGAGGTCCACCTTAGAATCAACATGTTGTTGTTTAGGTGGAGGGGATGGTTGTACAGAGGCCCGAATACTCAAGACCACCGAGGTTGAGAATAACCATACAGGAAAACTGACAGTTAACTTAGGAAGGGACAATGTCGCCATATAAGGAGCACCAACATTCCCAAAATTAGGAAGAGGATCGGGATTACCTTCGGAGGGGATTCCTTGGTTGGTGAACTCTGGAAACATTTCCATCAGAAACAACCCTAAAACATCACACTAAGGAAGATAACTTTAACCAAGAATATTTCGTGGGAAAGTAATGTTTTAAGACATCGAAACAAAACTTTGTCATTTCATACTTCAAGAGTCGAGAAACAGGCAAAAGGTGACTCTATCACTTTCAATTTGAAACGAGCGTGAAAGGACAAGCGCTCGATGATCTCTTATATTATTAAGGAGTCACGAAAAGATTGAAAAGACTAATTACGTAATCTAAGCAAGAGGGCGTACCAAGTTTCCATGAACTGCCATATACACCTTGGTGATCAAATGAAAGAGAAATGACCAAGGACTTGACGTACGTGCAGGTAGTCTCCCCAAATGTTGTGTTCGGTGTATGATGGTCACAGGGCGGCAGACTCGGCTTCCTATGGATAAAGGATTTGAACCAATAGGGGTATCCCTTTATATACGCGACGGTATGGGGAGCACAAGTCTGTACTAGTGCTATCTGAAGCCAGATGGAAAACGACAGCTACTAGGTTTAATGACGCCAGAACATGTCACTAGCCTAGACCTCTAAAAGTGAGCGTTAAGTTTTAATGCTTACTTAGGTTGATTGAATAAATTTTAAAGTTGATCTTAAATTATGTCTCAGTTCCAAGGCCCTACCGTTGTCATCTGAATCTTCTATATGCAGCTATATGAGAAAGGAAATATTTCGATTGGATGAATGGTATCTAGTTAAGGGAAGAGTTTCAAACAATGATGCAGCAAAAAAAATAATACTGCAAACAGAACTTTTTCCTAACTAGATGACTTTCACTATCAAAAATTAATCTAAAACATTCAACGGTCCAAATTATGCAATGTAATCTATGCAAAATTCTATTCTTTGAAAACTATGCAATTGTAATCTATGCACAATTCCCTTTTTCATTTGAAAGAATAAGAATGCACTCAATGCATTTTTTGATGAAATGAGAATCTACTTAATGCATTATTTTAATGAAAGAGAATGTACTCAATGAGAATTTTAATTTTCAATCATTAAATAATGTAATATAATTTCAATGATGGATCTCAAATAATACTTTTCAATGCAATGTGATATAATGCATTTTAACGAAAAGAAAACTCTGAGACGAAAACTAAATGAGCGCAAATTTCCTTAATAGAAGGATGAATGCAAAAGGGATGCAAACAAACACTAAGAATGCAATCGTTGTTTTAAATACTTTGTAATGAAATTCCTCAAAATGCTACAAGACATACGAGGTCAAGCACAAAGAGGACTTCCAAAGCGCGAGCTCAAAACAAGGCATTCATTCCCTTTTACATCAAACAATCATAGAAAGAAGAATTTTCAGCTGAACAATGAGCAATGTAATCTATGCACACAAGCGAACAAGTATAGGGGAGAACATGTAAATCATATAGAGAAAAAGACTGGAAGGGCAAGACACACTCGTGAAAGACTTAGGGAAAAAATATTGATTTTTCACACATGCTAGAATTGGCACGACTTTAGTGGTTGAAACTAGCGCCAACTGGCACGATTTGCTAACTGAAAACAAGAGCCAATTGGCACGACTGTTAGACAACTAAAAGCACCAATGCCTGAAAAAATAAAAAACAAAGAATTTCTCCTAACCAAGACCAAACTCACCACTTCAAGAAAAAACTTACAGATCATAATTGATGAAAAACATAGGAACAAACAAAGAAATGGTCGTTCGAATAAACTCGTCGAATGACTAAGACCTCTTAGAGTGACAAAATCAAAGGAAACTCCCCAGTGGAATCACCAATCCATTGTCCAGATAAATCTCCTCTGCGGACAGAGGCGATACCTCTAGCCTTAGGGTGGGTCTAGCAACTACGGGAACATACTAACATCTACCTTCCTAGATTGTAAATGAAATTCAGAGCAAGGAAGATGACCTACCTTGTTCTGATGCTATGTTTTCATCTTCCGTTGAAGCTTCTTGATGCATCGCTCTTCCCAAGCTCGATACACGCTGCTACCAACGTTCCATTACCTGTACAGACAATCAAGACACCATGACAAGCGTAAAATCACGACAAACATAAAACAATTACAACCTATCTAACTGATCAAGGAATGCTACAAATCTCATTATAAATGTAAACAAGAGTGGAAGATAAACATCAGTTGCATTTTATTATGATAAAGACAAGGGGAGTTTACAATCAAGCCTTGATGTTGAGGCTCTCCTTCGGCAAGTCTATATCCAAGCATGTTTGCAACACCTCATACACAAAGGTCCAAGATCTCACTATGTTCCCAACACACAAAAACAATCACACTCTGCACTATTCTCCTGAAGCTATAATTTCTTCTTCTCTCTATCATCACTAACGTTGTAGATCTGAAGGAGGTCTCCTTATATAACAATGGAGGAAGAGGTTATGGGCCCTCGAATAATGGGAAAAGAGATTATCCTTTGGATTAGTTCCTATTTCTTTGGAACAAGAAGCCCAAAGGGGAATGCCTCGGCCATACCTCAAAACAAACTTCCAGCTCGCCACCTCGCGAAGCTTCTAGTCGCAGAAGCTTCCTTTCTATTTAAAAAACTTTCCAAAATAGGATCGGCACAGGTCCGACATTAGGACAGAGCGCTGATCGGCATGGGTCTCAGTGTAAATCTCTGCTGTCAATGTGGGTCAGACACTGAGAGAAAGCGTCGACCTTGAAAACTAGGTTTTTACATGGATCTTTCAGAAAAGTTGTAAAGGGAGATGATTTTGCAAACAAAATGTGGTTCAGGGGTATGTATTCCATGCTTGGAAAGTACACAAGGGTCACTGTATGGGTCCTCCAGGATCAAGGAATAGGGAGTACAAGGACAGTGACAAATTACTCTGTAACAGATGGTATAATTTTTGTATCTCAAGGAAATTATGCAAGGGAGATACTCGGTAAGTTTCACATGGAGGGCTGCAAACCCATGGATACTCCCCTTCCAGGAAATTGGAGGAAAGAGGATGCTACATTGGGAGAGGTAGTGGATGCTATTGTCTATCGATAGTTGGTGGTTTCGCTCATGTATTTAGTTAATACAAGACCGGACATATGCTATGCGGTGAACCATCTTAGTCAAGTGATGGTTAAGCCTACCAAGATTTTTTGGAAGGTGGGCAAGCATGTCCTGAGATATCTCAGGGGCACAATTGAGTATGGCTTATGGTACAGACAGACGGATGAGGTGAAGTTGCATGGCTTCACGGATGCAGATTGGGCAGGCATCCCAATGGACATAAAGATCACATCAGGAGGGGTTTTCAGTATCATATCTACAGCTGCTTCTTGGTACAACAGGAAACAGAGATCCGTGGCACTTAGTTCAGTGGAAGCGGAATACATGGCAGCAAGTCAAGCTGCATGTGAGGCTATCTGGATGAGGAAGATCCTGGTTGGTTTGTTTGGTTCTCATTTAGATCCTATAGTGATTCATTGTGATAATTAGAGTTGCATTAAACTCTCGATTAATCCCGTGTTTCATGATAGATATAAGCATATAGATATCCGATATCATCATATCAGAGATTGTGTGTAGCGGGAGATCATGTTGCTTCAGTACATTCCTACGAAAGATCAAGATGCAGATATTTTGACAAAGGCGCTCACCAGGAGAAAATTCAAATACCATAGAGGCAGGATCGGGGTGAAGGATAATCCCTTTCTTGTTGAGAGGGAGTGTTGAGATTCAACGAGATGACAATCCTAGTGAAAATTAAGCACCTACACTAGGTGGGGCCCGCAAGATATTTTTAGG
The DNA here is from genome assembly GCA_034641835.2 of Pinus albicaulis. Classification (NCBI taxonomy): domain Eukaryota; kingdom Viridiplantae; phylum Streptophyta; class Pinopsida; order Pinales; family Pinaceae; genus Pinus; species Pinus albicaulis. The sequence continues at coordinate 1,678,474,096 of CM076579.1, read as the reverse complement.
TGATATGTCTATTTTTATAATTTGGGTCAAAGTCTATTTTTAGCAGTAATCTATTTATAGATTGTTGAGAAAATTATATGGATGGATGGGCATCTATTTTTGGAATGCATGTGCGAAGTTGTTTCGTGGAATGAATGTCTAAAAATATAATGCATGTCGATTATTGTTAGTCCTTAGCAATAATTAGACAATAAATAATAATATATTCTCATGGAGCACTTGATTTCAGTTAACTGATGTGGCAAACTAGTTGACTAAAGGAATTTTGAGTTCTAAGGTTGGTTGGTGGGACACGCTAGTGGACTTCGTTGTAACTGATTGATACAAAGTTGTAACAGAGTTGGATGTGTAGTTATGTCAATTGTAAAGTAGTTTAACTCAGTTAAGTGAGTTAAACTCAGTTGTGCTAGTTGTAACTAGTTGTAACTAATGATACACTAGTGAGAGATCAATGAATTAAATATTAAATTAATTCACATTGAGTGATCTCACATGAAACTAAAGATTTACTACTGTTAACTACATGCATTTTAGATCTAGTGGAGACCTAGTTGAGAGATAGGTGAAAGGGACAGTTTGACTATCAATTGTGACTATAGTGGGTGCACAAGTGCAACCAAACACACATTGGAGGTGCCAATGAGGATTGCACAGTCAAGGCAACACAAGATCGAATTCATTCATGGATTGCGATCAACAGGGATTGTGCAGTGGAGGCAAGTTGTCAAGAGGCAGTAAATTGGTGCATGTTTATGCCAATTTTTGTATGACAGTGTGAGACGATTGTATATTGTACTGAGAGCTCTTGGATTAGAGTTTTGTATGATATTGTTTCATGATCCATGATATATAAATAATATATGATAGTGGGGTTTTTAGCTTTATGCTTTCCCAGTAAAAACATCGGTGCTATGTGTGATTGATCTTTCTTCATGTGTTTTCAATTGGCGATTAAATTTCCGCAAGGATTTAAGTAGAAGGATTTTGTATTTAACAATGGCATATAATTGTTAGATCAAGAGAATCCAGAAAAATAATTGTATTAAAATTTCTACAGGTTCGATAATAAAGTCTACATGTTTCTTGTAATTAAATAGAAGGAATTTTTATTTCAACATGTTTACATAATGTGAAAAATTATAATCAATTTATTTGATTAATTAAAAGTTAGGTATTGAAAACATGTCAATGATGAAAAATATTACATTCATTTGTATGACAAGGTAGTTTTAATATATCAACAATCAAGAATATTGCATCCACTTGTATGACATGGTAGCATAAATAAATATGATGACACTCAACCACATGTCAAGCATGGCTAGTTACAATTGTAATTAGTGGCTTGAAAATCAGGTGGGAAACAAGGTTCTAGAGAAATAAATTTAGCTAATGAAAACATTGAAATGAATAAAATTCAAGTCTAGCCTAAACGTTTCTTCTCTCATACTGATGGTGTGTGATTATATAAAGCAAATTTGTATAATTGAAATTGTATTTCAACTTGAGTACCCGGTAATATTTATTATGAAAATCCCATGAAAACATGAGTAGACATGCTATGGGATGATGTGATGCCAAAGGTTGTGAAATACTAAATCAAAATCAATCATTAGTTTCTAATATCCCAAGGATTATTGTAATATAAGGAAAGAGGATGTGAACTATTGGTTCATATGAGAGCCTAGTTTAAAGTGCAAAAGAGAATCACCAACTCAACTATTTGTAGTCATATATGAGATATTACTCCCAAGTTGATAAAATATTATATGGGTGACAAACAATGTGGGAATTTTTTTGATATAGAGTGAGATGTTGAATGGTTGGAAGATATAAGCATCATTGAAATAACATAATAAGTTTGTGGGGATCATCCAAATGGTTCAAAATAACTAAGAAACATTTTTTAATGTCTAAAATCACTACACCCATTTCAATCTCTTTTCAAAACAATATCATATATATTCAAAATTGTATTGATCTACATAAGAGATATGAGACTATCCGTAATTAGAAAGATTAATGATTAATATTATATAACTATATGGAAGTAATATTTCCTTTAATGTTTCAAGTAATATTGAATTTTGATAGATTTTATTAGAGTGAGGTCTTTTTGCACACTCATTCTACTCATTGGGAAGTGCAAAGGCTATATTCCTTGCCTTATTTTACGGGAAAGTAAAGCATCATTCTACTCGCTGCAAAGTGCAAAGGCATCATCGCTTAAAGGTTGGTATATTTTATTTAAACTTCAAACCAAAAATTTTGGCTCAAACCGAAATTTTTCGCTCTACTTTTGGTTTAATTTATTCAAACTTCAAACCTGAATTTTTGGCTCTACTTTTTGTGAGTGGGGTCTTCTCTTTGGAAAATTAACAGACCCGAAGATCTCTTTGTGAGTGGGGTCTTCTCTTTGGAAAATTAACGGACCCAAAGATCTCGAAAAGGTTTCTTATTTTCTTAATTTTAGCAGGACACAGGTATTTTTGAATTTAATTTATGTGAGTAAAGTTATTTTTTGGAAAATTAACCCACTCGAAGATCTTGAAAAGAATTGATTCTCTTCCATCAATGCAACTATATATCTACGCTAAGAAACTCCATTTTCTCATCCACAAGCCATTCTATCACGGAAGAGATACAGATTTCCACAATGCTTCTCCTCGTCTTTTCTTTCCTTCTCTTTCTCAATCCTTTTGTGGTTTCCATGCTAACACCCCATTTCTCTCACACTCACCATCCTTGTCTCACCAATGCGTCTGATCAGGTGGCTTTGCTTGCATTCAAGTCTACAATCACATATAATCCCTCCTAGTCATTAGCCACTACATGGATGCCAAATGTTTCATTCTGCCACTGGACAGGTATCATATTCAGTTGGCGCAGATAGAGGGTGGTTTTTCTCAATGTTTTGCACATGGGATTACAAGGTACAATCTCTCCCCTTCTCGCCAATATCTCCTTTCTTAGAGTACTCAGCCTTCGCAATAATAGTTTCCACGGTCACATCCCCTATCAATTGGGAACCCTCTCTCGCTTAAATATGCTTCGCCTTTCTCAGAATCAACTCAAGGGTTCCATTCCGCCCACTCGCAATAGCTGCTGCAATTTGCGGAACTTGAATCTCTCCTATAACAATCTCACAGGATACATTCCCCCACAACTATGCATTCTCGCCAAGCTATGATTCATGTCCTTGGGAGTTAACAATTTGATGGGAAAAATCCCCAACTGCTTAGAATTAGGTAACAACAACCTTCACGACAATGTTCCTTCCGAATTGGGTATGCTAAGTGTTATTTCTCTGGAGTTTAACTATCTCACTAGAAGCATTCCATCAGAGTTGTGTAGCAAGAAGACCACCCAGTTTATGGAACTCTATTTGGGTGGTAATCAGCTGAGTGGTAGCATTCCTGCTTCTCTTTTCAATTGTACGAAGATTGAAATAATCAGCTTAGAAGGGAACCAGTTCAGTGGAATAGTGCCCATGGAGGTGGGTAAATTGACACATTTTCGGAACCTTGGCCTTAATGAAAATCACCTGATTAGTGGTAGCACCACAAGATTCCCCATTCTTACTACTCTTAGTAACTGTTCCAATCTACAAAACATAGACTTATCCTATAATAATTTCACAAGACAATTGTTGTTTTCTATAGGCGCCTCTCTATAAAACTCTACTACTTAGATTTGGGTAGCAATTAATTAGTTGGAGTAATACCTCCACAAATTGGAAATCTATTTAGCTTAACATTTCTTAGCTTAGAAAGAAATTTTTTTATAGGGTCAATCCCTTCTTCAGTTAATACATTTCAGAAATTGGAGAGGTTATATATGGATTTCAATAATTTACAAGGAAATATCCCTATGGAAATTGGGCAGCTAAAAGGTTTAGGGCTCTTATATCTTTCTAGAAATAATATCTCCGGAAGAATCTCTGATTTTGTGGCCAACCTCCAGGAATTAAGATATTTAGATCTTAAGGCCAACCTCCAGTAATTAATATATTTAGATCTTAATCATAATCAGTTATCAGGAAACATACCTGCAAGTTTGGGGAAATGTGTGAACTTACTACAGCTAGATCTATCATACAATAAGCTTAGTGGGAACATACCTCAAGAGCTTGCAGACCTTGCAAATTTAGCCTTCTATTTCAACTTGTCAAACAATTTATTACATGGCCACATGCCTTCAGAACTAGGAAAGTTCAATATGCTTCAAGCTATAGAGATTTCTACAAATCGATTAACTAGCTACATTCCAAGTGCACTTGGAAGTTGCAAAGAAATAGCATATCTGAATATTTCTTGCAACAAACTTGAAGGCTCAATTCCAGTGTCACTCAGTGAAATTCAGAGTCTACATGACCTGGATCTCTCTTCCAATAATTTTTCGGGTGGAATACCCATATAACTAGAAATTCTCACAATGCTCAATCACTTGAATTTTTCTTTTAACAAGTTGTCTCGACAAGTCCCTAAAGAGGGTGTTTTCAAAAATATTGGCACCACAGCATTTCTGGGAAATATTGGTCTATGTGGACCTTGGGTAGTTCTATCACCATGCTATTCTTACAAACATAGAAGTGTTTTGAATCTAAAAAGAGTTATCATTCTTGTTGTTTCTATTGCAACAATTGTTGTATTATGTTTGTGTCTTGCAATCTTGTGGAGACAAAATTGCAAGAGACATATTCAGACAAAGACTGGTCCATCATTAAATGCGGAGCATCAAATAATCTCCTATGCAGAGCTTGTCATTGCAACAAATGAATTCAGTGATGCCAACTTGTTAAGAGTTGGTAGTTTTGGAAAAGTGTAGAAAGGAGTTTTGAATGATGGCACAATAATCGCTATCAAGCTTCTCAATCTAGAAAATGAAGGGGCTCAAAAGAGTTTCGATAGAGAGTGCAAAGTTTTGGGTAAAGTTAGACACCGGAATTTGATTAAGGTCATAACGTGTTATTCAGATCTCCAAATCAAAGCTTTGATATTTCCATTAATGCCAAATGGAAGCCTAGAAAAATGGTTATATCCTGATGATGGAGAACAAAGTGATTTTAATTTGATTCAAAGGTTGAATATAGCAATAGACATCGCCCAAGGCATGGCATATCTCCATCACCATTGTTTTGTTCAAGTGATTCATTGTGATTTGAAACCCAACAATGTCCTGTTGGGTGAAGATATGACTGCATATTTAATAGACTTTGGCAATGCTACGATATGTTTTTCAAACAATGAAGCCGGAGCTCTCACCTCCACAAATGCACTCAAAGGATCTACAGGGTACATTCCTCCAAGTATTATTTAAACTATATACCATATTAAGTAATTTTATGATTTTCTTATGTTTACTTAACATTTTAAATCAAATTTATAAACTTAAGATGAGAATCTATGAATGCAGAATATGGAGTAGGAGGACAAGTTACAAAAAAAGGAGATGTTTATAGCTATGGAATAGTGCTATTGGAAATGTTCACTAGAAATAAGCCCACCCACAACATGTTTGTGGATGGAATGAATTTTCAAAAATTGGTGGGTAGCAGTTTTCCATACCGAGTACAAGAAGTGGTGGACATGGGTTTATTGAGGAGGACTAATAGATGCAACGAAGAAGATAAGGATCTCAATTGCCTCAGATCACTGATAAATGTGGGTTTTCTTTGCACAAATTAATCTTCTCAAGGGCGACCTACTATGATGGGCATTCTAGGCACACTGCAAAACATCAAAGACACTTTTCTAAGCCATACTTCCATTCCCAAATTCCAATCCAATCTAACACATTTGTTGGGTTGTACAAGTACTACTATCAACAACATTTGTGAAGGCCAAAGTTCTTCCACATCTTAGTCTATTCAAACAAAATGGTAGTTGTGCTACTAAACCATGAAGTAATGTTAGTCTTATTTCCTTTGTTTGTACATAAACATTTGAACAAAGTGGCAGCTATGTAACTAAACTATGAAATAATTTGAGTCTTATTTCCCTTGTTTGTATATAAATATTGGTTTTTAATTGCATAAAAATGTGAATAATAGAGTTAGATTCGTTATGAATGGTGTTTTAAAAATGTCTTTATGATTATAAAATTTCTTATTCTATATTTAAAAAAATTATATTCAATATCTTTATATCTTTAATTGAATGTATCACACTCTTCTAATTGAATTTATCAATTTCTTTGGTATTAAATACACAACAAGGAGTTTTGTATTTCTTTCAAATAATTAAAATATAGAAATTTATTTTAGTTCCATAAATTAATTAGAAAACTATATCAATATATATAATTGTAATAAATAAATATAACTATTTTTGTTTATTTTTTCTATTTCTCTTTAAAGATTGTCATAACCAAAATAAGAATGATACTACTGGCCAATTATAAACAAAGTCAATTAACACACTTATAAACAAAGTCAATTAATACACTTATATGACAATTTAAGTAAAAGAAAACTCACAATTGAGAGCAATAAAGCAGTATTAGCTTTACATAATCATAGCTCGCAAATTATATCATGTCACACCTTTAAAATATTATTTTTATAACATATACGAGGAAAACATATGGCTTTCCTATCCTTCAATAAATTAGTCATTAGTAATTTCATTTTTAATGAAATGTGTTTTATATTTCAAGGAAAACATAGGGTTTTTTTATTAAATAAATTTCATTTCCAAGAGTAAAGTATTAAAAGAAATATGTGTTTTATATTACAAAATATAAATATATTTTACGTTTTAAATATATATTTTTTAAATATGTGTTTTATAAAAGTAAAGTTTGAGAGCTCTAATTTGAACATATTATCAAATTTGAAATATTATTATCAAATTGAACATATTATCAAATTAGATTAGATTGTTATGATTAATCAGAGACACAAGTTGGAGAGCTCTAATTTGATCCTATTATCATTAAACTAAAAGTGTTATGATTAAAAAAAATCATAGGTACAAGTTAGAGAGATCTAATTTGATCATATTATTATCAAACTAGAATTGTTATGATATAGCCTGGGTTATAATGAAGTGTCTTTCCCTTCACTTCACTTGGTGAAGGTGTTGCTTTGGCTTGGCAGAAATCATAGGCACAAGCTAGAGAGCTCTAACCTTTGGCTTGGCACAAATCATAGGCACAAGTTAGAGCTCTAACCTTTGGCTTGGCAGAAATCATAGGCACAAGTTAGAGAGCTCTAATTTGATTGTATTATTATCAAACTAAAATTGTTATGCTTTTTTATTAATAGAAATCATAGAAATCATAGACACAAGTTTGATAGCTCTAATTTGATCATATTATCATCAAATTAAAATGATTAGCAAAATCATAATCACATCCATACCATGAGAGAATTATTATGATTTATGATTTTCTTATGAAAATTAAATTGTTATGATTTAAGATTAACAAAATCATAAACGCATCCATAGCTTAGCTATTTGAAGAAGTTGTCTATCTTGCAACATACTACTCTAGTAATAGAGCAAAACATTAGGTGTTATTATCTTATTGTCAAACATGTGATAAGCCCTTGCCCCGAAAGGTGTGGAACTATGTAGCAACAAACAAACTTTTACATATTAAACATTCCTCTCTTTTCCAACAATCTATTTTGATTCTAGAGATACTCTGACTCAAAGCCACGTTAGTTATGTTAGTTCTGATTGAAGAGTCAAATTATGTTAGTCTGATTGAAAAGTCAAATATATTTCTATCCTAGAGATACCCTGATACAGAGCCACGTTAGTTATGATAGTTCTGAATGAAAAGTCAAATATATTTTGATCACAGAGATACCCTAATTCGGAGCCACATTAGTTATGTTAGTTCTGATTGAAGAGTCATAGTCCTAAATTATCAAAGCCATGATCGATTCTTGAAAATTCTCATGTTAGATGTTAGAGTTGTTAGAAAATTGTCATGTTAGATGTTAGAGTAGTGGTAGTTCTATTTTTATAATGTTTTAATGTTTTGTAGATTTTATGTGAATTTCATGTTATAATTGCATCACTGTGTATGGTGGCAGCTATTCCATTAGGATATTTTGCATAAAGAACGTTTTAGTGAAGCAAAGATTGTGGAGGATCATAAAGGGCAAGGAGGTGTGGTCCTATGTGATGACGATGCACACTATTACTTCAACTTTACTGTACTGTAAAGTAAGTCATCATGTCATTCTTTCTAACATTGCTATTGTAAAGTAAGTTATCATGTCATTCTTTCTAACATTGCTATTGTAATCTTTGAAGCATGTGATTGCTATTGTGATCTTCGAAGCATGTGATGAGGATGCCCACTATAACTTCAATTCTACTGTAAGTCATCATATTATTCCTATGGAGGATATCATGTTTGGAGGTGATAGGATTGCAGTTTATTTATTGTGCAAATTTGGTATAAGTGAAAATTTAGCTTGTATATACAATTCAGCATGGCGAGAACTTACCTTCCTGAAACTCCACATTTGAATCACTAAGCAAAGTTGTAAGGTGAGAAAGACAAATTAAGCAAAGTTGGAAGGTGAGAAAGACAAATTCAGATGCCATAACCCATGCATCCCTGTACAGGAAAATACAATAAGAACCTCATTCAACAAACCATTTAGACATGAACATTAATAATGATGAAAGTAAGATTTCCAAAACATATTACCACATGGGAATCATGTTGATGAGTAGGTGCCAAGGGTGCACAAGAAAGGGGAGAACAGTTCGCAATGCACATGATGTGTTCCCCAATCAACAAATTTCAGAAGAGAGTTGCAACTAAAATCTCTTGTCGAAACAGCCTCTGAAACATTTCATGAATATATTAAAAAAATAATAGTGTCAGTCACTGTTGTAGCTAATCCAATTATCCACAAGATAATTATCCAATTCAACAGTGTCAGTCACTTCTATAGCTATCCAATTCAACTATTCTAAAAGTGGTTTCCATATGATTAGCATCACACTGAATCTCGAATTATCGTATCAATCAGGTTAGCATCAAAGTGAATATCGAAGTAATGAGCATGGATAGAACCTGTAATTGCTAGAAATTTGAACACACACAACCAAATCCTTCAATGAAGGTAAAAGCTCTACTCGAAAAAGGTTGATGGAAATAAAATACATAGGGAATTTGATAGAACATAAATTCTGTTATCTACACCTGATGTAGATCTAAATGGTTTGGGTAAATCGACAATGAACGATGAAAGAGAAGTGTTAATGTACGTATATGGCATATAGCGTGATCGCATGTGATGGGCAGGTGGTAATACATGGGCTCCCATGTTGGAATTTCTGAATATTCCGAACACACGGGGAGAATAAAATTCTCCTCCTTTAACACAGAGAAATGCAAAAAAATTTCTTACTGGACAGAGATGATAAAAAATTTTCTATTTCATTAACAAAACAAAAATATTACAAAATGGTGATTCTATCTTCAGAACGAGGTTCTGGTTTTACAATGGATTAGCTGGTACATACACAATGTTACAATCTTTCCTCTCTGTCTCTCTTTCTGCCTTCGGGTATTACAAAACATAACACAGTCTCACACATTGTTTCTCTTCTCTATTACAATAAGCATTCGAGCTTTGCTTTTATATGGCGCGGCATTTTTAAAACATAAAACAAAACCATTAAAATATATTTGCGAAACCCCTGTGTGGGTCCCTACAGAGGCACTCCTCTGCGGGTACAATAAATCTATGTTGTGCTCCCGCATTGATTCTCCACCATTGATCTCTGGTCAACGTATGATCGCTCGGTCAACTGCGGAGGCACTCCCTCTATTCTTTTAAAACATTTTCACTACCCCCATAACACTACATTTAATAATAATAAAAAATGAACCTTTAACCTGGACTTCAAATATTCAAATAAAATTGATTGCATTCATTTCGCGTTACAAAACTGCATTACGTCAGCGAGGCTGAAACCAACGCAAACGCAATCTGATAGGCTGGCACTGGGCCCCACGGAACTCAAATAATAATATAAGCCCAATTCAATAAAATCTTCGCATAACAAATATAGTTGATGGCGTCATGGAAAAAACGAACACGATAAATGTTGATTGGTCCACGTGGCTTTGGACAGTGGGACCATCTCACATCGGCGCTTCGGTGGAATGAATGGTTTGCGGTGGAATGGACTTTGGCTATTGGCGATTAGCGATTGCAATGTGTGATGCTACGACGTGGGGAGCACATCGCATCGGCGCATCGCATCACAATGTTAAACTTCAACGGAATGGATTGGCGGATGGGCGGAATGGTTATGTTGCGATGTTGCGATGTGCGATGATGGTAGGGACCACATCGCATCGCAATATTAGCGATGATCTATTTGCAGTGGCATAAGCATTTTCCCGTTGCGATATGCGATGTGTGATATCGCAACATCGCATCTCTTCGGAACTTCATATCAACAAGACACTAACATATGGCTATTGCGATGTGCGATGGTGGTGGGGACCACATTGCATCGCAAGTTTGGCAATGAACTAAAACTGGTGGGGACCACAAAAAGACTTGGCCCTTTCAAAAATCTTAAAGACTTGGCGCTTTTAACAAAAACTTCTTTGTTTGGTTGGTGAGGGCTTTTATGCCTGAAAATACTTTTCGTTTAAAGCTCTGTTGTTGCGTGGTTTGAACCACGATTTCTTCAATTCCTCTGCAAAGTCAGCTGCAGCCATAAACATTAACTTCATCCTTAAAATTCTCCATGCATGTGTTAAATGCACAGTGGTGCACACTCAACCTTCTACTGCCTCTGTTGTACTCTGTTTCTACCTGCACGGGGTTTGTATGCGACTTTAATATTTTCAACACTCCCCCTTAAAGTCAGCTGCTGGGTTATCTTTCATACCTAAGCATTTCCTCAAATATTCAAAACTCTTTTGCCCCAATGGCTTTGTCAGTATGTCCTCAAATTGCTCCTCTATTCTACAATGTTGTAAAACAATTTCTCCATTGTTCACCAATTCCCTGATGTAGTGAAACTTGGCATCTATGTGTTTCGTTCTTTTGTGAAACACAGAATTATTTGACAATACAATAGCTGAGCTATTGTCACAATAAATCACTATGCCCTTTACCTGTTCTTGACACAAATTCCTCAACGTTCTTCTCATCCACACTACTTGACACGCTGCTATTGTAGCTGCCACATACTCAGCCTCTGCTGTAGATAATGCTACAATAGGTTGTTTCTTAGAAGCCCATGAAATGGCTCTTGAACCCATATGAAAAACATAACCAGAAGTACTTTTCTAGTCATCAATACTTCCAACCCAATCATTGTCAGTATATCCAATCAATTTAGAATTTTCTGAAGTAGTATATAAAATACCATACCTTTTAGTTTCTTTCACATACCTTAGAATTATTTTTTCTGCTTGCCAATGTGCTTCTTTTGGCCTCTCCATAAATCTGGAAATCAAACTAACAACATGCATAATATCAGGCCTAGTTGCAGTCAAACACATGAGGCTGAAAACTATGCTCTTATACAAAATAGGATCAAAATCCTTGTTGTTGTCCTCTTTGCTGAGTTTCAATCCCATTACTGTGGGAGTAATTGTTGCCTTGCAATCCTGCATATTAAATCTTTCCAAAACTTCATTTACATATTTATCTTGAGAGATAAAAATCCCATTTTCATTTTTCTCTACTTCTATTCCTAAGAAGTATCTCAGCAATCCCATATCAGTCATTTCAAATTCATCCTTCATCACTGTTTTAAAATTCTCAATGAGGTAATCATCATTACCTGTGAATATCACATCATCAACATATAAAACAATAATGAGCATCTTACCATCTTTCTCCTTGACGTATAATGTGGGTTTTCCTTCACATTTTTCAAACCCATTCTCCAGTAGATAGGAATCTATCCTACTGTACCATGCTCTTGGTGCTTGCTTCAGCCCATAAAGAGCTTTCTTCAATCTGCAAACTTTGTGCTCTTAGCCCTTTTTCTCATAGCCTAGAGGTTTTTCAACATAAACCTTTTCCATCAATACTCCATTTAGGAATGTTGATTGTACATCCATTTGGTAAACCTTCCATTTGTTTTGTTCTGCTATGGACAGCACTGCTCTCACTGTTTCCATTCTTGCAACTGGTGCAAAAGTTTCTTCATAATATCTTCCATGTTGTTGCTTGTATCCTTTGACAATAAGTCTGGCCTTGTGCCTTTCAATCTTACATTCAGCATTTCTTTTGGTCTTTTAGACCCACTTTACTCCAATCACTTCCTTACCATTTGGGAGATCAACCAATTCCCATTTTTTATTCTTCTCTATTGCATTTATTTCTTCATCCATAGCCTCTATCCATTTTTTATCTTTTATAGCATCTTCAAAATGAATGGGATCGTCAACATGAAAATATAAAGGAAATAAGGAGTTCATACCTTCATTTGCTATCTCTTGCTCATAGATTTCATTTAAATTTCTGAATCTGGTTCCTCTTTCATTTGGTGTACTTTTGCTTGAAGAAGCACTCAAATCTGCTCCATGTGGTGTGCTTGGAGAAGCACTCTCATTTCTTCTCAAGGGTGTTCTTACTCCTGCTTGAGGTGTCCCTTTTTTTCCTTGTGTTGGTGGAGGTGGTGCTACCGATGAGGTGTTCTTTTCAGCCACATCTTCCTCATCTTCATCATGAGACAAACATCTTTTGACATTGATTGTTTTCTCAATGCTTCCATCCCATGCTTCTTCTTCTATGAATTGCACATCTCTTCTTATAACAAATTTCTTTATGGATGGGTTATACAATCTATATCCCTTGGATTATTCATAGTATCCAATGAAGATGCACTTCTCCCCCTTACTGATCTGGAATGTGTGCATAAGCCACACACCCAAAAACTCTCATGTGGGTGACTCCCTGTTTTCTGCCACTCCATGCTTCTTCTAGAACTCTGTTCATTACTGCTTTTGTTGGGCATCTATTCAGAATATACACAGCACAATTTGTAGCTTCTTCCCAATACTCATTTGGCAAATGTTTTGCCTTTAGCATACTTCTCACCATATCCGTAATGGTGCGATTTTTCCTTTCAGCAACACCATTTTGCTACGGTGTGTACCTTGTTGTAAATTGCTTATGTATGCCATTTTCTCTGCAAAAACGCAGGAATTATTTTGAGATGTACTCACCTCCTCTATCAATCCTTAGGACTTTGAAATGCTTCCCACTTTGTTTCTCTACAAGAGCTTTAAAGTGGAAAAATTTCTCAAACACTCCACTTTTATATTTCAAGAAATAAACCCATACTTTTCTTGTGAAATCATCAATGAAGGTCAACATGTAATTATTGCCTGATATTGATGATGTTTGCATCGGCCCACACAAATCTGAATGGATAATTTCTAAGGGTGCTTTTGCCCTTATGCTCTTTCCTGATGGAAAGTTTTCTCTGTGTTGTTTTCCCAAGATGCAGCCTTCACATAGGCTGTTTGGTTTCTCAATCAATGGTAGTCCTCTTACCATTCCTTTTCTGTGCAACAAATTCAGACCTCTGAAATTGAGATGTCCTAATCTCAAATTCCATAACCAGTTCTCATCTTTCACTTCCTTTTGAAATACCTCTTGAGTTACAGCTGCTACATTCTTTCTCTTTCCCTTCAATTTTGTATTGAACTTGAGTGGAAACATTCTATTGTTGGTCATTTTCACTTCAGCCATAACCTTCTTTCTTGGAGGTATGTCCATTATTGTGCACACATCATTTTTGAAAAATACATTGTAGCCTTTATTAATGAGCTATCCAATGCTCAAAAGATTACATTTCAAGCCAGGAACATAGTATACAGCTGGCACAAATTTCTTCTCTCCATTTCTTGCACGGATACTAACTCTGCCTTTTCCCTTGACAGAGATCTTAGTATCAGTTCCTGTTGTTACTTCAGATTTAACTTCTTCATCAAGATTTGCAAACATTGCTATGTTTCCAGTCATGTGATTACTGCAACCTGAATAATCATAGTTCTTCCCATTAAATTGTGGGAGCTAAGTATTTCCAATAATCATACTGGTGCTTGGTCCAGCCATTACTTATAAATTGAACTATGAAATAAACTTGACTGTGTTTTTCTTAAACAAATTGTCTTTCCTTCTTTAAAAGACAAACTCTATCTGTGAGGACTACACTCTTTTAAACAAAACAAAACTATGTTTTTTTTTTTGAGAAATACCTGGACTTTAACTTCTGCTGGGCTTACTGGAGTTTTGCTGGTGACTGCTACAACAAGCTTCCTTATTCCTTCAGCTTCTTTTACACCTTCAAAGAGCTTGGATTAGCTCTGATACCATGTTGGAATTTCTGAATATTCCCAACACACGGGGAGAATAAAATTCTCCTCCTTTAACACAGAGAAATGAAAAAATTTTGCTTACTGGACAGAGATGATACAAAATTTTCTATTTCATTAACAAAACAAAACTATTACAAAATGGTGATTATGTCTTCAGAACGAGGTTTTGGTTTTACAATGGATTAGCTGCTATAGAGGCAGCGTTACAATCTTTCCTCTCTGTCTCTATTTCTGCCTTCGGGCATTACAAAACATAACACAGTCTCACACACTGTTTCTCTTCTCTATTACAATAATCCTTCGGGCTTCGCTTTTATATGTTGTGGAATTTTTAAAACATAAAACAAAAAAATTAAAATATATTTGCGAAACCCCTTTGTGGGTCCCTGCGGAGGCACTCCTTTGCGGGTACAATAAATCTATGTTGTGCTCCCGCACTGATTCTCCACCGTTGATCTCTAGTCAACGTATGATCGCTTGGTCAACTACGGAGGCACTCCTTCTGTTCTTTTAAAACCTTTTCACTGCCCCCGTAACACTACATTTAATCAAAAAACAATGAAACTTTAACTCGGACTTCAAATATTCAATTAAACTCGATTGCATTCTTTTCGCGTTACAAAACTGCATTACGTCAGCGAGGCTGAAACCAACGCAAACACAACCTAATTGGCTGGTGCTGGGCCCCGCAGAACTCAAACAATAATATAAGCCCGATTCAATAAAATCTTCGCGTAACAAATATAGTTGATGGCATCATGGAAAAAACGAACGCGATAAATGCTGATTGGTCCATGTGGCCTTGGACAGTGGGACCATATCGCATCGGTGCTTCGGCGGAATGAATGGTTTGTGGTGGAATGGACTATGGCTATTGGTGATTGGCGATTGCGATGTGTGATGCTGCGACATCGGGACCACATCGCATCGCAATGTTAAACTTCAGCGGAATGGATTGGCGGATGGGCAGAATGGTTATGTTGCGATGTGCGATGGTGGTAGGGACCACATCACATCGCAATATCGGCGATGATCTATTTGCGGTGGCATAATCATTTGTCCGTTACGATATGCAATGTGTGATATCGCAACATCGCATCGCTTCGGAATTTCATATCAACAAGACACTAACATATGGCTATTGCAATGTACGATGGTGGTGGGGACTACATAGCATAGCAAGTTCGGCAATGGACGAAAACTAGTGGGGACCACAAAAAGACTTAGCCCTTTCAAAAATCTTAAAGACTTGGTGCTTTTAACAAAAACTTCTTTGTTTGGTTGGTGAGGGCTTTTACGCCCGAAAAGACTTTTCTTTTAAAGCTCTATCGTTGCATGGTTTTAACCACGATTTCTTCAATTCCTCTGCAAAGTCAGCGGCGGCCATAAACATAAACTTCATCCTTACAATTCTCCATGCCTGTGTTAAATGCATAGTGGTGCGCACTCAACCTTCTACTGCCCCTGTTGTACTCTGTTTCTACCTGCACGGGGTTTGCAAGTGACTTTAATATTTTCAACATCCCATATGTAATGGATACATGGCATATGAGCTCATTACGTGTGACAACATCCATACCAATTAGTTTCACCAGATATTTGCATCACCCTCTACTATATAAAGTATTAGCATATGTTATGGAAGAAAGAAACCTTGAACAAAATGCGTAGTGCATATGTTGTAAATGCAAAGTGTGTCGTCGTCTTTTTTTTTTAGTTTTCTTAATTTACAACATTATTTTTTTTTAAATGTATATACTGCATGGACATGGTCATGGTGTTATTTAAGTAATTTTTTTAAAGTCTAAATAAAACAATATAGTGAAAAGAAGTGAAAAGGTTTTTCTTAAAAAAAAAAATTGGTTGACATGATTTGATAATAAAGTTTACATGTTTCTTGTAATTAAATAGAACGAATTTTTATTTCAACATATTTACACAATGTGAAAAATTATGATCAATTTATTTGATTAATTAAAAGTTAGGTACTGAAAACATGTCAATGATGAAAAATATTACATTCATTTGTATGATAAGGTAGTTTTAATATATCAACAATCAAGAATATTGCATCTATTTGTATGACATGGTAGTATAAATAAATATGATGACACTCAACCACATGTCAAGCATGGCTAGTTACAATTGTAATTAGTGGCTTAAAAATGAGGTGGGAAACAAGGTTCTAGAGAAATAAATTTAGCTAATAAAAACATTGAAATGAATAAAATTCAAGTCTAGCCGAAACTTTGCTTCTCTCATAATGATGGTGAGTGATTATATAAAATAAATTTGTATAATTGAAATTGTATTTCAACTTGAGTACCGAGTAATATTTATTATGAAAATTCCCATGAAAACATGAGTAGACATGCTATGGGATGATGTGATCCCAAAGGCTGTGAAATACATGTTCATCACTAAATCAACATCAATTGGTGTTTTTAATATTCCAAAGATTATTGTAATATAAGGAAAGAGGATGGGAACTATTGGTTCATATGAGAGCCTAGTTTAAAGTGCAAAAGAGAATCACCAACTCAACTATTTGTAGTCATATATGAGATATTACTCCCAAGTTGATAAAATATGATATGGGTGACAGACAATGTGGGAATTTTTTTTGATATAGAGTGAGATTTTGAATGGTTGGAAGATATAAGCATTGTTGAAATACCATCATAAGTTTGTGGGGATCATCCAAGTGCTTCAAAGTAACTAAGGAACATTTTTTAATGTCTAAAATCACTACACCCATTTCAATCTCTTTTCAAAATGATATTATACATATTCACAATTTTATTTATCTACATATTATACTTTCTTTAACAATTTCAAAATTAAATTTCTACATACTATAATAAAATTGTTAAAAATATTTCGCTTATAATGAGGGAGTGAATTTTTTTACAAAATAACATTTCATTTACAAGAAAATTTCACTTACATTCATCATTGTATTTTTAAATATCAAACAATGAATTAATATCAAAAGTTTAGTTTAGCTTGAAATTAATTTTAAAAAGTTACCTCACGCTTGTCATGTTTCAAGAAACATTTAAGCTAAGCTTAATTTTTTTTCTCTTTATTACCCCGAAAATATAAAATCCACACATATAAAATTGAAAGAGCAAATATAAGTATACACAACAAAGGCCCACATTGGAGGTAAAATCATAAATGATGTTCACCCATGAATGAGAAACTTCAACAACAAACCATTGATAAATTATAGAGAAGGTATTATTTTCAAATTTTTTAAAGTGCATAAGAAGGTCATCACCTCAACAATTTGTAGTCATATATGAGATATTACTCCAAAGTTGATAAAATGTTATATAGGTGAGAAACAAAATGGATTTTTTTTTATATAGAGTGAGATGTGGAATGGTTGGAAGATTACAATTGATGTTGACATACACAAACTTTATATAACCATGGTAGAAATAATATAATGCTTTTTGGGCATCATCCACATGATTCACAGTAACTGAGGAACAATTTTTAATGTCTAAAATCACTACACTCATTTCAATCTCTCTTGAAAGCAAGATGAAAAATATTAAACTATGTTGATACATGTTGTACTTTCTTTAACAATTTCAAAAATGATATTCTATATAATATGATAAAACACTTAAAAATATTTAGCTTATAACGTGGAAGTAACATTCTAGTGTTTTCTTTTAAAAAAAAAAAAAAAAAAAAATTACATTTATAGAAAATTTCACTTACATTTATTATTGTGTCTTTAAATATCAAACAATGAATTAAGATCAAAAGTTCACTCTAGCTTGACATTAATTTTGAGATATTACCTCACACTCACCAAGTTTTGAGAAACATTTAATCTAAGCTTACCTTTAATATTTTTTTATTGGCCTCAAAATGTACAACCAAACACATATCAAATTGAAATAGTAAATATAAATATAAAAAACACAAGGGTTAAATAATTTGATTATTGATGTCTTAGAGATAGTACTCTTTGTGATGCCAAGGTGATTCCTTTGATCTTGTATGCACATTTCAGGTTGAGCTTAACATCCCAAAGCCATGAATTATAATCCATGCAACTAAGAGATGATGTAAGGGTATAATACACGAACAACACAATGAGAGAGACAAATACGATGGAAAAAATTCATAGAATAATGACTTGATACAAATATTTCGAGAAGGTATGTTATTTCATCCTATGATATCAATAGTTTATAGTCTCTTCTCTATTTTTTCACTTTGAAAGCATCAAGATAGATGAAACATTAAATAAATATCCAATCCAATTTAGAAATACATGAAAAATCATTTATTTCTTGAATCAAATGTACATCATTCACCTCTTCCTTACTTATTCTCCCCCAGTAGTATTCACTCATCCTAGTTCTAGTGAATAAGCATGGGAAATGGAAGCAATAATGGTGTTTAGCAATTTGGCGAAGAAAGATATGATGGCTCTCTAGAATTCCTAAGCCCACTAATTAAGTTTATGACGTGAGTATAATTTTTTATTTTTTTCCATGTATGGATCTCCTTAAGTTATTAAAGAATAAGGATTGGGTTCAAATTAGATTTTATTCCATCTTAATAGAATATACAATACATTTAAATAATAATGAAAAATATTTACAAACTATTTAAATTTATATAATTTATCAAATATAAAAATTACATTTAGAATTAAACCTATGCTCCAAGGAGCTTTCATTTTACTCTACAAAGAGCTTCCATTTTACTCGTAAACAAGGTTGCAATGTTTTATTGTTTTCAAATTAAAAAAATATGCACTATGTTACAAATATGTGCATGCTTCAAAACACACATGCATGTTTTTTTGGTATAGAATAAATCCTATGTATATTTATGTTTTATTTTACAATTTACAAAATCAACTTCATGTATCTATTTTATGATATGCTATTGTTTAGTTTAAAAGAAAAAATATAAATATAAAAAAATAGATTTCCTATTTATTAAATCAAAATCAAAATGGAAATCTCTAGAATAAATTAATTTTATTTTTTTGTATTTATTAATGCTTTCAACATTATAAATCTCCTTCATATTATGGTTAAATGTTTATACTCATTTACAATTACTACAACATCCTTTCCATATTGAATCAGTGTCTCTTCCATATGTTTACACACATTTACGAAGACCACAACATCTCCCCATACTAAGTTGTAGAGTGCTTCTAAGTACAATACAAATAAATCGAGTTGTCTTTAGTGTGACTTTTTGGAAGCTTTTCCCGTGGATTTTTTTGGTCTAATTTCTCTAAAATCTAGCTCAAATTCATTCAAATCACAAGCTTGATCGGTAACCCCTACACAATGGAAGTGTCCTAAGGGTTTTCAAGGTGCTAAATCCATATATACAGTAAAAAAACCAGTGTAAATAACACAAATCAATATTTCACCTCAAAATTTTCCGTTGGATACCAGCACCAGAAACTCCAAAAAGTCGCACTAAAGACAAGTCCCAAACAAATAACATTAAAATTTGAATATTATTAAGAATTTAAGATGAAAAAAAAAATATTTTCTTTTAAATAATAATAATTAGAGAAAAGACATGTAAAATGGTGATTTAAAATAGTAAAAACAAAGAATCCAAATTGAAATTATTAAAAAATAAAAAATTAATAATTATTATTATTTTTAAATAAGTATATAATTTTAAATAAATATATTTAAAAACACTTAATAAAAATATTTAGTAAATTAATAAATAAAAATATTGCAATAGGAATATAATTAGTAATTAATTTAAGTATTTTATTTATTAAGAATAAGAATATGGGTTATAATATTGTATAAATAAATTTAAAATATTTTTACATTATATAAATATTTAATAAATTATAAATTATTTTTAATGATTATAAAATTTCATATTATTTATATTATATTATTTTAGATCTATTTTAATTCTGGATATACCAAGTATAAAGTATAAATAAGGATCAAGTCTAAAGTTAATTTTTTTTTAATTTTATATAATTACTATCAACATAATATTATATTATGTAATGTTTTATATAATTAACATTTTATAACATGGCTACCATATTTAGTTGTAGAGTTTCTCCCAGCACAATAAATATTTTTATTAATATAAATTATATCAAATTTTAATTAAAAATTTAATAATGTAAATAAAAAAATTAAAACAATTATTTTAAATATATAATTTAAAATTAATATGTGATGATGATGACGGTGGTGGTGGTGGTGGTGGTTAACGTCCACTCAGACCAATCTTTGGTCTATCGGACCTAGAGAAAAGAGTTATTTAATTTGATTTAATATTTTATTCCTATGCTCAAAAAGCTTGGAGAGAAGCCTCCCAAGTTCACTATAATTTTGACATCTTAAAAGGCTAGGAAGGTCAGTATTGCAACAAAGATTATGAAATTGAGCTCTAATGTGGTTGTACTCTGGGCACTCTAAGAGGAAGTGATTTTCATCCTCGATGTTCATATTCTCACAGAGATGGCAGATCCTTTCCATCCATGGTGTTTTAGGAACTGTCCAACGACCTGTTTCACTATGAAGCTCATGAGAGTTCGTTCTAATCTTGGCTATATTAATTTTCTTCTTTGAGCTAGTTAAAACAGAGAGATACTTTTGATATTATAGGGTGGGGTTGATGACCTTCTTATAATATCTTAATTTTCTTTTAGCTGCTAGATCTTTCTCACACCACATTTTTTCTTTGAACTTAGAAGTAACAATTTTTTAATGTTATTAATGTTTTGCAATGCAACATTCTCGTCGATATCCCAATGGTTTAACCAGGCCCTGGTGTCTTTATACCAACCTTGTTTAAGCCTTAGGTGGTTTTGGCTGGAATTTAAAGCTAGCTTAGGAAGTCTATGGTCGGCTATGCTATTGAGCTTGTGCTTGTACAACAAAAGCCTAGTCATAGCTAGGCTCTCGATAAGAGAGAAAGACCCACTTCTATAAGGAGAATAGGATAGGGTGTATTACTTTTATTTTTAAGGTTATAAGTTATAAAACGCTTAAGTTTGCTCAATCTTTCTCCAAGATTCTCTAGAGATACGCAGCCCCAAACCTCACATCCATATAAGATAACGGGAGTGACTAAAGTTTCAAAGAGGAACTGCTTTCTATCCCACATTACGAGGTTTGTTGTTTTACGATTATTTTCAAGACCAAATAAGCTTTCCACCACGCCATTAATCCTTTTTTGAATCTTATAGTTCCGGTTGAGCTTGTGATGAATATCAATTCCTACGTACTTGTAAGAAGACACTTCCTCCAAGTTACTATTGTCATACATAAAGTAGCGTAAGTCTCCTTCTTGGATTTGGTAATCATAACTTTTTTTTGTCGGTGTTAACGGGCGTACCCTTAGTGACAGAAATCCTTAAGAAGTCTAAGTTGCTTATCGAATCATATGGGCACCTTGCGAGAAGAACCATATCATCGGCATAAAGAAGAAGGATCATGACTATCCTAGCTAACATCGTGCCGGCCACACCCTACCTCCTCTAAGCAACCTTGACTTGTCGATGTAAATGCCAAATAGGGGAGGGGAGAGGAAACCTTGTTTAACTGCGATGTACATATGTCTTTGTGACCACCCCTCATTTCTCTTTAACTTGGCAATTACATTCTCATATAACCTGCTTGTTAGATCTTAGCTCGAAAGGAACCTTTATCTCTTCTAATCTATTTCATAGGTTGTTTCTAGGAATAGTATCAATGCTAAAGTCCACAAAGCGACAAAAGAGATTGGATTTATCATTGCGGCATTCCTTCACAATGATCCTAAGCATAGCAATTGATGCATTTGTTGAGTGTTGCCTTCTAAAACCCACTTGACCTTTAGCATGCTTACCTTCACTTTCAAGCCAAATGCTCAACTTCTTTCAAAATATTACCATATAACTTGTCTAGAGAGAAATTTGATCATAATTTTTCGATAATTAGAGGGGTTATTTGTATCCCCACTTTCAAAAATAGGTATAATGACGCTCTCATTCCAAGGTTTAGGGAATCCCTTGCTTGACCACTTGGTTGAAAAGCATGTGGATGTGGGGGATGGGGACAAGACCTCCAATTTTTAAGATTTCCCTGGTAACCTTCAATGTCTTTAGCTTTCCCATTCGCGAGGCGTTTAACCCCAAAATAAATGTCTTCTAATGAGAAAAATTATTTCATTGTGAGCGAGTTTGAGTCACGGCATTTGGAGATTCATAAAGCTTTTTAAGATATGAATTCTAGTCGTGTAAAGCAATTTTATTATTATCTTTGGTTTTCCTAGTTGGGAAGATACGCACTCCGAATTTCGTAGGAGCCACCTTAGAGAGGTGTAAGAGATTCTCTTGTCTTTTACGAATATATTGCTGTTTTCCTTTTAGTTAGGGCTTTGTAGATTTTTATCTTGTCAATTTTTGAGAGATTCCTTGATAGCTTTTCCTTAATTTCTCTCCTTGCACTTTTATAATCTCTGTCATACCATGGGTTGGTTTTGCTATTTCTTTTATTACTTGAGACTTCAATTGAGAACTTATTAATAGAATATGAGAGGGTTGTAATAAAATTATGACAGAGGTCATCTATGTTGTCTATACTAGATAAAGGAAGCAAATTATTTTTTAATTCATTTAGAAAGAGATCATTTTTATTTCTATCAAATATTAAGTTATTTTGACTATAAGGATTATCTTCTATGGGATCTCTATGCATGAAAAAATTGAGAGTTATGAGTAAAGGCCTATGATCAGAGTCAGGCTCGTGGTCGTCTAAGATGTCAAAATTTATTATTTCGTTGTATAAAGGGAGATCGGAAATAGCATAGTCTACCACGTTGCTGCCAAGCCCATGGATGCAGGTCATCTGGCTAGAATTGGGCCACTTCTTTAGACCGTTGCAAATTATGAGATCTTGAGCACTATAGAGCTTGACTAGCTCCGACCCAAACAAATTATCCCCGAGGTCTTCAGAGCTCCTTTTGTATCGGTTAGCCAGAGTAAGGTCTTCGTCTAACCAAAGAGGATTGGGGTTGGAATGATTGCTTAGAAGAATAGCTTGGTTTCTTGAAGTTCGAGCATTAAAGTCACCCACTAAAAGGATATTACCTTCATTCCTTAGGCTAGAAATATCATTCTCTAAACCATTGTAAGGACTATTTTTATCTAGATTATTTTTCTTATAGAAGTTAGAATTAATGGGAGGGGAAATAATAGATTTCCATGTAGGCCTTTTTATCATTAATGTCAGTAATCTCAATCCAACTATATTGGTTGTAAGGGTCATTTTTATAAATCCTAGCATGGGGGGTGATGTTCTTCTTAATGTAGCAAGTTCTGCCCCCAATGCCTCTACGGGAGGATCGCTTGTTCCAGGTAGACCATAGTGCAAAGCCATCTATGTTAGGGACCTTAGATTCTTCGTGCTCCCAAGTTTCAACAAGAAATATAATATCAAAATCATTTGAGATCCAACTTAGCTTGGGGCCTTTGTTCCATGGAAAGCCTCGACAGTTCCAAGAAAGAATTCGAAGCCTGTTGAATTGCTATTTATTACTATCTTTTTGGTTTCTATCTCGAATAACAGCTTTTCTATTTCTGATTATTGCCCATTTTCCTTCCTTCCTATCTTCTTTTACCTTTTGAACCTCCTTTCTTAATTCTGCTTGATCTTCTGGAATGAGATCTTCGTTTATAAATATTCTCGTTCCTTTTAGACTTGAGGTTTTACTAAGTATGTCATATTTATGGTCAGTAGAGCTCACCTTTATTTTGATCAGCCTTCCTTTATTCTCAGTTAATTTCCCTAACCTTGTTGCTTCTGTGAGACACGTGGTTTCAATTTGTAATCTATTATGTAATTCTATCTGGACTATGGCTAAAGTATCCTCGTCTACCTCCTCTTTCAAACCGAATATTATAAGGGTCAAGGCCCTTTTGTTACGCTCATGGTCTAATTCGATCAATTTTTTCATTTCATCTTTAATTGGTCTGATATCTAATTTACTTGCCCCACTATTTAGGGTGAGACTGTTGTTAACTGTTTCTTCTAGTTCTTTAATCATGTCCTTCATTTTAGGACTCTCTATATAACATCTCCTTTCTTGGATGTTTGGTTCGTATCTTGGTTTTGTTTTTCTATGACCTTCAACCTAGTCTCCATTGCCTCCATTTTATTCTCCAATAGTTCTATTTTATTTTCTATTTGTTTTTGGATCTTGTCTTCAAGAGATGTGAATTTTTTTTCTAGCATGGCCTCTAACTGGGTTTGTAGCTTGACTTCTCTTTCTTCTCTATGTTTCTCTAAAGACTCTATATACTCATAAAGGATCTGTAGAGTAACTGTGCTAGGTCTACCTTTGGTAATCTTTGGTAGTTGTGGTGAATTATTCATACTTGAGAATATATGAGCAAAAATGTATTAGAAAAAGATAAGGAATGTGTGCACCTGAATATCAGCAAACCGGACAGTTGACCTTTAATCAAGAAAATTCACTGCAAAATTTTCACCGCAAACCCAAGTATTAATCGAGAAAATTCACCGCAGACCCAAGTATTAATGGAGAAAATTCACTGCAGACCCAAGTATTAATGGAGAAAATTTTCACCGCAGACCCAAGTATTAATAGTTAAATGATATTATACCATTTAAACAATATATTTAATAAAATAAATTAAATATTTTTAATTATTATAGGATTGAAATTTATATATATAAACTAAGTATGTGTATTTATTAAAATTACACCAAATTTTAATTTAGAATTAAATAACATAAATTTATTTATAATGTTAATATTTTTAATAAAATAAACTATTTAATAATAATGTTAGTAAAGTATATTATACAATTTAATAGCAAAGATTATATCTAATCGATTCCATTATATATGTTATACAAAAATTCTTGATGTGTGAGTTGTGTTTGTTTGGATTTGTTACTGCAAATAAAAGAGGCATAAACTTATCACTAGTGATCACAGCTTCCTCAACCATCAAGAATTACATAGCAAGTGCTTCCTTCAAGTCCATCCATATTGTCGCTCAACCCTTTCCCAACAATCGAAACACTACAATAATAGTTGTTGGCATAAAAAATGAGGGTATGGTAGTTTCCCAAGGGATTTTCATGCAAGAGTTGCCTTGGTGGGCATCCTAGTTGACAAGTTGTAGAGTGAAATGTTGAATCTACAACATGCCACCATCGCCATCTTGCTCCACACCAAGATTTTGGCCCGTAGATACCATGCTATCATGGTGGGTCCAACGTCTACGTCATCATAGTCATTGCTAAGTTATGTGACAGTGAGTCTTGAAACAATCTCATGGAGCTCAATCTCCATCTCTTCAAACACATCATTCTATAGTTAGCTAATAAAGTACAACCTGGATACCATTATGCCCTTCACAATTCCTATTCACTCATGGAGAGGATTCCTCAAAGGGTTATTCTTATCATCCCCCATCTAGAGCAATAATTTCACTTTGAACACCTCATTCCAAGTCCTCTAACAATTCAATCTTATTGAGTGGGTTGTTTGCATTGAATGAAAGCTACACCACTAGTGCGCCACTATTTTTAAGAATATTCTAATCACTACCTGTCCTAATAACATGATGCACAATATTTCCATCCACATTATTGTCGACTAGAAACACTCTAGAGAATTCAATATATGATTATATCTAATTGATCCCATTAAAAAATGTTATACAAAAATTCTTGGTGTTTATCGTGTTCTTATTGATTTTCTATTGCAAATAAAAGAGGCATAAAATTATTATATACTATCACATCTTCCTTATCTGTTAATAAATACATAGCAGGTTCTTCCTTCAAGTCCATCCATATTGTCACTCAACTCTCTCCCACCAACCAAATTCATATCCATTAATAATTACACTGTGAGTTCTTCCTTCAAGTCCATCCATATTGTCACTCAACTCTCTCCCACCAACTGAAACACTAAAATAACAGTCATTGCCATAAAAAATGTGCATATGGTAGTTTCTAAAATGATCCTCATGTAGGAGTTCACCTTTGTGGGTATTGAGGTCAACAAGTTCTAGGGAGAAATGAAAAATCTATAGCATGCATCCCCCATCATCCTTCCTTGCACCAAGATTGTGGCCAACACAAACCATGTCATCACGTCAAGTTCAAAATATATATCATCACATCTAGCACTAAGTAGCGAGATGACAATTCTTGACTCAATGTCATGGAGTGAAATCTCCATCTCTTCAAACACATCATTCCACAGCTAGAGAATCAAGTACGACCTGAATAAAATTCGGCCCATCATGATTACTATACACCAAGGGAGAAGATTCTTCAAATAGTGACTCTTATCAACCATGTAATTAAAGCCATCATTTGACTCTAAAAACCATGTTCCAAGTCCTCTAACAATTTTATCTCTTACCGAGTGGGTTCTTTCCATCGAATGAAAGTTGCACCATCACTACCCCATGGATTTTCAGAAGATTCTGGTCACTTCCCTTCCTAATCACATGGTGCATGATATTTCCACCCACGCTAGCACCCACTAGAAACACACTAGAGAAGTTAGTGTGAGATTATATCTAATTTATATTGTTATAATATGTTATACAAAAAATATTGGTTTATATTGTGTTTGTCTTAGTTTTCTATTGTAAAAAAAAGAGGCACAAACTTATCATATGCGATCACAACTTCCTCAACCATAAAAAATTACATAGCACATACTTCCTTCAAGTCCATTCATACCATTTTCCAGCCCTCTCATAGTAAAAAAAACACTAAAATAATAGTCATTGACATAAAAAATGTGGGTATGGTAGTTTCCTAGATGATCATCACCGAGGAGTCTTCTTTAGTGGGAAACCTACTGAACAAGTTGCAGGGTGAAATGTTGGAACTTTAGCATGCCACCACCATCATCTTGCCCCTCACCAAGATCATGGCCAACATAGACCATGCCATCACGACAATTTCAACATCTATGTCATTAGAACCGACATTAAATAGTAAGACAACAAATCTCGACCCGATATCCATTTCTTCAAACACGTCATTCCACAACAAACTAATCAAGTAAATTCTCAATACCACTATGCTCATCATGATTACTCTTCATCGAGAGAGCGAATTCCTCAAAGGGTGATTCTTAGTAGCCCCTAACTATATACATCATTTGACTCTAAACACTTCATTCCAAGTCCTCTAATGACTTGATCACTTGATCTCTTACTAAGTGGGTTCTTTCCACTAAATCAAAGTTGCACCATCATTGTCCCACTAATTTTTCAAAATATACTAGTCACTAGAATTCGTAATCACATGATGCATGATATTTCCACTCACACTATTACCTATTGAATACACTCTAAAGAAGTTAGCGTGAGATTGAAGCCACATGAAAATTTTCTCCTTCATCTGGTACCTTCTTTATTTGACAATAAGAATCACAAGAATGACTTCTTCCTCCCTCACAACTCATTATCCTTTGACTGTAGTGGGATTTGATCTCTATTTTGAAGTCTAAATCTCACATAGAATGGGTGGGCCAATTCAAATCTAAATACATGGTGGCTTGAAGAAATGAGCGGGGTAGACAAATTCAAATCCATGGCAACATGAGGAAATGAAAATTTGGTGTACATATGGTATAAATCAATATTGCATCGGGTTGTTAGCATCCATCCATCATGGTATCGTCATGGATCCTTGCATTGAATTCTACAAGGTGTAATTGGCATCAAGATGACCCCATACCATTCATAGTCTCATTCTGGGAAAGTGTTTGTTGGAAAAATAATATACACGTGAAAAGGGTGAAATATATAGATTTTAAAAAATATCTATGTAAATTAAAAAATAGAAAAAAACAATTATTTTACAACCTTTGTGCTTTGCATTTTATTTGGTGTTCCTTTATCCCTCTTTGGGTTATGCTAGTAGTAAATAGTATATGAAAATGGATAATATAGAAATAGAGAATATAGTTTGAATGAAGCAAGAGAATGTGATCATGGAGTAGGACATGACAAATGGATGCACCACCGAGCTTGACATTGAGCACTTGGAAGGACAAGTGTTGAGGATTCCATCAACTTGTCTCTATGTTACACATCGTCACTTCCTCTACATTTGTGTCTCACATGAGTAAATGTAGTGTAATCAATCATGATTCCAACGATGTTGCACAATCATGATCTTGCCAATATTTTCAGGGCTTTCACACATTTCTAAGTCTACTTCATAGCAATAGCTATGTCAGACCTTGGGATATATTAGCTCTCTATAATTCCTCAACCCACCAATTAAGTTTATGATGTTATCTAACATTTGATTTTTGATTTTTTTCCATGTATATGGATACCATTGAGCTGATTTAGAATAGGGATTGGGTTCAAATTAAAGTTTTGTTTAATCTTAATAGAATAAAAAATATATTTAAATAATAATGAAAAAAATACAAACCATTTAAATTTGTATAATTTATCAAATATAAAAATGAAATTTAAAATTAAACTTATTCTACAATAATAACTTGATGATCTAAATGTGATCAAAATTATGTGATGAGGTAGAATTGATTAATTGCCATTAGTGAATTGATTGTTAACTGAACATATTAATGTGGACGACTGAAGGAAATCTAAATCATTTACGACTTAAACCAGTAGCATATTAAACATGAAATTACAGTAGAGAATAGAGAAAAGAGACAAGAAACATTTATTACGGAGTTCGTCCCTGGTTGACTATGTCTCCGGGTCCACTTTCAAGTTGGGCGTCCGCTTTATTAGGATTTATCTGAGGAAGTACTTACACAGAAAATACACCAGACTTAATGTGCTCGTAGGCACATCTGGTCACTACAAAAGAAATCTCTCTCTCCTATCTTTCCAACACTTGTCTCTGCGCTCAATTCCACCTCCGGACAACCAAGAAACACTGAAAACAAAAATTGCCTCTCTCGCTCCTAATATGAATACAAAATCACTCATGTCTTCATGGAAAAAATGTCTTGGTTTAAATAAGGTTGGCCTTGAACTACTGAAAGCCAAAATAGGCAAGTAGATGAGAAAAATTAGTGTGTATAGGTCACGGTCCTATAACAGGGTGACACCTAATGGATACATTATATGGTGCATATCTTTTCACATTAGCGCATTTAACATGAAAACCTAAAAATAAACTTTATAATAAAACTTAGCCCCTCAAGGTCACCAGAACTCCGACGAATAACATGTGACAAGTCTTTTCGGCGGCTACATCTACGGTTGGATCCGGAAATTGTGGTTAGCTGGAGGATAACGTTATCCAATGTGATAACCCTCAACTCCGACAGTCACGGTTATCCCTTTCTGCGCAGTCACCTAACATTTCCGCCTGTAGTTTCTATTGGTCTGTTCACATGCTGACAGCTCCGATACAGTTATAGGCTGACGGTTAACTGACATTTACACTTCCGTTCTATTACATCTGCTCACATGGTAACAGTTAGGCTTTTCGACATGATTTAACTATATGGTTAGGACTATGGGTTTATAATTTTGGGTTTTTGCGTTTTAATTCTTTTGCCTGAAACCTTATCGTTAACCATTGGTTTTAATTACAAAGTAATTTGCGTTAGGGTTTTAGGTTTTAGGTTTAGGCCTTAGGACCACCACCTTTTACATATTTTCACCATAGTTTTAGACTTAGTCCACATAGGATTACAACAAGATTTTTTCAACATTACCACACACATCACAACACATGCCATGAAAAAATGACTCTCATTCGAACACTGGAGGATGAACTGAATGATCTAAAGACTGAACCGGACATCAGACAAATGGAGTTGACTCGACCTCACTATTGATCTGTGTTGAAAAAAAATCCTCCTAGATCAATCCTCTCCACTTGAAAGATTTTGGAAACAAAATTTTCGTTTAAGAAGGTATTAGGTGAGGGTACAACTCCCTCAATTTTCCGATCTCTATCCATCTCGCCTTGCTCGAATTCATGCCTTTGATTCCCACTCAAATATATTCAACATTTCCTCGTCTAGAAGTGCGAGCTCTCCTGTCCAAGATGGTATCTTCATGAAACTCATTCATCTACTTAGGTGCTAAATCATCAATAGCAGGAACATGTGTATCTTCGTCGGGATCAATGATCATCGGTGGTTCATATAGCTTCATATTTTCTACATTCACAACTGAATAAATACGCATGTAAGGCATTAATTCTAATCGGAATTCATTATTTCCATCCTTTTCAACAATCTTTAAAGGACCATACCTGATGGATTTCAGTTTCTTACCTTCTCCTTTCAACATGTCTTTACTGATATACAACCATACCTGATCGCCGACCTAAAAATGATGTTTGACTCAATGCTTGTCGTGGTGTGATTTGTACTTGGCCTGACTCTTCTCTAACTGATGCTACACTGCTTCATGTATCTATTGTATTTGTTGAATGAACTTAAATTCTATGTTTGAATCGTCGTGTCCATCCACTTTATCTTCTTCACCGAACATGAAGTTTATCGGTGACTTTGGTAGATACCCAAACATGTTTCAAATGGTGATCAATTAGTCGAAGAATGTAAGGCTTGATTGTAAGCATGTTGCACATAAGGTAAAGATTCATCCCACAACTTAGGATGTTTACTACCGTAACCTTGAAGAATATGTATAATCGTCTTGTTCACCATTTATGTTTGTCCTTCAAAAAAATCCATTGAAATGTTGTCCCATGGTTGCAAAGGAATTGGAAGTGGCATGTGTACAAACCAATCGTTTGATTTCTTGGCTTGCTTGTCGAACACATCACACATCCTTTTAAGTACTTCACATATGTTTCATACATGTGAGGCTAGTAACAATACCTTTGAATTTTCACCTGAGTCTTTCTTACGCCAAAATGTCCTGCAATTTGAGAAGAATGAGCTTCTCAAATAGCATGTGCCCTTTATGTTTGTGGTATGCACAACTTACCTAGATGATATAACAACCTGTCATGAATATGAAAATTGACTCCTTCTATCTGAGTACTATGAGTTAGTGATTCATAAATATGTTTGAAATCAGCATCAATACTATATTATCCTACATAACTTTCATGTTTCAATGAACTATTCTGCAGTACTACTGAAGCATTCAAAGATGGTCTAGACATCATATCAACTACTTTATTTGTTATGCCTTTCTTGTACTTAATTAATAAGTGAAATTGTTGAAGAAATCCCATCCATATTTAGTGGCGAGATTGTTGCAACTTAGTCTGTGACTAAAGGCATTGAAGCGGCTGATGATCTGTGTGAATCATTGTTTCCTTAGCCATTGCATAACCACTAACACCTATTTCAAATTTAAATGGTTGTTGAAGATCTAATAAAGATAATATTGGTGTTGTGAAAATTTTCTGCTTAAGTGAATCAAAAATCTAAAGTCGACACACATTCCCCATGTCCCATTTTACTTAGGAACCAAAATTATGGGTGAACCACATGGAGATAAACTGGGTCGAATGAAGTCTTTTCTAACCATCCCTTGGATTTGTTTCTTTATTTCTTCGTTCTCTATGATTGATCTGTGATACGTTCTGATATTAGGAATAGGGGCATCAGACATCAACTGTATCTCATGTTGTATTTCTCGTTTATGAAGTAGATGTTATGGTTCTTTAAATAGAATTTGAAATGAGTCTACCACTTTGACCAAACTATCTTTAAACTAAGATTCACAACTTGAAAAAGCATCATGTAGATCCTTATGATGTTATTTACAACCATGAGTATATATCTTTTACTTGAAATTATTTGTCGCTTCATCTGATTAGCATTAACTAAATCCAAGTGAGTTTTGATTTTATGTTCCCATACGATGTATTCAATTCCATCTTTCTTAAGATGATACTTATGCTCTTTCCTATGAAATACTGCATCATGATCATAGAGATAAGGACTTCCTAGCACTATTCCACATGTATAACAGTATCACATCTAAATCCACTTCATCAATGTAATTAGTTGATGGAAAATTTTAAACGACACTACTTTGTGACATTAATCTTAGTCTTTTCCCTTAGGAAACCTAATGGGTATGGTCTTAGATGATTCTGTGTTTCCAAACCCAATTTCTTAACTAATGATTCAGATATTAAATTTTCATGTAACCCAGTGTCAAACAATGTATCTATTTTTGTGTGCTTAGAATTTACCCTTATGTGAAATAATTCAACTCTTCTACCTTCATCCAGATGACTAACGTTTGAAGAAGAAGAAAAAGTACTTGAACTTGAACTCGCGTCATAATTTTTACCTGTCGTAACCATTGTGGTTATTTTCCCTTCATCACTTGAATCAGAGCCTAGATCTTGTTGGATTGTTGTCGTAGCATTATTTTCACCTTTTTCTTCTGTAACTCCTCTTGTCTGAGTTCCGGGTGAAGTTTCCAAAATTTGGATTCATCATGCTTGATTATCTAGCAGTGAGTAAAGGTAGGTCTTTCACCTTCCTTCTAAGCTATAGTTTTCTTCTTTCCCTTCGAACTTCTCTTCCTCTTGTTGTCTTTTGTTTTCAACTATTTGGGTGTCTTCAGTGAAAACTTGAATGGTCTGCCACCTGATTCGATATGTATGGCTTGAACACATACTTCATCAAAGTCATTAGGATTAAACATCAATAATGTATGATGAAAATAAGAATGTATACTTCCAATGTACTTTAATAAAGTTTCATGTGTATCCAAAGGAATACCAAGTGCCAACGCTTTCTTCCTGAACTCCTGAATAAACTCTTGAACATTTTGTCCCCTACCTTACCACAAATGCTGCCAATCAATAATAGCTTGTTGCATGTATCCCAATGGATAGAATAATTTCCTTAGAGCTTTCAAAAACTTAGACTATGAGGAGATGACTTTACCTTTACACTTTAAATATATCTGTGTTTTACTCTCCCACCAGATTAAAGCAGTTCCCCCCATCCTAAGAGCAGTTAGCTAGATTTTTGTCTTTTCATCAGAAATGTTATGAATCCTACAACACACTTCTAACTACTTAATCTAGTTATCTAGTTTCTCTTGGTTCATTTCACCATCATAAAAGTGTAGTTCAAATTTTACATCAAGTTTCAAAAGATATTTCTAAGGTTTATTTTCTATTTCAGAATCTGAACTAGAAGAAGAAGATGATGATGATGATGATGGAGATGATGGAGGAGAAGGAGGTTTATCAGATTTTCCTTTCCCCTTGTCCTTCTTCAATGCCTTTGAAGATGAAGTTGCATCTCTCACCTTCTTATATTCGTATAGTTATCCCAACATCTGATGCATGTTCAAAAAAATTTGTTGAACATGATTCTCGTCCATGAGCTTCACTTCGGGAGTTTCACTGCTTTAGTTCCTGTCATTGTCGATTGATGAGAAAATTTTCGCTTTCCAATTTTTGCATCGAACTCCTCAAGCGTTCCTTCTCCACATTGCAATCCTAACCTGGTTAACATCCACTAGAAAAAATACTACAAAGCACAACCTGCTCCAATACCAAAATATATGATCTGAATGTGATCGAAATTATGTGCTGAGGTAGAATTGATTAATCGCCATTAGTGAACTGATTTTTAATTGAACTGCTTAATGTGGAAGACTAAAGTAAATATAAATCATTTATGACTTAAATGGGTAGCATATTAAACCTGAAATTACAACAGAGAACAAAGAAAAGAGACAACAAACATTGATTACGAAGTTCATCCCTAGTAGACTACGTCTCCGGGTCCGCTTTCAAGTTGGGCGCCCGCTTTATTAGGATTGATCCGAGGAAATATTTACACAGAAAATACACCAAACTAAATGTGTTCACAGTAAAATTTGGTCACTAACAACATAAATCTCTCTCTCCTAGCTTTCCAACGCCTATCTCTACGCTCAATTCTGCCTTTGGACGACCAAGAAACATTGAAAATAAAAATTGCATCTCTCGCTCCTAATCTGAATACAAAATCACTCATGTCTTCATGGAGAAAATGTCTTGGATTAAATAAGGTTGGCCTTGAACTACTGAAAGCCAAAATAGGCAGATGGCTGAGCAAAATCAGTGTGTATAAGTCTCGGTCCTATAATAGGGTGACACCTAATGGATAAGTTATATGGTGCATATCTTTACAAATTAGTGCATTTAACATGAAAACCCAAAAATAAATTTTATAATAAAACTTAGCCCCTAACGGTCAGCAGAACTCCGCGGATAACATGTGACTAGTCTTTCTGGCAACTAAATTTGTGGTTGGATCCGGTGGTTGTGGTCAGTTGGCGGATAACTTTATCCAATGTGATAACCCTCAACTCTGGCGGTCACGGTTATCCCTTTCTACACGATTAGCTAACATTTCCGCCTACAGTTTCTACTGGCCTGTTCACAAGCTAACGACTCTGACACGGTTACAGGCTGACCATTAACCGGCATTTCTGTTGCGGTTCTATTACATTTTCTCACATGGTAACATTCAAGATTTCTGACGCAATTTAACTATACAGTTAGGACTCTGGGTTTATAACTTTGGGTTTTTGGGTTTTAATTGTTTTTCTCAAAACCTTATGGTTAATACCATAGGTTTTAAATACAAATTAATTTATTGTGTTTGTATTGGTTTTCTATTTTAAACGAGGGTTGTGCGACAGCAAGTTCCTGCCGCCAGCCAGAGAAATGGTCAACAACCTGCGTTAAGTCCTTGCGGCTAGGCAGGATCAGTCCCTGAGGCAATTTCAACCTTTGCAAAATATCTATGCTCTGCTACTGAGTAGGATTTCTTAGGATAAGTTGGGGCTTTTCTTAGTCAAATGCCATTTTCCACTCCTATATTTGGTAGCTACGTAGAAAGCTAAAATGGAACAGCCGCAACTTCAGCTTCATCAGCCTTAGATTTTTGTAGGAAAATAACTATACGACATCAGCTTCCAATTGGCTTAGTCTGTATGGATCCGCAACAAGCAAGGAAGTAGCATGATGTTAGGATGTTTGAAATAGACCTAAAAACTCTGATATCAATATTGAATTACAATAGACAAATTCATCCACAACAAATAAAACAAGTTTTTAGCCCAGACAAATCATATTCAAAATAAAATGGGTTTATATTTGAGAAGTTGAAAATAATCGATGCAAGTGATATCAGTGAAGATTATTATTATGGGTCAATAAAAAAACATGGCACTGGGTCAATGTAGTCCAACAACTATTTTAAAAATTCAATGATAAAGCATTCAGTTAAAATGGTAAAGAATTATACTATATTTCAAAAGTAGCCTGTGAAATCGAGGATGATTACTCTGGAAAGGGAGGTGATATTCTTATACATTCTGATCCAACTTTAAAGTGAAATTTATCTACAGCATAAGAGTAACCAGACCGGAAAAACCTGAACTATAAATAGGTTAATGTTGAAATATTAAAGTCAACTGCTAGCCTTTGAGCAGAAGAAAAGAGTACAGAGGCAGCAGTAGCAGAGTTTGAGTGCACAGCACTGTATATTTAAGAAGAATGGGAAATTTGTAAGGACGAATTTAATTGTTATGGGCCGCAGCCACAAATTGCATAGGAGAATTGATTTTGGTGATGGGCGTAGCCATTTTTTTTTCAGAGGAATGAAGACCTTTGTAGTTCTGAACTACGGAAGAGCAGAGTTTAATTAAAAACAATCATTTCGGGCTTTTAAGCCCTCAACAACCAAGAATGAAGAAATTGTTTAAAACAGCGGAAGTTCTTTAACTTTTTGAAAAGGGAGGACAAGTGGTCCCCACCACTTTAGCACTAATCGCAATCGCAAGTTTCATTAGCAGTGTCTTGTTGATGTGAAGATTTGCGATGCGATGCGATCGCAATCACAATCGCAAATCGCAGCATACATACATATATTACATAGTCCGAGTGTCTTGTTGATATGGCAGAGTTCCGCAAGCGAAACGGTTGTATATAATATAAAACCAAACTTTATATTAAAATCGCCCTCCACCACATCCGAGGCCCGTGGGTCCACAGACCACGCGGCATTATATTATATGATCGCAAGGTTTCAATCGCAAGTCTTGAATCGCAACAGTTTTTGTTTATGCCCCGATTACATTTTGAAGTGGCAGACCCGATCCTCCAATGCAACGGAATTAAAAGGAGGAATCGCATCTGTGGTTCAATCGCAATCGGAACCTTTCTTGTACAAGGCCCGATCGCACATATTTGAGTCCAAACCCGATGCCATTTGTTATGGCGGATTTAATTGTTGGATCGCATCCGCTTTCCAATCACGATCGGAGTTTTTATTTGGTGCATTTGTTTTGTTTAGCCGCGGACCCAATGGTTGTTATACAATGGATTTAATAGTTTGATCGCGCGTTCAAAGCGTAAGTGTAAAGTGGGGCCCGCATAATATTTGTTTTAAATGGACTTTAGTTTAATTCTTTTATATAGTTTTGTAATGTTTTTTAATATATGCGCGGCATATAAAAACAAAAGGCCCGAGAGCCTGTATGTTATGTTATTTTGGTTTTTATTTTGCACAGCAGTGCAGAACAGAAATATACAGCAGTGTTATTTTCCACAGAGACAGAGTGTGTTGTTTGAAAGGACAGAGAGTAGTTTTGGTGAACTGAGTCTGAAGCAGTCCCTATTTTTTTTATCCCTCTGTGTTAGAGGAAGAATTTGTAACAGTTTTTAAAGAAATAGAAGTTTGTTTTAAGTGTGGAAACTCTGTCTCCTGTCAAGAAATTTTTATATTTCTCTGTGTTGAAGAGGGGAGTTTACTCTCTCCATTTATTGTTCTGGAATTTTCAATATTCCAACATGGTATCTGTTAGTGTCAGTCTATTCATACTTCCATCAGTGATTAAAATTGCTCTTTGCATTTTCATATTAGGAGTCCCATAATAATCAATTTCACCATTCTGCTAGGTCATGGATTCATTGATGGTAGTAATTCTTCATCAGTTTTCCCTCATGTGAAACTTGCTGATTTTCCTCTCTATGATCTTCGGTCTTTGTTCACTTTTATTCTTAAAATCATGTCAGTAGATCATAGGACGGGTCTCATTAGTTTCTAGGGTCTCACCATGATCAAATTAATGAGTCAAGTGTAAATAAATATCAGCAAGGTCATGAGGAAGTCAATAAACTTAAATTTACCGCACCTGAGAAGATCAGAGGAATATTCTATTTGGTTTGATGTAATTTTCACCTCAAAACATGTTTTGAGGTGAAAACATGATACTTTTCCTTTCAGCCACAAGTCAGAAGCTGTTATCTCCACAAAGTGATGTCCCTACCTTTCAGAGAAGTTTTTCGCAGCATGCTCAGCACCAGATCATCTTCCAAGTAGATCTAGCAGAAAGAGCCCAGAAAGAGCTTTCCAACGGTATACTACACTCTCAAAACTAACTTCTGGATTGAATTCCATGCCAAAGTGAAGTAAAAGCCCTTATATCCTCATATACCCCCATTTCCCATTTTCCCTTTTTTAAACTTTATGTCCAAAGTTTTATATTCCTTTATCAAAACCCCTTTTCCCCCTTTCTGATTATAATATCGCATTATAAAACTTTTATATAAAATATGCAATTTAAATTATAAAACCACTTCCCCTCCATGTCTTACGACTTTATAATAAAAAGTTTCATATTATAAAATCTTGTTCGTATAAACCACTTCCCCTTTTCCATATAACCCTGCCGCTCTTTAATCGTAAATCGCAAACTTTTCAGTCACAACATTTGTTGAAGTGCCAATCGCAATTATTTGCGACACGATTGATCGCATCGCAATATACTGCGATTGTGATTAATTACTCTGATCCCTCCGTTACTCTGATCGCATCACACATGCTCTCCGCTCCGACCCGATCGCAAGTCCCCCCTCCCGATTCCCCGATCCGATCGCATCGCATAAGTTTTGTGCCCTTACTCCGATCGCATCACAACTTCCCGCATTGCACATCCCTTCTTCCCGATTGCGATTAACTCCCGCTCCCCTCCAATATTGCGATTGCGATTAAGATGCGGGTCCCGCTTCCTTTCCTTCCCTTCTTCCCATTCAAAATAAATTTCCCTTCACTTAAGGCATTATTTCATCTTCTTTTCAAAAGGCGTTTTATTAAAAAAGTTGGTTTTCTTCACACGGCATATGGAACGCAAACACTCAGAGGCTGAGAAACCAAATTGGAACAATTACATCTTCCATTACATTGCAAGTTTCGCTTTCCCACCGGTTAGCGGCAAATTTCAAACGTAACGCAGTTTTTCCTTCAGGAAGAGATTATTGGCTCTTGGTTTTCCATCTATAGTTATGATTCCTCCTCTTCCCATCGGTCTATATTCCCACAAATTATGTCTATTTATTGAAAATTATCATCATTTGTAAGGGGCTGGAAAATTTGGGGTCTGAAAACTCAGAAGTAGGGGAATAGTGTGGCAGTGAGCTCTGTGCTCCATTGTACAGTTTGGCAGGGAATTAATAAAGTGATGCAGCTCTAATTTGTGGGATTCATGTGGTATGATTTTAGCATATGTCTCTCCTTTGTGTTTCATATGTATTTCGTTATGTTTTACCATTCATCCATAAACATCTTTAGCTGAATGTTTCCAAGTTAGAAAGGTAGAATCCATTTTATATGCTCTGCCTTGGGGAATCATTCACACTCTGTGTATTTTCTTCTGTTTGAAAAGGATTCATTTATTATGCCCTTTTCAGCTTCTCAACAATCTTTCCACTCCATCTTATTTCAACTTGATTGCTAAATCTCCTGCCTATCTTGCCCCATGAAATACCTTGTATCCTGATTTAATTCCTCGGCTCATGCTGTCCTTCTATCCCATACATCCCTGAAAATTCAGTCAGTTATTAAAATCCCTCTCCTCATTTATATACCTAGCCTAAAATCAGTTCATTATTGTTTTATTGAATATCTATTCTACGGAGAGATCCCTCTCCTGTCCTTGTAGGGCTAGCTACAAGGCTGAGCGTGGTTTATTTTTTACCCTGATTTTCCTTTCCAGCCTGAGGTTCAGATTGGGTGCTAACAGTATCGGAGCCAGTTTATGCTCTTTGAAGATTTCAAAGAAGCTAAAAAAGAAGAAGACTTGTTGCAGCGTTTTCTCCAGCAGGGTGAAAGCTCAACAAAAGTCAAAGTTCAGGTATTTCTCATAGAAAAATAGAGTTGTTTTTATTTAAAAGATTTTGTTCTTTCATAAAAGGAAAGAAATTTTGTTTAATTTCAGAGTTCATTTTAAAAGCAATGGCTGGACCAAGCACTGGTATGAGTATTGGAAATGTTCAGCTTCCACAATTTAATGGAAAGAACTATGATTATTGGGCCATTACCATGAGAGCCTTATTTGTCTCACAAGACTTATGGGAGTTTGTAGAAGATGGTTTTGATGAACCAGCTGATGAACAGGCTTTTAATGCCTTAACTCAAGCAGAGAAGGACATATTGAAGAGAAATAGGAAGAAATACTCTAAAGCTCTCTTCTTATTGTATCAAGCAGTAAATGAGAGTGTGTTTCCAAGGATAGTAGCAGCTAAGAGATCCAAGGATGCATGGGAAACTCTGAAAGTAGCCTATCAAGGTATGGAGAAAGTTAAGACAGCAAAACTTCAATTGCTGAGGAGAGATTTTGAAACTCTCTGCATGAAAGAGTCAGATAATGTAGACACATTTTTTACACATGTGATTGGGATTGTAAATCAGATAAGGTCCCATGGAGAAACTCTTGAAGAAAGAAGGATTGTGGAGAAACTTTTTAGGAGCTTACCCTCAAAGTTTGATGTTATAGTTACCACCATAGAAGAGACCAAAGATCTCTCAAAGTTCACGGTAGATGAACTCCATGCCTCACTAATAACTCATGAACAAATATTGAGCAGAGATGAAAACTCATCTCTAGAGCACGCCTTCAAGACCCAGATGCCTTCAGGAAGAGGAAGAGGTCAAGCCAAAGGAAGAGGAAGAGGCAGAAGCCAAAATGGAGGTGGAAGGAACAGCCCTTCACATTCACATGGAAGGAGCAACAGTCAGAATCAGAGCCACGGCCAATGCAAAATCCAACAAGGTGGACATCAACACCAACATGCTCATGGACAAAGGTATGAAAAATCCAATGTCCAATGTCATTATTGCAAGAAATATGGGCACTATGCCAATGAATTTAAAAATAATCAGAATGACATGAAAAATAAGCAGAATGCTAATGTAGAAAAAGAAGAAAAGAACCCAAGTAATGTGTTGTTAACATGTAATGTAGCAAAAGATAGAGAAGATGATGTTTGGTTCTTAGATTCAGGATGTAGTAATCATATGACTGGAAACAGAGCAATTTTTGCCAATCTAGATGAAGAAGTAAAATCAGAAGCAACCACAGGGACTGATACTAAGATCTCTGTCAAAGGAAAAGGCGGAGTTAGTATTCGAGCAAGAAATGGTAAGCAAAAATCTGTTCCTGATGTGTATTATGTTCCAGGTTTGAAGTGTAATCTTTTGAGCGTTGGGTAGCTCATAAACAAAGGTTATAATGTAATTTTCAAAGATGATGTGTGCACAATAAAAGATATACCTCCAGGCAAGAAAATCATTGCTGAAATACAAATGACCAACAATAGAATGTTTCCGCTCAAGCTCAACACTGAATTGAAGGGAAAAGGAAAGAGCATAGCAGCTGTAACACAAGAAGCCTTTCAGAAGGAAGAGAAAGATGAAAATTGGTTATGGCACCTGAGATTTGGACATCTCAATTTCGGAGGATTAAATTTGTTGCACAGAAAAGGAATGGTAAAAGGTTTACCATTGATTGAGAAGCCTGAGAGCTTATGTGAAGGCTGCATCTTGGGAAAGCAACACAAAGAAAATTTTCCATTAGGGAAAAGCATAAGGGCGAAAGCACCCTTAGAAATCATTCACTCAGATTTATGTGGGCCGATGCAAACAGCATCAGTTTCAGGCAGCAACTACATGCTGACCTTCATAGATGATTTCACAAGAAAAGTGTGGGTCTATTTCCTAAAAT
Organism: Pinus albicaulis; assembly: GCA_034641835.2. Taxonomy (NCBI): domain Eukaryota; kingdom Viridiplantae; phylum Streptophyta; class Pinopsida; order Pinales; family Pinaceae; genus Pinus; species Pinus albicaulis. The sequence continues at coordinate 1,678,432,722 of CM076579.1, read as the reverse complement.
ATAAGAGTGAAGTCTTTCAGAAATTTTGCCATTTTAAAGCTCTTGTAGAGAAACAGAGTGGGCAGTATATTAAAGTTCTCATAACTGATAGAGGAGGAGAATATATATCAAAGGAATTTCTACGTTTCTGCAGAGAGAACGACATACACAAGCAGTTTACCACAAGGTACACACCGCAACAGAATGGAGTTGCTAAAAGGAAGAATCGAACCCTAATGGAAATGGTGAGAATTATGCTAAAGGCAAAACACTTGCCGAATGAGTATTGGGCAGAAGAAGCAAACTATGCTGTGTATATTTTAAATAGATGCCCTACAAAAGCTGTGATGAAAAAAGTTCCAGAAGAAGCGTGGAGTGGCAGAAAACAGGGAGTCACCCACATGAGAGTTTTTAGATGTGTGGCATATGCACACATTCTTGACAAGTTGAGGAAGAAGTTGGATAGTAAGGGGGAGAAGTGCATCTTTCTTGGATACTGTGAAGATTCCAAAGGATACAGATTGTATAACCCATCCACAAAGAAGTTTGTAATAAGCAGAGATGTGCAGTTTATTGAAGAGGAAGCATGGGATGGAAGCATTGAGAAAACAGTCAATGTTAAAAGTTGTTTATCTCATGATGAAGATGAGGGAGATGTGATTGAAATTAACAACTCATCCGTAGCACAACCTCCACCAACACAAGGATAGCAAGGGACACCTCAAGTAGTAGCGAGAACACCCTTGAGAAGAAATGGGAGTGCATCTCCAAGCACACCACATGGAGTAGAATTGAGTGCTTCATCAAGCACATTTACACCAAATGAAAGAGGAACAAAGTTCAGAAGTCTTAATGAAATCTATGAGCAGGGATCAGCAAATGAAGGTATGAATTCCCTATTTTCTCTGTATTGTCAAGTTGATGATCCTATTCATTTTTAAGATGCTATTAAAGATAGAAAATGGATAGAAGCTATGGATGATGAAATTAATGCCATAGAGAAGAACAAAACATGGGAGTTGGTTGATCTCCCAGAAGGAAAAGAAGTCATTGGAGTTAAATGGGTCTATAAGACCAAGAGCAATGCTGAAGGAAAAATAGAAAGACACAAGGCCAGACTTGTTGTCAAGGGATATAAGCAGAAGCATGGGATAGATTATGAAGAAAATTTTGCACCAGTTGCAAGAATGGAGATAGTAAGAGTAGTGTTGTCCATAGCAACACAAAACAAATGGAAAGTATATCAGATGGATGTAAAATCTGCATTTTTAAATAGAGTTTTACTGGAAGATGTATATGTGGAACAACCTCTGGGCTATGAGAAGAAAGGCCAAGAGCATAAAGTCTGCAGATTGAAGAAAGATATTTATGGGCTGAAGCAAGCTCCAAGAGCATGGTACAGTAGGATAGACTCCTATCTACTGGAAAATGGATTTGAAAAGTGTGAGGGAGAACCCACCCTCTACATCAAATAAAAAGATGGTAAAATTTTCATTGTTGTTTTATATGTTGATGATCTAATATTTACAGGTAATGATGATTACTTTGTTGAAAATTTTAAAACAATCATGAAAGAAGAATTTGAAATGACTAACATGGGCTTGTTGAGATACTTCTTAGGAATAGAAGTAGAGAAAAGTGAAAAAGGGATTTTTATTTCTCAAGCAAAGTATGTGAATTAGGTTTTGGAAATATTTAATATGAAGGAGTGCAAAGCTGCAATTACTCCTACAGTAATGGGATTGAAGCTGAGTAAAGATGACAGCAGCAAGGATTTTGATCCAAGTTTGTATAAAAGCATAGTTGGCAACCTCATGTATTTGACTACAACTAGGCCGGATATTATGCATGTTGTTAGTCTAATTTCCAGATTTATGGAGAAGCCAAAAGAAGCACATTGGCAAGAAGCAAAGAGAATTATGAGGTATGTTAAAGGAACTAAAAGATTTGGTATTTTATATACTACCTCAGAAAATTCAGAGTTAGTTGGATACACTGACAGTGATTGGGCTGGAAGTGTAGATGATCGGAAGAGCACTTCCGGTTATATTTTTCATATGGGTTCAGGAGCCATTTCATGGGCTTCTAAGAAACAGCTGATTGTAGCATTATCTACAGCAGAGGCGGAATATGTGGCAGCTACAGCAGCAGCGTGTCAAGCAATTTGGATGAGAAGGATGTTGAGAAGTTTATGCCAAGAACAGGTAAAAGGGACAGTGATTTATTGTGACAATAGCTCAGCTATTGCATTATCAAATGATTCAGTATTTCATAAGTGAACAAAACACATAGATACAAAATTTCACTATATTAGAGAATTGGTGAACAATGGAGAAATTGTTTTACAGCACTGTAAAATAGAGGTACAATATGCAGATATTTTAACAAAGCCATTGGGGCAGAAGAAATTTGAATTTTTAAGAAAATGCTTGGGTATGATTGATAACCCAGCAGCTAACTTTAAGGGGTAGTGTTGAAATATTAAATTCACCTGCTAGCCTTTGAGCAGAAGAAAAGAGTACAGAGGCAGCAATAGCAGAGTTTGAGTGCACAGCACTGTATATTTAAGAAGAATGGGAAATTTGTGAGGACGAATTTAATTTTTATGGGCCACAACCATAAATTGCAGAGGAGAATTGATTTTGGTGATGGGCGTAGCCTTTTTTTTTCATAGGAATGAAGACCTTCGTAGTTCTAAACTACGGAAGAGCAGAGTTCAATTAAAAACAGTCATTTCGGGCTTTTAAGCCCTCAACAACCAAGAATGAAGAAATTGTTTAAAACAGCGGAAGTTCCTTAACTTTTTGAAAAGGGAGGACAAGTGGTCCCCACCACTTTAGCGCTAATCGCAATCGCAAGTTTCATTAGCAGTGTCTTGTTGATGTGAAGGTTTGCGATGCGATGGGATCATAATCACAATCGCAAATCGCAGCATACATACATATATTACATAGTCTGAGTGTCTTGTTGATATGGCAGAGTTCCGCAAGCAGAACGGTTGTATATAATATACAACCAAACTTTATATTAAAATTTCCCTCCACCACAGCCGAGGCCCGTGGGTCCACAGACCATGCGGCATTATATTATATGATCGCGAGGTTTCAATCGCAAGTCTTGAATCACAACAGTTTTTTTTATGCCCCGATTACATTTTGAAGTGGCAGACCCGATCCTCCAATGCAGCAGAATTAAAAGGAGGAATCGCATCCGTGGTTCAATCACAATCGGAACCTTTCTTGTACAAGGCCCGATCGCACATATTTGAGTCCGGACCCGATGCCATTTGTTATGGCGGATTTAATTGTTGGATCGCATCCACTTTCCAATCGCGATCGGAGTTTTTATTTGGTGCATTTGTTTTGTTTAGCCGCGGACCCGATGGTTGTTATACAATGGATTTAATAGTTTGATCGCGCATTCAAAGCGTAAGTGTAAAGTGGGGCCCGCATAATATTTGTTTTAAATGGACTTTAGTTTAAGTATTTTATATATTTTTGTAATGCTTTTTAATATATGCGCGGCATATAAAAACAAAAGGCCCGAGAGCCTATATGTTATGTTATTTTGGTTTTTATTTTGCACAGCGGTGCAGAACAGAAATATACAGCAGTGTTATTTTCCACAGAGACAGAGTGTGTTGTTTGAAAAGACAGAGAGTAGTTTTGGTGAACTACGTCTGAATCAGTCCCTATTTCTGTTATCCCTCTGTGTTAGAGGAAAAATTTGTAACAGTTTTTAAAGAAATAGAAGTTTGTTTTAAGTGTGGAAACTGTCTCCTATCAAGAAATTTTTATATTTCTTTGTGTTGAAGAGGGGAGTTTACTCTCTCCATTTATTGTTCTAGAATTTTCAATATTCCAATAGTTAAATGTTGTTTAAATATTATAAACAAACATATATATATAGTAAAAATTTCAAAAATGGCATATATAAATACCATGAATCATCCGGAAAGAGAAAATAAATCTGGTTAATGGAACAATAATTGTTATAAAAGTTATAATAAGAGTTTAAAAGTGTTTAGTAAATTTTTATTTATCTTTGCGTGATCGACTTGGGTGCCCTGCAAAAGTAAAGCATCGTAGAAACCTGAAGGTAGCTCATCAATTGAAGGGGGGGAATTGTTGGCCATCTTATCAAGCCATTCTCTCACTCCCTCCATGGTACTGGATTGTGGAAATCTGGGATCCTGCTTATGGGTGGGTCGTTTTTCTGCCATTGTTCATGATTTTTCATTTCTCGACATTGTCAGAAATGGCGTATTCAAATGTGTCGCAGAAGCTATTGTAACTGCACACAGTTTAGTCACCCGCCTATTGATTTATTAAGACGGTTGATACAATTGTTATTTACAGTCCCAAATCTTGATTTGTTGTTGGCCCTTTTGTTTTAAGGTTTATTTTAATGTGTGCTTTTATGTTCAAATTTAAACCACTCGTATAAAAGATTGGTTTAGAATAATTGAAGCCATAATTAAAATGCTAAAATTGAATTATAATTCAAATTTTTTAGTTTTTTTATGATATATGAAAGTGATAAGACATCCAAGTTTAAGATTTCATTAATTTGTATTCATTTTTAAAACAATGAAGGAAAATTTTTAAAACAATGACGGAAGTTTTCCTACAATGTTTATACATGTTACTTCTTGGATCACGGTATTTTGTATACAACTAATGTATTATAAAATACATGATCCTACCAAAACCATTCATCCATGTAGCTTCATGCATGTAATGAAAATGGACACATGACAATTGAAAACTGTGTTTATTACATAATTTTATTATTATTGTTCGCAATGTTGAAATACTTGTGCACATAAATCACTAGTGGCATGCACCGCCAGCATTTCCATTATCACCTTCGTTGTAAGCAACCCTACCTTTGCTGTGAGCACCTGAGCTTCCATCCTCTTATGGATATGGAACCCTAATTATGGCTATGTCAACCTAATCACGAGCAAGCAAGCATCTCCTACGCCTGCAAAGGTTTTGTCCGAATTTTGGAATATGAAAAATTACCGGCCTTCTTATCATGCAGTATCAAAACAGATCCAAGGGCCACTCTCTCAGATTCTGCTGACTTTGAAATCATGGAGAGGGACTCCAATGGAAATATGAAGAGGGTAGTGGATGCTGCATGAAACCATTTAATTCTAGTAACTCTTGTCGTAATGCTCCCTCATACTAAGTTACATACTAATTTATAGAGCATGAAACCATTTAATTCTAATAACTCTTGTCACAATACAGGTGGGGCTTGTGGGTATGGTAGCCTTGTAGATCAAAAGCCTCTAAGAGCGAGAGTAGGAGCTATAAGCCCCGTTTTATTCAAAGGTGGGGAGGGCTGTGGAGCATGCTACAAGGTAACTGGTGACTGCAAGGACTTAGATCAGTGCTGGGAATACGTTTTTTTGTTTTTATTTACCAAATTAATTTTCATTCATGAAAACCATAGGTTAAGTGCATGGAGAAAGGCTTATGCTCTGAGAAACCTGTTACTGTCGTGATTACCGACGAATGCCCAGGAGGATACTGTGCGTTCGGTAGAACACATTTTGATCTGAGTGGAGCTATATTTGGTTGTATGGCCACCAATGGAAAAAATCTAGCTCTTCTCAACTCTGGAGAGCTCCCAGTTCTTTACAGAAGGTATAATACACATAAACCTAACATGCGCAAATCACATTTAGTAATTTTGATATTCCTAGATTTCAATGCCCAAAATTTTGTGGATTACCTCTACATGACCCTAAGCCGCATCTTGAGCGTGATGAAATGAGTGAATAGGCTTATGAGGGTCGGGGTGAAACATTCCCTGGGCCACCTTTCATTTAAACAAATGGAAGTAACTAAGTAATTTTGATTGATCCATGAGAGTATGAAACGTAGGCAAGGAGACATTGTGGGCATGCCCTCTTCATCGCCTCCCTTGGATGTTGTCTTCATAAACTGCCTTCCTGCCTTGAACCACTCTCTTCCAAGAATTATTGACACTGTAGTCCGACGTTGTGTACCAGGTAAGCTTCTTCATGCCTCTGATGCCCCCATTTTATCACTTGGCACCAGTTGGTGTGGTTACAACATAATCTTGTAGGTGAGTTAGTTTGATAGTAGTTAAGTTGCCAAATACCAGAAATGAGAACTCTACGAGAAATTTCATTCGAAGGTTTCAAAGAGAAGAAACGCATAAGCAGATATACAAAAAATATTCAATATAATATTGTATATTCAAAAAATTACCGAACATAGGAGGTCATAATAAACGTTGCATATTGTAGATAGCACAATTTGAACATTTAAAATGTTGTAATTGAAAGCCAAGCAGGGACAGATATGTTCGGTCAAAATAAACATTGCATATTGTAGATAGCACAATTTGAACATTTAAAATGTTGTAATTGAAAGCCAAGCAGGGACAGTTTTGTTTGAAGAAAATAAATAAACATAAGCATGGATAGAACTGGTTTGAAGAAAATAAACAAATTCAATCATGGTAAATCAATAACGGGAAAAAATATCACATTTCCTTTGATGTTAAGCTGAGCGGAGCTGGAGATTGGTTTGTTACAGCCTTACCTAACTTGACGGAGCTGGGGCTTCGCAGAGCTCTGATTGGTAAGACCCAGTCTGCCGATCTTTACATGGAGCCTCGTACCTTGTAGGGCGGAGTAGGTGAAAGGGCTTTAGGTTTCATGGTGAATATAGTGTGTTGGCTACTAAATGCAATTACCATGTGGTACCTCGCAGGGTGGTGTAGGTGAAAGGGCTTTAGGTTTCATGGTGAAGATAGTGTGTTGGCTACTAAATGCATTTTCCATGTGGTCTAGGGGTAGCCAACTTAGCCAGCGTGCTTCTTATGACATACACGGTATATACAAGCTAAAGCTAAACTATAATGCTTGAGCCTAAACTAATTCTAGCATTAGTTTTGCTAGCATTTACTAATTTCAAATTTATAAACCAAAATTAAATTTAACCTATGTTTTTGCCTCCTAGCCTCGAGAAGAGGCCAAATAAGATGGTGAATTGATGTGCCGCAAAAAACATTGGTTATACATAATTGTAAATTCATTTGCGTGAAAAACATTGGTTAAGAACGACTTTGACTAATGCTAGCATCACCCTAGCTGATTACAATAGTCCAGCCATGCCTGTGGACGGGACTAATAAAAGAGGCATTAACTTATCACTTATTGACTTAAACTTAGTCGTTAATAATTTTATAGTAGGTGTTTCCTTAATTCCATCCATATCATCTCTTAGGCCTCTTCCAACAACGAGATAACTAAAATAATAGTTGTTGGCATAAAAAAAAATGGGTACGGTAGTTTCCGAGATGATCGTGATGCACGAGTTCACCTTGGTGGGCATCAAGGTCAAAAATTTATAGGAAAAATGTTAAATCTACAACATGCATCTACCATCATCTTACCTTGCACCAAGATCATGGAAATCATATACCATACCATCACAACAGGTCCTACGTCTATGTCATCACATCTAGCACTAAGTAGCGGGATGATGTTTCTAACTCGATATCATGGAGCCCAATATCCATCTCTTCAAACACATCATTCCACATCTAGCTAATCAATTACAACTCGAACACTATTCAGATCATTGCAATTACTATTCACCTTGGGAGCAGACTCCTCAAAGAGTGACTCTTATCAGCCCCCTAGTTAGAGCCATCTTTTGGCTCTAAACACTTCATTCCAAAGTCTTCCAATGATTTGATCTCTTATTGAGTGGGTTCTTTGCATCGAATTAAAGTCACACCATCACTGCCTCACTGATTTTTAGAAAATTCTAGTCTCTATCCTTCCTAATCACGTGATGCAAGATATTTCCACCCATGCTAGCACCCATTAGATACATTCCAGAGAAGTTAGTGTGAGATTATATCAAATGGATCCCATTATAATACATTATACAAAATGTCTTAGCGTATATTATTTTCGTCTTGGTTTTCTATTGCAAATAAAAGAGGCATAAACTTACCATCTGCGATCACAACTTCCTTGGCCATCAATGATTACATAAAAGGTACTTCCTTTAATTCCATCCATACCATTGCTCAACCCTCTGCTAGAAATCTAAACACTAAAGTAATAGTTGTTGGAATGAAAAATGTGGGTATGGTAGTTGCCCAAATGATCCTCACATATGAGTTTTCCTTGGTGGGCATCCATGTCGACAAGTTTCAGGGTGAAATGTTGGGTGTTTAGCATGCCACCATGTTGAAGGCCAAAAATTTATGCCTCAACATTGGGGGAAAACCTTTTGGTCGAGACCTTAGAGTATATCCTTTTACGTTTGGAATGGTGGCTCTAACTGGAATTATGGGACCCATTTCCCTTCAAATAGAATTATAAGAAAATAATGGGGTATAAGTATAATGTTTTGATATGATTAAAATTGAAAATAAAAAATACTTAAACTTAATATCTATCCCGAGAAAGCTATTTTTATATATGTGATTTGAAAAAAGAATTCATAAGCAACATGACAATATAAATTACCATATGCTTATGAGGTTAAAACATAAAAAGATAACTAATTTAATTAAATAGTTAATTAAATTAGCTGATAAATTCTTTACATATATATGAGATTTTGTTGTTTATGCATGTAATATATAATTCCAATCACACATATCAATAGTGAAAAATTTACAATTGTCATAACACATATATGATAAACATGATCAAATTACCATTCAACACTTAAACAAAGAAATAAACAGATAGTAGTACTCGATAAATCATTACTCTTCTCGTGAGAAAAATGGTGGAAGTTCATCTTTCTATTAAGAGAAACTTGAGTTAAAATAATGCAAACATAAACCTTCTTTCCTAATTCAGAACCCCCCTCTCATTACAAAATGGAGGGGATTCGTAGTATCAAAATAAAATGCAAATATAGCAAATATAGAAATAACTTGAAATTTTAATAAACAACTCTAAAATAAACTAAGAGAGATATATTTATAACGTGTTATAACAAATCATCTAGGCCTGTGAAGAGGATTTTCCTCCCATTCGATGTTTTAGCTCGTAGATATCTGTCATATTATTTAATTTGCATGAAGCCTTTGGTTGAATCCACATTTGGATGATAAATATCGCATCCCTTAATGTAGGAAACATGTGAGTGGTGGTATTGGATAGGCACCTAAGTGTCAACCACAAGCTGTGTGGTTTGATTAAAAAATGCCAATGGCTTTCCAAGTCTATTTTAGATAAATAATCAATTATTTCATCCCACTTTTTTATGAATCCTACCATATTTTAATGAGTTGTTTGATATCTGGCAGCGCTCCCTCAATGTAGTTTGATATGATATTCACTTGAAATAAGTTATCATTGATTGTCTCAATGAGATTATTAGAGATAATGCTTGTGTTGAATATTGTTTCCTCTGCATGTTTAATATCAATACCCATTATCTAAATAAATTTTCCTTATCTGACTCTTCAATTCTGGGAAGATTAGCTAATATTCCATCAGCATTGTCTTGCCATGTAAGGAAACCTGAAATATTTTCTTCAACATCATCAAAATAATTTTCAAGATATGAATATTGATCAACTAGGGAATTGGTTGTATGACACAAATCATGAATGGTGGCTAACTTTTGACAACAAAAAAAATTGTTGTCGGGCAAGGGGAGTATTTAACTATTTTGCATCCTTCTTGAACTCTGACAATTCAGGATGAACACTTATTCTTTCAATCCTTCTTTGTAATTATTTTATCTGAATGCCTTGGGCCTACAAATCAGCATCATATTGAAATTTAAGGGCATCAAAACTATTTTGAATTTGAGTAATTTTTCCTTAACATTCATCAACAATCTTTTGTTTCTCGATCTCAAGACTCTATTCCCACTACGCAATTTTTCTTCCTTTTCTTTCAACAATTGTTGTACTTCAGTGGCTTTATCCATGGTCACTATAGCATAGGCTCCTATGAATTGAGTGAGCCTTCCCAACTCATCTGTAGGAGTGGAAGAAGAGCCTTTCCATATGTTGTGAAACCAGCTCCAAAAATAGAATAAAAGAGATATCAGCATGGCAAAGTAATCATAGAGGCAACCTCAATACATACATGAATGAACAATTCTTGGATGATACAAATTACAAAACCTCCTTTCTATATATAGAGGTCCATAGAGACCTGACAAATGTAATCTAACCCGACTTTCAATAATAGTTAAAGACACGATAATAATAATAGCAGGGGGTTGGCAGGTAGATAAGCAATAACAACTAAAGGGGTTACACTAACAACAATGAGGACTATACTAGTAATATAGGGACCTAACATGCCCCTCTCCTTCAAAAAAGTGTTGTCCTCAATGCTTGAGTAGCTCTGGGTGCTTTTGTATAAAATTCTCATCCTCCCATGTAGAATCTTCAGTGGGTAAGTTCTTCCACTTGATGAGATACTCTAAAATTGATCAATTTCATTGCTGTCGAGTTCTTGTTTCCGTGACCGCTTCAGGTTCCAATATAATTTTTCCTTCCTCATCAAGTTCTGGAAATATTTTTTGAACTGGAATATTTTCACCTATAACCTTCTTTAAGCATGAAACATGGAAAACTGGATGCACCCATGAATAAGCAGGAAGCTCCAATTTGTATGCCATAGTACCAATCTTTGGCAACACCTTGTAAGTACCATAGTACTTTGGCGATAATTTATTATCCTTCTTAGCTTGCTTGAGGGACATTTGTTTGTATGGTTGTAGCCGTAAAAATACACAGTCTCCTACATCAAAACTTCTCTCACTGCGATGTTGATCTGCCTGTTGTTTCATTTGATTTTGTGCCAAATTTAGGCTATCCTTAAAGATTTGGAGAACTTCTTGTTGATGCTCAATGTGATATTCCACTGCTTGGACCTTCGAATTTTCTCTTAAACATGATGTGATGGAAGGTGGATGATATCCATAAAGTTCCATAAATGGGGTCATTTTTGCTGCAGTATGGAAGGAAGTGTTATACCACCATTCAGCGAGAGATAACCACTTGACCCATTATGTTTGTTTATCAGATAAAAAAAAACTAAGATATCCTTCCAAACATTTATTTACTATCTCATTTTTACCATCGGATTGAGGATGATAAGATGAGCTATGAGCTAATTGAGTACCCAAACAAGAAAATAACTCCGTCCAAAAATTTCCAGTAAAAATGGGATCTCTGTCGCTCACGATAACCCTTGGGTTTCCATGTAGCTTTTGAATTGTGTCCATAAATGTAGTAGCAACTTTACTTGCTTTAAATGGATGAGATAATGCACAAAAGTGTGCATACTTGGTAAGTCTATCAACTACCACCATGATGACACTCTTTCCTTCGGACTTAGGTAAACATGTGATAAAATCCATTGAAATCTCCTCCCAACGTTGACTTGGAATGGATAAAGGTTGTAGAAGTCCCGGGGTCTTAATTGTTTCCACTTTATTCTGCTGGCAAACCAAACATTCCGCCACAAACTTTTGAATATCAGATTAAAGGCCATCCCAAAAAAATTCTTTCTTCACCCTGTGGTAAGTTTTTAAAAATCCTGAGTGTCCTCCTAAAGGAGAAGTGTGCAATTCCAGAAGAATCTTTTCTTTTAGTTGGGAATTCTTACAAAGATATAAGCGATCTTTGTACCATAAGGAATCATTTTTCCAACTAAATGTATCAGATGTACTAGGATCTTGCTTCAACTTTTGAATGAGTGTCCATACATCTTTGTCCTTCTTCCATTCATCTCTTGCTTCAGTTATCCAATCTGGTTGGATAATAGAAATGGCACAAAGCAATGCTTCCACCTATTCATTCTTTCTTGAGAGTGCATCTGCAACAACATTCAGCTTTCCTTTTTTGTAGATTATTTCAAAGTCATAACCCAACATCTTTGTGACCCATTTTTGCTGTTCTTCTGACGATAGTCTTTGTTCCAAAAAGTGTTTAAGACTATCATGATCAGTTTTTACCTTGAAGTGTCTTCCCATTATGTAAGTTCGCCATTTCTTTAGTGCATGTAGTATTGCTAACATTTCCTTCTCGTAAATAGCTTCTGTAAATACTTTCCTTTCATTGGACGACTTTCAAAAGCAATGGGTCTTCCTTCTTGCTTTAAAACAACACCAATTCCATTTCTTGAGGGATCACATTCCACAATAAAGGTTTTTGTGAAATTTGGCATAGCTAAGACCGGTGCTAGGCACATTGCTTCTTTAAGATGTTCAAAGGCCTTAGTTGCTTCAGGAGTCCATGAAAATGCATATTTATTCAATAATGTTGTTAGAGGTGCTGCTATTCTCCCATAATTCTTAACAAAATTGCAATAATACCCTGTTAACCTGAGAAATCCTCGCAACTGCTTTATGGTTGTGGAAAATTTCCATTCCTTAATGGCTTTAATTTTTTTAGGGTCTACCTTAACACCCTCATGAGATACAATATGACCCAGATATTCCACCTCTTGTACTCCAAAGAAACATTTGGATGCTTTTGCATATAATTGTTTCTCCTGTAATAGTTTGAGCACCCTGTCAACATGTTGAACATGATCCTTCCAAGCCCTTTTGTAGATTAGTATATCATCAAAAAATACTAGCACAAATTTTCTAAGGGTTTAAAAATGGAATTAATCAACCCTTGAAATGTAGAAGGTGCATTGGTAAGACCAAAAGGCATGACCAAAAATTCATAATGACCCTCATGAGTTCGAAATGATGTTTTCAGAATATCTTCAATCTTCATTCTAATTTGATGATATCCTGAACGAAGATCCAACTTGGTAAAATAAATTGCTCCATGTAATTCATCCAATAATTCATCAATCACAGGATTGGGAAATTTATCTTTAATGGTGAGCTTATTGAGCTCCCTATAATCCAGACACATGCGCCATGATCCATCCTTCTTGTGTACCAATACTACAGGAGGAGAGAAAGAACTTTGACTAAGTTGAATTATACTAGCCTCTAACATTTTTGCAATCATACGTTAAATTTCGCTCTTTTGGACATAAGGATATCTATAAGGCCTGATGTTTGGAGGAACACTTCCTGGAATCAAATGAATAGCATGATCATGATCATAAATAGGTGGGATTCCTTTGGTATTTTCAAACACCTTGGAATGATTGTCCATGACTTTTTAGAGATCTAAAGAAATAGATGATTTTGATGTTGGAATTTCTAGTGAGCATAATTGTGAAATTACACCTCATTGTTCTTTCTTTAGAAGCTTTGTCATGACATTAGAGCTTATTATCTTTCCTGGCTTCCCTGCAATACCCAATAATTAGACTTCCTTTCCTTCTGAAAAAAAATTCAAGAAAAGTTCTTGAAAATTAAAAGCTACTGTCCCCAAAGATTGTAACCATTGTACTCCTAGTACAACATCAGCACCTCCCATAGGAATGGAAAGCATTGGACTATTCAAAGCATATTCCCCCATGGTTAGCTTGATATTATGGCATTTTCCAGAGAAATTTATAGTTCCTCCATTTTCAACCATCACTTGACATTCTGGTGCTGGGTATAGGACACAATTCAATTCCTTGGCTACCTTAAAATGAATAAAATTATGGGTACTACCTGAATCAATCAACACTATTACCTTTTTCTTCTTGATATGTCCTTCTATCTTGAGAATTTGAGGAGTGGTAATTCCTGCCAATGCATTACATGATATGGTCAAACTCATTTCTTCCTCTTCTAGGGTTGGTTCGTTGTGTATACCCTCTTCTTTTGAAGATTCCTGTTCATTTTCTTTTTCCTCTTCACAATCTATGTAAAATAATTTATTCTCAGCACACTTATTACCTTTAGTGTATTTTCTATCATAATTGTAGAAAAGCCCATTTTCTCTTTTTTCTTCCAATTGTTGTGGTGTCAACCTTGTAGGTTGTGCAAATCTAGGAGTAGAAACACTTCCCTCTTTATAGAAGTGAGTGGTAGGCTTCCTTGTCACCATAATTTTACATTCAATTTTTCTGGCCAACCTGAATGCCTTCTCCAATGAATCAGGTTCCAAAACACAAACTGCATGTTGGATGTTATCCTTTAAAGTACCTATAAAGAGATCAATCTTGTGTTCCTCTGAAATATCAGTTACCCTTATATTCAATTTTTGGAAGTCCTCAATGTGCTCCCCCACTTAACCCTTTTGTTTGAGATTTATCAATTGGCTAAAGAAGGTGTTTCTCTTTGTATCCTCATAATGTGCTATCATTTCTTTCGTAAAAATTGACCAAGTGACAATTTTTTTACGGGAGCAAAGCCATCGATACCATACAAATGTATTTTGTTCTAAATGTAAAGTTGCAATGCGTACCTTTTGTGTGTTTTGCACATTATGGAGATCAAAATATTGCTCCATCTGTAGTATCCATGTTACGAGATCCTTTCCATCAAACTTCCTCATATCCATTTTTGGAATATGGTGGTTCTTCCCTCCAATAGTAGAGTTTATGAAATCACGATTAACATTTATTTTGTTCTCATCATGAGTTTCCTCTACTATATTTTCACCATTAGGAAACATTTCTTGTATCAACTTTGCCAAACCTTTGATGTCTACTTTTAGATCCTTCTTCATGTTTTCCATGTTGTCTTTCATTTTTTCATCGATCTTAGCTTCCATGTCATCCATCTTAGCTTCCATGCCCACTTCCATGCCATCCATCTTAGCTTGCAAACCATTCATCTTAGCTTCCACGCCTTTCTTCAAACCATCCATCTTAGTTTCCATGCCTTTCTTCAAAACTTCCATTTCATTTTTTGTTGTTCTTTGCGAGAGCGAAATTTGTTGCACTTCCTCTTGTAATTTTGATATGTCATGTTGCCATTCTTCGTCTTCATGAGTCATAGTAGAGCCTTCTAAAGGCTTAATGGGAGTTGAATTCTTTTTAGGGGCCATTTTAGAATCCAATACTGATATCTATTCTACAATATGCCCTTGGAATCAATTCAACTTGATTCTTCAAACAAGACTTATGCAATTCGAAAAAATAAAATAAAATAAAATAAAAAATAAAAAATAAAAATAAAAAAAAAAAATACACACCTTTTACTTGCTTTTGAGGAGCTAGATATTGAAATTGAATTATCTCTATAATTTCAGATCCTTAATATATGAAATTCATCCCTATAGTAGCCCTATGAATATTCTTTCAAATTTCATAGGTCTGATCTGATTTGGATTCTTCAAGACAAAGTTATGTCCAATCTCCCACAATGACCCAATTATGGACTAGTTTAGTAGAGTGAACTTGTATGACTTGCCACATGTAATTGTTTCCTCCTTTGGCTCTAAAATTGATAGAAAGAAAACCACAGTCTGTGTACTTGTGGCCACTTTTTACAGCATTTTAATCCGATGCTCAGAGAGAGAGCTATGAATATTTTCCCATGATCACCTCTTTGAGATGAAATTCAGAAGCCTGAACAAGCCCTAAATTCCACAGATCATATCTCCGAAAATATTTCGAACCAAGATCTGAAATTTTGCGAAAAATTTCCTAAGGATTTCGGCTTCGCACTCTAAAAATTTCAGCTTTTTACCCTTCGTAGACAAACATCTATAGCGACAATTCCACGATGACTTGTTTAGGTTAAATTAAAGAGCCTGCAAAATGACCTAAATTCCACAGATCATATATCCAAAAATATTGCGAACCAAACTCTGAAATGTTGCGACAATGTTCCTCAAAATTTTGGCTTCACACTCTAAAAATTTCAGCTTCTGAACCTTCGTAGAAAAAACGTTATGGCGCAAATTTCACGACGACCTGTTTGGAGCAGCAAAACCCTAGAATCCCAAAGTTCGGATACCAAATGTTGTGAAACCAACTCCAAAAATAGAATAAAAGAGATATCAACGCCTTATAAATTAGCCATTTCAAGGGGGAAACCTCCAATACATTACATGAATGAACAATTCTTGGATGATACAAATTACAAAACCTCCTTTCTATATATAGGAGTCCATGGGGCCACAATGTAATCCTAGTGGGGCCACAATGTAATCCTAGCCGACCTAACAATAATAATTTAAAGGCACAATAATAATAATATGGGGGTTAAAAGGGTACAATAATAACAATAAGGGGGTTACACTAACAACAATAAGGGACTATACTAGTAATATAGGGACCTAACACCATACTACTTAGAAAGAAGCATTTCCAGGAACTAAAGCCTGAAATTGATCAATTATTCTTTTCTTACTCTTTCTTTTGACAACATCCTTATGTTTAGAACTGTAAAATACATCAAGGGGAGGAATTTCTTCAACCCTTAATACAACCTCAGATGTTGGGAAGGTCGGTATAACTTCAAAGTATTTAGTTTCTAAAGGCTTTTCTGAAGCCTTTGGAGTCTTTTCTAAAATTTTAGAATTATTGGGGACTTTCTCTTGTAAAGGAGTCTTCGAACCTTATGAATCTTTGGCTTTCATAACCTGGTTGAACTATTCCCATATTTCGTCAAGCTTAGTATCAGGAAAAATACCTTCATCCTGAGAAGAGGACGAAGCACATGTTTCTTTTTTTGGGGCATATAAGTAGTCTGTGTGGAACTAACAACTATAACATCATCTTGAATTGTGCCTTCTTGAGGAAGCTTTAATCAATCCATAGGAAACTTAGCTAGGATTTTGTCTCTGTATTGGGTGAATTAAATCATCTCTTATGGAATCAAATGTTCTATTACTTGTCTCGTAACCATTGAATAGGTAGAATATTTTTCAAATAGGTAATCGAACTTGTCTAGTTGATGAGAAAAATGTGTGATGCTTGATTGTGAAGTAAAATTTTTGACAGTTTTATGAGGATCATACTATATATTGGGAATAGTGGGGAAGTTTAATTCTAGGATAGAATCCATTTCAATACCAGCATGCTTGAAATTATCCAATCATATATATCGCATCGAAAAGGAAAAGCAGGCCACATTTTCTTGTTAGACTCCTTTAAGATTTTTGAAATACCATTGCCTATGGTCTAGTATGTTATTTCTTGGGCAAGAAGTTTTTCAGGGACATATAGAGGCAAGAAATGGGGATTATCAAGACTATCAAATACTCGTACATAGGTAAATAATTCCTCGCCAAACCGGTTTCCAACTAGTAGCAAGTCAATTTTGGCTTCTAGGGAAACCTTAGGAGTTCTCTTATGAAAAATGATTTGGTAAATAGGAAGCAATACTCCAAGGCATATTTTATAAAAATGAGACTAATAATTTGAGTCCCAAAAAATATTGTGATGTATGTGGATAGGGGTCGGGTCTTATAAGTTCCACTTCCACCCCATAGAGGTGAAATCCATAGTAAAACACATGAAATCCATTACGTAGGCACTCATGTAAAAGGGAGGAATTGTATTTTCTGAAAGCTTACGTTTAATCCTAAAATTCAGGACATGAGTATCTAGGATATCAGACAATATATTTCCCCAATCAAATATATAACCTTCTGAAGTATCATCAATCAATGGTGACCACTAATCAGAATTTTTTTGTGTATTAGGATAAGCATAGAGTCTACATGTAGTCTACATATCAAAGCGACTATTTGGAAATGTTGAAGTTTGCAGCAAGAAACAGTGAAGGAGGCATCCTGAAACATCATCCTTGATCCTAGTTGGAAAATAATCACCTAAACTAGGTGGGGCCCACACAGGCTATTTTTAGGTGTATGTCTATTTTTAGACATGGTGACCATATTCTATATGTAGCAGGAGGCTATTTGTAGATGGTTGGTCAAATGTGAAAAATAGATGAAATTCCATTTTTAGAAGATTGGGCGAAGTCTATTTATATATCGTCGATCTAAAAATAGATGTATGTCGATTATTATTAGCTCTTAATAATAATCAGACTCTAAACAACAACTTATTCTCTTGGAGCACTTAATTTCAGTATATAGATTTTTCAAATCAGTGGGCTGAAGGAATTACACAATTCCTAAGGGTTTACTGGAGTTCATGCATGGAGGACTCAGTTAGAACTGAAGTGGAAAAGTTATGACAGAGTTGGAAGAGTAGTTATGGGAGTTGTTATTCATTTTAACTCAGTTAATGGAGTTAAACTCAATTGAGCTAGTTGTATCTAGTCTAACTGAAAGATACACTAGTGAGAGTTTAGTGAATTAATTAGTTAATTAATTCAAAACTAATAAATCGCTAACAACTATACAAACACAACAGTTAAATACTTGCATGTCAGTTCCAGTAGAGACCCAGTGGAGAGATAGGTGAAAGGGTGAGATGGACTATTCGTTGTGACTACTAGTGATGCATTGATTGCATCTACATATACATTGGAGATGAAAATGAGAATTAACATAGTTAAGGAGAGTGGGATTGCATCAAATTGGTCTTTGTAATTAGCTTGGATTGCGCAGTGGAGGCAGGCTAGCAGGAGGGCAGAGATCGGTGCATGGATTTGCAGATTTCTTTATGATAGTGTGTGACGATTGTATTGTACTGAGAGCTTGATGTACTAAGCTTTGAATGATATTTTTACATGATCTCTATGATACATACTATATGATAGTTGGGGTTTTCATCTTCAGGCTTTACCGTTACACAACTGTGTTATTTGCGATTGTTTTTATGCTTCACATGTGTGTGCAATTAATTTTCTGCAAAAGATTAATAGTGGAATGATTCTGTATTTTGCAAGAAGTTAAATATTGTGAGATCAGGGGAATCTAGAACATATTCATGCTTAATGTATATAATTTCTACATGGTATCGGAGCTGTGTTATAGATTTTCTGCATGGAATGAGAGCAAGAATTTTTGGACGCGCGAGTTTTTAGAGAATATCTGAAATTTTTGGTCAAATATTTTCATAAACAAATAGAATATTTGATTCCTTGAAAAACAATACCCAAATTGAAAAAAAAAATCGGTGAAATCGGAGCTCAGATGAGGGAGATATCATCAATTTAAAATCAACTTTTTTGTTAGAAAATTTTGCGATGACGGGACAATTACAATGTGCGCAAGCCAAGAATATACATGCACTGAGGTACAAGATGCATGCAAAGATTTGAGGAGAAAAGAAGAGGTTAGTGACTTGGTGGTTAAGAGGGAGCCTCTCAACATGCAGCCTGAGAAGCAATCTTAGAAGGTTGTGGAGCAGCCACAACTGGAGATGCAGAAGAATCTTTATAGATTTGATGTAGATGGGATTTCTATGGAGCTTCCTACCATTGGGAAGTGAAAGAAAGACATGCAATTGAAGCTTGAGTGGAAGCAGGATTTTCATGCAGGTAAGAGTGAACCTCGGGATGTGGAGCATCCACAAGATGAGGATCATGGAGTGGGAGCAACCACTCATGCAGAGAAATTTCGTGTCGGATGGGCAGAGGGAGTGCATGCAACTATACCACCAGGTGAGAGGTGGGGCAAATCCCAAAAATAGATTTCTAGGCAGGATTCATTGAGATGGTGTGGATCTCATGAATTTAACCTGACTACGAGGAGCCCACAGAGTAGCAGTAACATGATCAATTGGACTGATGCAGGCAGATCAAAGTGATAGTGTCAGATACTGGAGCGCGGTTCAGAGTTGACAGCAAGTGCATGGGTGCAGAGTTCAACAGTGCAGTGGTTCTTGAAGACATGTGCAGTAGCTAAGCAGAAGTTGAAGACTTTGATGATAGATGCATTAGAATGATTGAGTTGTTTGGAGCCTTTCAGTTTCAAAAGTGTTGCAGCAAGAGTTGCAGGGCGAATGCATGGAGTTGCATGTCGCATGCAAAGATAGTCCTTTCTTGTTGAGAGGGAGTGTTGAAGTTTGCAACAAGAAACAGTGAAGGAGGCTTCCTAAAACATCATCCTTGATCCTAGTTGGAAAATAATCACCTAAACTAGGTGGGGCCCACACAGGCTATTTTTAGGTGTATGTGTATTTTTAGACATGGTGACCATATTCTATATGTAGCAGGAGGCTATTTGTAGATGGTTGGTCAAATGTGAAAAATAGATGAAATTCTATTTTTAGAAGATTGGGCGAAGTCTATTTATAGATCGTCGATCTAAAAATAGATTCATGTCGATTATTATTAGCTCTTAATAATAATCAGACTCTAAACAACAACTTATTCTCTCGGAGCACTTAATTTATTTATACATATTTGTCAAATCAGTGGGCTAAAGGAATTACACAATTCCTAAGGGTTTACTAGATTTCATGCATGGAGGACTCAGTTAGAACTGAAGTGGCAAAGTTATGACAGATTTGGAAGAGTAGTTATGGGAGTTGTTATTCAGTTTAACTCAGTTAATGGAGTTAAAATCAGTTGAGCTAGTTGTATCTAGTCTAACTGAAAGATACACTAGTGAGATTTTAGTGAATTAATTAGTTAATTAATTCACAACTAATAACTCACTAACAACTGAACAAATAGAGCAATTAACTACTTGCATGTCAGTTCCTGTGGAGACCTAGTGGAGAGATAGGTGAAAGGGTGAGATGGACTATCCGTTGTGACTACTAGTGATGCATTGATTGCATCTACATATACATTGGAGATGCCAATGATAATTAATGCAGTCAAGGAGAGTGGTATTTCATCGAATTGGTCTTTGTAATCAGCTTGGATTGTGCAGTGGAGGCAGGCTAGCAGGAGGGTAGAGATTGGTGCATGGATTTGTAGATTTCTTCATGATAGTGTGTGACGATTGTATTTTACTGAGAGCTTGATGTACCAAGCTTTGTATGAGATTGTTACATGATCTCAATGATATATAATATATGACAGTTGGGGTTTTCAGCTTCAAGCTTTCCCACTAAACAACTTTGTTATGTGCGATTTTTTTTATGCTTCACATGTGTGTGAAACTAATTTTCCGCAAAAGATTAACAATGGAATGATTCTATATTTTGCAAGAAGTTAAATATTGTGAGATCAGGGGAATCTAGGACATATGCATGCTTAATGTATATAATTTCTACAGGCAATAGGGACCAGAAATAGAGTCAATTGCATACATACCATTTTCCTCTTGCTTATGCTTGTTAGTATGTCTTCTCCATGCCCTAATAGGCTTTGACGCATGGTCATATTCGCTCATGAATTTCTCCAAAAACTGTTTGTTATATTTGCGTTGAGGTTATGGAAAATGGTACATTGTGCTCAATCGTTAATGGTGAATGATCCAATGATTGTATGCTTTTATTTCATGAAATTCCTTTATGCAATGTTCACATTTTAAACGACCCATCGAATCATATATGTATAAGAAAGGATTTTTGGAAGGGACACAATCCTATGCAAGAATGAATTGGCCACATCACTGTAACTAGTATTGGAGATTGGGGTAGAATCATCGGCTGTAATTGTTCTTTGTGTCTCCTTGGGTCCTTCATTCTCAAATAATGTATAGCTATCTTCCCAAGAGGTGCTTCCAGTGTCTAGAGAATGGACTATGTCTAGAAAATAATCCTGGCATATCGAAGTTTTCAATTGGAGGAGAGACATATTGTTGCTGAGAATTTGTTACACGTCATTTTGTCACCATGACACTTGACAGTTAAAATGGATCTCTCACCATCCATACACATGTTTCAATGCACTCCCTTGTAAGTCAAACATCTAGAATGCTTGAAGAACTCATGAATATTGGATAACATGGCCTTTTAACCTATTTAGCATGACATGCGTGCTTTTCCTAGTTAGTTTATGCCCATGCACAATTTATTCATTTGAAACCTATTTAGAATTGTGGTCAATCTTCCATTGTAGACTGCGCACATGACTCAATGAAAAGTAAAAATAAAAAGTAAGTTCTAGAATCCTTGTTGGGTGAATATATCCCAGCTAGAAGCTTCTTAGTCAGATATATTTGAACCAAACCCCTCATAACATGTATATAATTCCCTTTTATTAAGGAACCCTAATCTCACTATTAATGGATCTCATACCCTTTTTGCGGATCTAAAACCTGTTGTATTTGTCCTATAAATTGAGTAGAGGCTATAGGGTTAGGAGAGTTCACAAAAGGTAGTCTTATACTAATGAATTTAGATTGATAAAATTATCATCCAAGGAGAGGAATTGAGGTATTTGGGAGGAACCTAATGACAGCAAGGCATGGTTGTAAGGCTCTTATTTTATCTATCAATTAATGTTGAGATTCAACAAGATATATATGTTGATTCAGTTGAGCTAGTTGTATCTAGTCTAACTGAATGATACACTAGTGAGAGTGGAGTGAATTAATTATTTAATTAATTCAAAAATAATAACTCATTAATCAACTGAACAAATACAGCAGTTAACTACAGTGCATGTCAGTTCCAGTGGAGACTCAGTGGAGAGGTAGGTGAAAGGGCAAGATGGACTATCTGTTGTGACTATAGTGATGCATTGATTGCATCACGCACACATTAGAGTTGCCAATGAAGATTGCGCAGTCAAGGCAAGGGTATTTCGAATGCATTCAGAGCTATTCTTAAGCAAATATTGCGCAGTGGAGGCAGGCTATCAAGAGGGCAGAAATCAGTGCATGGATTTGCAAATTTGATCTTGTTAGTGTGTGACGATTGATTGTACTAAGAGCTTGATGTACTAACCTTTGTATGAGATTGTTACATGATCTCCATGATACATAATATATGATAGTTTGAGTTTTCAGCTTCAGGATTTCTCGTTAAACAACTATGTTATGTGCAATTGTTTTTATTTTATGCTTCATGTGTTTGCAATTGATTTTCTGCAAAAGATTAACAGTGGAAGGATTTTGTATTTAGAAAGAAGTTTAAATATTGTTAGATCAGGGGAATCTGGATATATGCATGCTTATTGTATATAATTTCTACATTGTATCAGAGCAATTTAAATCTTGAAGATTGCAATTGTGAAGAATTGTTGAGTTTGTGCTGGTGGACAATTCGAATTTGGTGCAGAAAATTCTTAGTGTAGAAGTTGAGTATACATTGAAATGTCTTTCAATGGGTTGCGATTGGAGTATGCCCTTGATGGCAGCTTGAATTACATAGCCTGGAAGGACAGGATGGAGGCAATGCTGGAGGATAATGGACTGAAGGAGTTCATCAATAGTGATGTTCCTAAGCCGGATTCTAGTGATGTTGCAGGACTTGACACATGGCAAAAGAAGGTAGAAAAGACAAGAAGAATTTTGTTAGAAGGTGTGAAGGACCATATTGTGTCCAGCCTTCACAAGAAAGCCACTCCATTTGCAATGTGGAAGGCTTTGACAGATTTTTTCCAAAGCAGAAGTGACCAGAGGAAGTTGGCACTTAAAGACAAGCTCAGAAAAATAAAAATGGAGAAGGGCGACAGTATTCCAAAATATCTCACGAAGTTTTTCCACTGTAAGGATGAACTGGGAAGTGTCGGGGTTACTGTTGATGATGATGAATTAGTGAGCTTGGCTCTCCTTAGGCTTGCGAAGAGTTTGCATAGCTACGAAGACTCTGTTAATGGACGAGAGAAACTGTCGGGATGGGAGTGACTTTGGTCGGATCTTGTGCAGGAGGAGATAAGGCGTAGTACCAGGGATGGTTCGTCATCGAAGAATGAAGATGAAGAGAATTTCACTTTGGATGCCAAAGAAAGGAAAGGGAAGGGGAAGAAATTTCATTCAAAATCTGAAGCTAAAGGCAAGAAGCAAGATTTGTCCAAAGTGAAGTGTTTTCATTGTCACGAACATGGGCATTTCACCACTAACTGCCCACAGAAGAAGAAGAACAAGAAGGCTGTTGGAGTTGTAGCTGGAGAGGCCTTAGCCTCACAATTTGATTTCTCTTTAATCACATGCTTGGTTTCAAGCGCAATGGGATCGGTGTGGTATCTTGATAGTGGTGCGTCTTTCCATATGACGGGAGACACGTAGTTGTTTAGTGATCTGGAGGAGAAGGACCTCCAAATGCATATAGATATGGGCGACGATGGTTGATACAATGCAACCGGCATTGGGACCATTACCTTTGAGAGGGAGTCTAGTAATCCATTCTTGTTGAAAGAAGTTATGCATGTTCCAGGTCTGAAGAAGAACTTGGTCTCGGTTGCAATGTTGGAAGACAAGGGTTATGACGTTGTTTTTAGTGAGGGAAAAGCCTTCCTTCGACATAGAACAATGAGTCAAACCAAGAAGATAGGGATTAAAGTTAAGAATCTCTACAAGCTGGAGGTAGATGGCTACGCTGCAATGATGCGTAAAGCAAAAGAAGTGGTGAGCCAGGACTAAAAATGACAACTGTGGTTATTCTGAGTCTTACACCTGAAAAACTACACCACAGAAACCTCCAATCTACCATTAGGGAGAATTATGGCACAGAAGATTAGGCCATCTTCACCATGGCACTTTGAATATTTTGCAGCAGATTTTTACTAGAATTCCCAAGGGTACTCTTGCGTAGTCAGATCAGTGCAAGGGATGTACTATGGGTAGGTTTGTGAAGACCACCTTTCATGAGAAGGAGAACCGTGCTTCAGTGATCCTTGAGAGAATTCACACAGACATGTGTGGACCTTTCTCCGTTGCTTCAACAGAAAAATACAGGTATTATGTTATATTTTTTTATGACTATTCTCATAAATGCTGGATCTTCTTCATGCAGAATAAGAGTGAAACATTCTCAAAGTTCTATGAGTTTAAAGCATTGTTGGAAAAGGAGTCAGGGAAGCAAGTGAAAGCTCTACGGAGCGATAATGGTGGTGAATATATCTCAAGTGAATTCAAATACTTCTGTATCAAAGAAGGAATTCGAAGAGAACTCATAGCGCCTCATAACCCACATTAGAATGGGGTCACGGAGAGAAAGAATAGAACAATCATGTGTGCTGCACTAGCTATGCTGCATGACCAGGGCCTACCGATGCACTTGTGGGCAGAAGCATGCAACACTGCGGTTTATGTGAAAAACCATTGTCCTCATAGAGTACTTGGCATGAGTACGCCTGAAGAAGCTTTTACTGGTAAGAAGCCTGATATTTCTCATTTGAAGATTTTTTGGCTCATCTTTTTACATTCATGTGACTAAGGATGCCAGGAAGAAGCTGGAGTCAACTGCAGAAGTTGGGATATTTTTGGGGTACACAGAAACACCCCATAATTATCATGTGTATTTGCCAAACAGTCGAATGACTATGGTGCGACGGGATATAAAATTCAATGAGGTGAAAACCATGAAGTTTTCGCTTGAGAGGGAGCTACACTTGCATGCAAAGGAGGAGCTACTTGTTCCCAAAGATGAGCCTCTAGATGTGGATCAGCCAAAGGAGGAGATTCATGGAGTGGAGGAGTCCACTCACGTAGATCCGAACATCAGAACTAGTAGAAAGCGCACCATAGAAGCTGAGAAATAGAAGCTTGATGCGGCACAGAATGTAGGAGTCCCTACATCACAGTGCAGACATAGATAGTCACCTAACCGATTTACTGGATACATGGCTCTTATGAGAAAGTGTATCATGACAGAGCCATCTTCTTTTGAAGAAACAGTGGAGGAGCCCACATGGGTAGATGCCATGGTGGAGGAGTATGACTCCATTGTCAGAAACAATGCTTGGGAGATTGTTCCAAGGCCGATGGGTAAATCAGTTGTAGGATCAAGATGGATCTACAAGGTAAAGCAAGCTGCTGATGGGAGCATCGAGAAGTATAAGGCAATATTTTTTGCCTAGGGCTTCTCACAGATCGAGGGGATTGACTATGAATAAACCTTTGCACTTGTCGCATGGTATTCTTCCATACAGACCATCCTTGCTCTCTCAGCGCAGATGGGTTGGCACATTAATTAGATGGATGTGAAGACTGCATTCCTTAATGGGATCATTGAGGAAGAGGTGTACATTGAGCAGCCTAAGCAGCGAGTTGCATCTGTGTAGGCTCAAAAGAGCACTATATGGGCTGAAGCAAGCACCCCGTGCTTGTTACACACGGATCAACAACTATTTCACCGGACTTGGCTTCACCAAGAGTGAGGCAGATGCAAACCTGTGCCAAATTGTGGTGGAGGGTAAGCTTTTAATCATTGCTCTTTATGTTGATGATTTAATACTAACGGGTGATGAGCAGTTGATACACTCATGCAAGGCAGATCTTGCAAAGGAGTTTGAGATGAAGGATTTGGGCCTCCTTCATTATTTCCTTGGATTAGAAATATGGTAGAGGGAAGGTGAAATGTTTGTGTCTCAAGGCAAGTATGCCCGAGAGATATTGGAGAAGTTTCACATGCAAGGCTGCAAACCTATCGACACTCTTCTTCCAGGAAATTGAAGGAAAGAGGATGCTACATCGGCAAAGGTAGTGGATGCCACTATTTATCGACAGTTGGTGGGTTCGCTCATGTATTTAGTTAATACAAGACTAGACATATGCTATGCGGTGAACCAGATTTCACAAGCGATGGTTAAGCCTACCAAGCTATTTTGGAAGGCGGGCAAGCATGCCTTGAGATATCTTAGGGGCACATCTAAGTATGGCTTATGGTACAGACAGACAGATGAGATGAATTTGCATGGCTTCACTGATGCAGATTGGGCAAGCAGCCCAACAGATAGAAAGAGCACATCAGGAGGGATTTTCAGTATCGAATCTACAGCATTTTCTTGATACAGTAGGAAAACAATATCCGTGGCACTCAGTTCAGCAAAAGAAGAATACATGGAATCAAGTCAAGCTTCATGTGAAGCTATATGGATGAGGAAGATCCTGGTCAGTTTGTTCAATTCACATTTAGATCCTACAGTGATACATTGTGATAATCAGAGTTGAATTAAGCTCTCAATTAAATCTATGTTTCATGATATATCTAAACATATTGATATCTGGTATCATCATATCAGATATTGTGTGAAGCAGAAGATCATGTTGCTTCAGTACATTCCTACGGAAGATCAAGATGCAGATATTCTGATGAAGGCGCTCACCAGGAGAAAATTCGAATACCATAGAGGTAGGATCGGGGTGAAGGATAATCCCTATCTTGTTGAGAGGGAGTGTTGAGATTCAACAAGATGATGAGCTTAGTGAAAATGATTCGCCTTCACTAAGTGGGCCTGCAGGCTATTTTTAGGTTCAAGTCTATTTTTAGACATGGTGATCATATTTCAGAAGTTGCAAGATGCTATTTGTGGATGGTTGGCCAAGTTGGAAAAACAGATGAAATTCTATTTTTATAATATTGGGCGAAGTCTATTTGTAGATCGTCAATTTAAAAATAGATGCATGTCGATTATTGTTGGCTCTTAATAATAATCCGACAATAAACAACAACTTATTCTCTTGGGGCACTTAATTTCAGTGAACAGATTTGTCAAATCAGTGGGCTGACAGAATTAGGCAATTCCTAGGGTTGACTGGTGGTTCATGCATGGAGGACTCAATTAGAACTGAAGTGGAAAAGTTATGACAGAGTTGGAAGAGTAGTTCATGCATATGTATTCAGTTTAACTCAGTTAAAGTGAGTTAGACTCAGTTGAGCTAGTTGGATCTTGTCTAACTGAATGATACACTAGTGAGAGTGGAGTGAATTAATTAGTTAATTAATTCACAAATAATAACTCATTAATGAACTGAACAAATACAATAGTTAACTACAGTGCATGTCAGTTCTAGTGGAGACTCAGTGGAGAGGTAGGTGAAAGGTCAAGATGGACTATCCATTGTAACTATAGTGATGCATTGATTGCATCCCACACACATTGGAGTTGCCAATGAGGATTGCACAGTCAAGGCAAGGGTAATTCAAATTCATTCAGATCTATTCTTCAGCAAGAATTGCATAGTGGAGGCAGGGTATCAGGAGGGTAGAAATCAGTGCATGGATTTGCATATTTCATCTTGTTAGTGTGTGACGATTGATTGTATTGAGTGTTTGATGTACTAAGCTTTGTATGATATTGTTACATGATCTCCATGATACATAATATATGATAGTTGGGGTTTTCAGCTTCAGGCTTTCCCGTTAAACAACTGTGTTATGTGCGATTGTTTTTATTTTATGCTTCATGTGTTTGCAATTGATTTTCCACAAAGAATAACAATGGAAGGATTTTGTATTTAGCAAGAAGTTTAAATATTGTTAGATTAGGGGAATCTGGATATATGCATGCTTATTGTATATAATTTATACAATTAATACAAATGAATCTTTGTTCTCAATGTATTTTCTTATTGAAATGGCAATGATATATGTTCCTTTATGTATTCATTAATATGATTTCAATTTCTAATCTCCTTGATCATTAGTTTAAGCTTGTTTTGGATCATTATATTTCATATGCCGTTGATCTCTCTTTTTTTCTGTGATTGGAAATATTATCAAAGCATTGAGGAGCTACATCAGGACGGATCAGGGATCTCCATCAATCATTTCACAAATAGGTAAGAGCACCATTATACTTCTCTTGTTTTGATGATTTAAACAAAGTTAGTTTAGGGAAAGAGTTATTCAATTGTTTGTTTGTTTCAAGTTTTCCTTTAGGGATCTAGGGAGATCGCTCTTGTCCACAAGATGGATTTTTCTGCTTAAAAAATTGGTGACTCCACTGGGGGAACGTCTTAGTTCTTCTCCTTTTCCTTGGTTTTTCTATCCAAATTATTTGTTTGATTGTATCTAAGTATTTTTGGTATTATGGTACATGTGTTGTCCTTGATGGCAAACCACTGGTAACAAAACAATTCAATGGTAACCAGATCAGTTCACAGATCAGTTCAAAGGTGACAAAGTGATGGTACCAGATAAAAAAATGATGGGACAGAGGTTTGCAGGTTAGAAAAACAAGTTTTATGAAGGTGAATATTTAAAGATCTATATGTGGTTTAGTCAAGGCCAAGCCGCGTACACACACAAGTATGAAGAATAAAAGTCGTGTGCATGATGGCACACTAATTTATTAATACCGAGGATCTTTACCATGGTATTAGCCCATAATATTGAGTGCAATAATGGTTATTTAATCCATTCCAATATTATCACCGGAACTAGTGTGGTTTTGGCTCATGGTATTGGATAAGGCTCTAACTATAAAAGGCGGTGAAGATCAAAGTAATAAGTGGGAATGTGTAAGAGTTTTTGATGAATAATTCAATCTAAAGTATATTTGCATTGTAAGGGGTATAGTTGACAAGTTGATTTGAAATAATAATGCACCAATGAATACAATGATGGATCGGGATCATGAGACCTGAAATGACTTTCCATTTTATGATCTAATCATGGATTGACTAGATCTAAGTATTGTTGCATGTTTTCATATCTGAATGTTATGATGTGGTTCTTTCTGAATTTCTGAAGAGCTATGCAATTGTAGGTCAAAATTTGCAAATTTGTACGCAGGTTGGTCTCGGTGAAGTCACGTATACACGTAGGTTCATTTCATCAAAGTAGCGTACATAAAGGAAGGGTTTCTACTTATAAATGACTGATTAATCAGATCATTGCTGCTATATCTCTGTTGTTTGTCAATGATGTCTTGAAATTGATCTGAGTTGAATGATAATGTTTGAAGTAGAACTGATTAAATGATGAAATTGAAATTGGTTGCATGTTGATTGGTTGTAAAGATTCTTGATGTTGTTAACTGTATGAGGTTTCATAAATCTGTAAGTTAAATTACTATGTTAAATTATGTGACTAATTTAAAGTAACAATTTTTGAACTTAGTATATTGAGATATGTACGCAGGTTGCTCTATAGAAAAGCATGTATACATGCGGGTTGTCTCAAGTGAAGTAGCATATATCTTTTGGTTTATGAATGTTCAGGGTTGCAATTGATTTAGTGTGTTGATGTCATATTATGAATTCAGTTATGTGTTCTAGTTACAGTGATCTCACTATTCTATTTGAATTAAGTTGGTGTTTTTTAAAGTGATTGTTTTCTTCAGTGGTTGGTTCAGTATTCAAGTGCTTGGTGACAATTTGGTTCAGTGGTTGTTTTCAGGAATTGGATGAATTTTTTGGGTACAATGACCAGTTTCAGTTTTGATATTTGGCTTATATGATGTTAAAGGGTTCAACATGGATTATCTGATGAAAAGTGGTCTACAAGTTGTGATGTATTAAATCAGGTGTATCCATCGTGAAAATTTATGAAATGTGGTCCATGGATGGTTCTGAGGTTTGGAGCCTTTAGTGAGGAAGTCGAAGCTTCCTGCTAGTATTAGCTGGTGATCATATCAGGGGGTTGAAGCTCCCTTCCACTGGGTGCTGGTAAACGAGATCATGGGGTTGAACCTCCCTTCCAGTAAGATATGGATAACAAGTGAAGGTTGTAGCCTTCAGCAGGTGGGTTCCTGTGTACTAGCAAGAGTCTGCATGAGCATAAGAATGTAAGAAGTTTTTAATAATAATAAGATTGGAGACTGAGATGATAGCAGCGGTGATTTTCTCCTAAATTGGGTTTCCACCTTAAACCTTGGTGTTCATGTGTGATGCTTTATTATGTTATTATTGTGTATTCTTACTGCTTATCAAATGTTTGATGAATCTCTTGCATTATGGTTTAAGTTAAACAAATAAATAATTAGATGATTTATAAGTTTACTAAAGAATACATTAGTTTCCTATATAAAAATTGCGTACATACGCGAGTTGGCTTCAGTAAATTCACATACATAATTTAGAAAAGAAAATATTATTGTGAGTTTTCAAATATTGATTCACACACCCCCCACCCTCCCCCCCACCTTCAATATTTTTCCCAACAATTGGTGTCAGAGCAAGTCTTTTAGAAGAAGCTTGATCGCTTGAAGGAAGATCTACCAAGATGAGAAATCAAGACAGAACAACATCTATCATACCACCACTTTTCAATGAAAATAACTTAATAGTCTGGAAGACAAGAACAAGATCATTATCTTCAGTCTCTAGGAGCAGATGTTTGGGAAATTTTTGAAGGAGGTTACCAATATCTAGCCGCAGTTCCCACAGATGAAGCAGCAAAGAAGACATATGAAACCAATGCAAAATTTGTCAATGCATTATTGGGAAGCCTGACCAAATTATAATTTGTCAAATTTATGTAGTTAAATTCAACAAAGGAAATATGGGACAGAATCATATAAATCTATGAAGGAAATAACAAGGTAAAAAGTGCTAAACTCCAAACTCTCAAAATTCAATATGAAACTCTTAGAATGCATAATGATGAAAGTATTGAAATTTTATTTATACATATAGATGAGATGTAAATCGTATAATCAATATGGGTGAAGAAATAAAAGACACAACTTTAGTAGAGAAAATCTTAAGATCTCTAGTTCCTAAATTTGAGTCAATAGTGTCTTATATTGAAGAGAATGTAGAAATTTTAATACAATTATGTATTGCCTGGATTCTCCTAATCTAACAATTATATGCCACTATTAAATACAGAATTTCTTCTACAAAAATTCTTGTGGAATTTGAAACATGATCGCCAATTGCAATATCAAGAAGAAAGATCAATCACACATAACACAGATGTTTTTACCGGGAAAGCATAAAGCTAAAAACCCCACTATCATATATTATGTATATATCATGGATCATGAAACAATATCATAGAAAAATCTAATCCAAGAGCTCTCAGTAAAATATACAATTGTCTCACACTATCTTGCAGAAATTGGCAAATGCCTTAGCCAAATTTTTGCCTCAGAACAGCCTGCCTCAGCCCTCCACTGCGCAATCCAAGATGATTACAAAGACCAATTCGATGCAATCATACCCTCCTTGACTGCGCAATCCTCATCAGCGTATCCAATTTGTGTTTGTATTACATGAGTGCAACCCAATATAGTACAACTGATAGTCAATTGTCCCTTTCACCTACATCTCAACTAGGTCTCCACTGGATCTGACATGCATGTAGTTAACAGTATTAAATCTTTAGTTGCATGTGAGATCACTACATGTGAATTAATTTAATATTTAATTCACTGATCTCTCACTAGTGTCTCTTCAATTACAACTAGCACAACTAAGTTTAACTCACTTAACTGAGTTAAACTACTTTACAACTCACATAACTGCACATCCAACTCTATTACAACTTCGAATCACTCAGTTATAGCTAATTCCACTTGCATGTCCCACCAACCAACCTTTGAACTCGAAATTCCTTCAGCTAACTGGTTTTCCACTTCAGTTAACTGATTCTAAGTGCCCATGAGAATAGATTAATATTTAGTGTCCAACCATTATTAAGGGATAATAATAGTTGACATGTGTCTATAAATAGAACATCATCTATAAATAGAATTTTCTCACCATCTATAAATAAACATCATCTATAAACATAATTTTCTCATCCATTCTAAAAATAGACTTCCACCTAAAAATAGCTTGAGGCTCCATCCTAGTGTAGGTGCTTAATTTTCACTAGGATCTTCTTGTTGAATCTCAATAGAGAAGCGGGATCTGAAAACTCTTAATGTTGTTAAACTTCATGGGATCCTGACTTCTTTTGAAATGAGAAAATGAGGTCCCTTAGAATTCATAGAAGCCGCATTTAAAGAAACTACACAAGGAAAGGAAAAGGAAGAACACAAGGACTCAGGGTATGTATCAGAAGAAGATGAAGTAAATTTTGTAAAGAAACTTCAACTTGGAACAGGAAGTTTCAGAGGTAAGCTTCCCTTCAAATTTTTTTCTTGTGTTAGAGTTGGTCATTATGCTGCTAAATGTCCTTATAAAGAAAACCATGAAAAGGGGAAGG
Source organism: Pinus albicaulis (assembly GCA_034641835.2). Classification (NCBI taxonomy): domain Eukaryota; kingdom Viridiplantae; phylum Streptophyta; class Pinopsida; order Pinales; family Pinaceae; genus Pinus; species Pinus albicaulis. The sequence continues at coordinate 1,678,400,042 of CM076579.1, read as the reverse complement.
ATATTGCAACAGGAAATAAGAAACGGTTTGACAATAGGAAAATTTATTATACTCATAAAGATAGTGATGGCTTGTCAAATAGTGAAGAAGGAGAATGTGATCAAGATCTTAAACTACTCATGGCATTTGGAATAAGTTCTAGTGAGTCTAATGATAAATTTTTGGATGCTTTAGAAGAAAATTTTTTCTTTGAAGAAATTACTCAACTTAAAATATGCTTGGAAGAAAAAAAAGTAACCATACATACTTTAAAGAATCAACTCATAGAAAAGGAGAAGAATAATGAGAAGTCAGAATGTGAAATAGTAAGTCTCAGAAAGGAACTTGAGAAAATAAAAACTCTAAATATTAGATTTTCTAAAGGATTTGAAACTTTAGATGAAATTATCAAGGTTCAACGCTCTCCTCTTATGAAGATAGGTCTTGGATACATTGGAGAAACATCACAGATAGAAAAATCCTCAGCCACAACTGGAAGTTATCTAATTGCAGCAAAATCCAATCGACAAAGTTTCAATATTCAACAAAAGAATAAAGACACTTCATAGGTAAATCATGTTCACTCTAGTCCAAGGATGAAAAATAATAGAAGCATTAGTCAAAAGGTAAACAAAACTAGAAAATTATATGATCACATAAATTTCTTCTTTAATGGACATTGTTTCTCATGTCATAATTTTGGTCACAAGGCTACTCAATGTGTTGCATAAAAAACCATCATTACTAGAGAAGCAAGAAAACAAAGGAATGAGACAAGAACTAAGAAAAACACCTTTAATTATTTCTCACCTCTAAAAGATGAAATTGAATGCTCATTTTGCAATAAATTTGGACATGAGGAATCTCAATGCAGGATAAAATTATAGCCAACATATCAAAAGGAGCAAATATCAACAAATTCTAAGGTATGGAAAAGGAAGGACTTAGAATTTGAAAGCTATGGCATAACACTGTTTGCAGAAGGACAATAAAATCAATGGTACATTGATAGTGGATGCTAAAAACACATGATAGGTGATAAAGATAAAATTATTTCATACAATGCATTAGAGAAAGAAAATAATGTCACTTTTGGAAATGACTCACCTGCTTTCATTAAGGGTAAAGGATCTTTTTTTCTAAAAGAAAAGGTAAAAGTTGTTAATGTTATGTATGTTGATGGATTAAAGCATAACCTGTTGAGTGTTAGCCAAATGTGTGATCAAGGAAATGAATTGGTCTTTAGATCAAAAGAATGTGTGGTTCGTGAACTTGACACATGAAAGACCATAATAAAAGGAGAAATAACTCCGAGTAATCTGTATATATTGAAAGGTGTCCAAGAACAATGTCACCTAGGAAAAGCAGAGGAAAATTGTTTATGGCACAAAAGGTTGGGACATATAAGCTTCTCTCAAATAAGAAAATAAAGCAAGCTCAAAGTCGTTCGTGATCTTCCTAACCTCACCCTACCAGAAAGTACCATAAGTCATGTCAATTTGGTAAGAAAATCAGAGTTCAATTCAATGCCAAAGAAGGATCAGCAAGTAAGCCTCCTGAACATATACATATTGATTTATGTGGACTAGTAAGGAAAAATTCACCTCATGGAGAATAATACTATATCTTATTTATTGATGACTTTTCTAGAATGTGCTAGATTGGTTTATTGAAACACAAATATGAAGCATTTGATAAATTTAAAGTCTTTAAAGCATTAGTTGAAAATGAGTTAGATCTTAAAATAAAATGTCTCAAATCCGACTGAGGAGGAGAATACATATCAGATGGATTCTTTGATTTATGTGAAAAACATGGCATAAAAAGGAAATTTTATGTAGCCAGAACTCCTCAACATAATGGTGTGGAAAAAAGAATGAACATAACATTTAAACAAATGTCTCGTGATTTGCTTGATTAATCTAGAAATCCTGACACCTTCTCGGGTGAAGCTACACATACCGTAGTAAATATTCTCAACACTTCTCATATTCATGTAAACAATGATAACACTCTATATGAACTTTGGTATGGTAAGCCACCTACTATAAAGTATTTTAGAGTATTTGGAAATAATTGTTTCATAAAAAATAATGATGAAAAACTTGGTAAGTTTGAAGCTAGGGAAGATGAAGGAGTACTTCTTGGTATCTAGAAGCAAAGGATACAAATGTTACAATAAGAGACTTCAGAAAATTGTTGAATGTATTGATGTTGTGATTGATGAAGCATGCACAAATCTCAAAAAGGTAACAACTTCAACATAGGATGATGTTGATGAATGTTTTCCCACATCAAATCGAAATGATATAGAAGAATAAACCAATGAAGTTGTTATGATCATCAACACTTCCTGCCCAATCTGCATCTGTAAAGGCTTGAATAATGAGATTGTTAACCTTGGGATACCACAAGACATATTCTTCTATGCCCTTTAGATATCGAATAATTCTTTTGACGACAATAATATGTGATTCTTTTGGTGCTGCTTGGAATCTTGCTACCTGTCCAACAGCTTGCATAACATCTGGCCGGGAGGCTATTACATATAGAAGACTACCAATCATAGATTTGTACAACCTCTGATCCACATCCTTAGATGAGTTTTCTATTCTCAATTTTCAACCTGTTACCATCGTAGTAAGGACGAGTTTGCAATCTTCCATTTTGAATTTATTGAGCATTTCCTTGATGTACTTGGCTTGACATATAAATATTCCTTTCTCTTGCTGAGATATTTGAATCCCTAAGAAGTATGTCAGCTCACCAAGTAAATACATCTCGAACTCACTTTGCATCTTTGTAGAAAAGTTCTTACTTATTCGATCATCATTGCTACCAAATATTATATCATCCACATATACCTCAACGATTGTTAAATTATCTTTATCTATTTGTACATAAATATTGCTATCAACAGTACCTTTCTTGAACCCTTGTTGATGTAGATATCCATCAAGATGAGCATACCATGCTCTAGGAGCCTAATTGGGACCATATAGAGCCTTATTTAACCTGCAAACATAGTCTTCTTTTTCTGATAGTAGAAAACCTTCAGGTTGTTCGATGTAAACTTCTTCTTCTAATTTTCCATTCGGAAATGTTGACTTCACATCCATTTGGTAGAATTTTATTTTTCTTGAACCTGAATTGACAAGAAACATTTGGATGGCTTCCATTCTAGCAACTGGTGCAAATGTTTCGTCTAAATCAATTCCTTCCACTTGTGCATAGTCTTTGCAAACCAATCTTGCTTTTTTTCTGGTAACATGTCCATCTTCATTCAATCTGTTCCTGAGCACCCATTTAGTCCCAATGAAATTTTTATCTTTTGGTCGTGAAACTAATTCCTGTGTTATTCTTCTCGATTTGATCCAATTCTTCATTTGTAGCTGCTACCCAATGTTCATTATGCTTGGATTCCTCAAAACTACTAGGCTTAAAGGTTGCTAGAAAAGCAATGTGAGCTTGTTGTGATGAATGAAGTTGTCAACCTTCATTTATGTCACCAATGATTTGATTTGATGGATGGTTCTTTTGAATCCATTCTTTTGTTCTCTTTGGAGGAAATTCTTGTCGTTGTTCCTGTAGGTTTTAACCCTGAACAAAAATTATCTACACACGAATCTTATAACAGAAAATAAACAATAGCGACAGCATAAAACATAAAATAGATAAACACAGAGATTTTCCCCTGGATCCCAAATCGGGATGACCAACTTGATATCTCATTATATTCCTTTTAGTGTTACAACACATATATATATATATACATGCTGAAGCATACATAAACCCTAATCCATTAACCTTGGATTAGAACATAACCGTAGTTCCCTTGACCAGATTTACAAAATACCAGGGGCCGAAAACCATCGTACCCCAAAACCATGTGCAAAACCATGCACAAAATCATGGGCGCGGACCACCCACCGGAAATTAAGGACCAAAAAATTTTCGTCGGGGCGCTGCCCCGGACCCCAACAAGGGGGGCTACCACCCCCCCATTGCACCCAGCACAAAGGGGGGGCTATCGTCCCCCCTCTTACCCCCCCATGCGTGACTTGTCGTGGAAAAAATATAACACATACCCAACATTCTCCCACTTGTTGTTTTCTTTCCACAGGGGGTCATAGGAGAGCTTAGTATTGGCCCAATTCTTCAACACCCATTATTTCTCTACACCAAGAGAACTTCTGAGTGCTCACAGACTTCATCAATGCATCTGCAACATTCTTCAATGTGTCCACCTTTACCATCAACACCCTTTTAGCCTCAACCATATCTCTAACAAAGTGATATTGAACATCACTGTGCTTTGTCTTTGAATGATAAGCAGGGTTCTTAGCCAAGAAAATTGAACTTTGGCTATCACAGTCTATCCTTATAACTTGTTGTACCAACCCCATACTTGAACACAATCTCTACAACCAAACTTCTTCTTTGCTTGCATGAGTGGCTGCCATGTATTCCGCCTCTGTAGTTGAAAGAGCCACTACAGACTGTCTTTTACTCATCCAACTGATTGCACCTCCAAATAGGCTAAATACATACCCACTTGTAGATCTTCTTTGGTCTAGATCTCTGGCCCAGTTAGCATCAACAAAACCACGAATGTCCAACATTCTTTCCAATCCTGGTCTTCCCTGGTAGCACAAGCCATAATCACTAGTGCCACGCAAATATCTGAAAACTCACTTCACTACTGTCCAATGCTCCTTCCCTGGGTTTGACATAAACCTGCTCAATACTCCCACTGCATGTGCAATGTCTGGTCTAGTACAGACCATTGCATACATTAGGCTACCCACTACACTTGCATATGGAACACAGGACATATCCTCCTCTTCTTCTTGTGTCTTGGGACACTGTTCAACATACAACTTCACACCTACAGGAATAGGAACATTCACTGGTTTACTATCCTGCATATTGAACCTCTGCAATATAGTCTCGACATACTTCCTCTAGTTTAACCAAAGCTTCCTCTTTTACCGATCTCTCTTAATTTCCATGCCCAAAATATAGTTTGCAGCACCAAGATCCTTCATGTCAAATTTGGAGAACAGTTGGGTCTTCAAATCTTGGATAATTTTTTTGTCATTTCCAATCAACAACATATCATCCACATACAAGACCAAATAAATAACACGGTCACCAATTAATTTAAAATAAACACAGTGATTCTCCTTGCTTCTGTTGAAGCCAAGTCCCCATATATAGGTATCAAATTTCTGATACCACATCCTTGGTGACTGTTTTAACCCATACAGAGACTTCTTTAACCTGCATACCAATTCTTTCTTACCCTTCACCATAAAGCCTTCAGGTTGTTTCATGTAGATCTCCTCTTCTAGATCCCCGTGAAGAAATGATGTCTTCACATCCATCTGTTCTATCTCAAAATCAAATGCAGCAGCAACAGATAAGATTAATCTAATAGAAGTAACTTTGGCAACAGGAGAAAAAATATCACCAAAATCAATTCCCGGCGCGTGGGAATAACCTTTCACTACCAACCGAGCTTTGTATTTCTCCACCTTTCCTTCTACACTCATCTTCTTCTTAAACACCCATTTTCTCTCGATGGGCTTCCTTCCAGCCGGCAACTCCACCAGATCCCATGCCTCATTTTTGTGCAAGGATGCCATTTCATCAACCATGGCCTCCTTCCAGAGTTTTCCATCCTCTGAATCTACTGCCTCCCTGACATTTCTGGGATCATCATCAGTTATAGTTAAGGAAAAACTTGAACAGAAAGCAGATGGACTATACCTTTCTGGCTGCCTTCTTTCCTGAACTGATATTCTCACAGCTGGAGTTTGTGGCTCTTCCTCTTCTGAGTCTTCTTCTGTTATAGAGTCTAATTCATCCTCCTTTAGATCAAACTCTATCTTCTCAGGTTCCCTTGGTAGGACTTCATGTTTAACAACATCTTTCACCTCTCTAAACACCACATCTCGGCTGTACACAACCTTTCTTGTTTCTGGGTTCCAAAGCTTGTAACCCTTTAAACCATCCTTATACCCAATAAAGATGCACCTTTCAGATTTATTATCCAACTTGGTCCTTTTCTGCTTTGGAACATGTACATATGCATCACACCCAAATACCCTTAGATGTGAAAGAGAGGGTTTCTTACCAGTCCATACCTCATGTGGAGACTTATCCTCCAACACTGATGAAGGTGATATGTTAACCAGATAACATGCAGTCTCCACTACCTCTGCCCAGAATTCTTGTCCTAACCCGGTACCACTGAGCATGCTTCTTGCCTTTTCCATCAACGTTCTATTCATTCTTTCTGCAACTCCATTTTTCTGAGGTGTGTATGGAGTAGTCTTTTGCCGTGCTATACCACACTTCTTACAAAACTCTTCAAATTCCTTCTTGCAGAACCCCCCACCATTATCTGTCCTTAGCACATTTATCTTCTTCTCTATCTGGTTTTCCACCAAAGCCTTAAATTCTTTAAATCTGTCAAAGACTTCAGATTTCTTCCTCAAGAAATATATCCATGTATTCCTTGAGAAGTCATCTATGAATGAAATAGAGTACACAGAATTTCCCAATGATGGAACCGACACAGGTCCAAACACATCACTGTGCACAAGTTCTAATATCTTGTTTGCCCTCTTAGCACCAGAAGGAAAACTCACCCGATTCTGTTTCCCATATACACAATGTTCACAGAAATTGAAATCCAGAGAGAAATTAGACATACCTTCTACCATACCATTTCCATGCAGTATCTGAAGACCCTTCTCTCCAATATGTCCAAGCCTTTGATGCCATAGCATGGTCTTTTATCCAGAGACCGCTAGGCTTTCCGCTCCACTTTCAGGAACCAAAGAATTTTTACACCCATCAATAACAGTGCTACCTTGTAGCTTGTATAGAGTTCCAGTCCGAAATCCCCGCATTAATACCAGTGCTCCCCGAACCATCTTGCAGGTATCTTTCTCGAACACTGTTTTTACACCTGCATCATCCATATTGCTTACAGAAATCATATTTCTGGCCAATGCAGGAATATGTAGAACACCAGGAAGTGTTATAATCCTTCCACCTTGGAGCTTCAGCTTCACCTTTCCACGTCCGACGATTCTGGCCTTCCTATCATCCCCTAGGAAGACATCACCTCCATCATATTTCTCATACTCGCAGAACCACTCCCGATGGGGAGTGAAGTGAAAGGATGCACCTGAGTCAATAAACCATGACTCATGATCTACATGTGTATTTGAAGAAGCCAAATACACATCCCCACCTTCATCCAAGGTGGTTTTTGCCTCTGCAGAAGGAGCATCATCAGATCCCTTTCCTTTCTAAGGAGCTTTAGATCTGCACTCCCTTTTGTAGTGCCCTTCCTTTTCGCATTTCCAGCATACCTTTACAAACTTTCCAGGAGATTTAGATCTTCCTCTAGATTTATATCTCCCACTCGAAACCTTATTCTTTTTTATGTTTTGGGACCTTCCTCGTACAAATAAGGCATCTCCATTCTGGCCCTCCATATTTCTCCGTCTCATTTCCTCCAACAGCAAGGCTGAGACAATGTCATCAAAATTCAAGGTAGTTGTATTGCTACCTATTACAATAACCAGACTATCCCACAAGTTTGGTAGAGAACACAAAAAACTAATGCACTTATCTTCATCTGAGATTTTAATATCAACAGATGACAACTGACTTACCACAGTATTGAAGGCATTCAGATGCTCTGTCACCGAGTCTCCATCCTTCATCCTCAGGTTATACAACTTTTTCCGCAGGAACAATTTATTCACCAGAGACTTAGATTAGTACAAAGTCCCAAGTTTGTCCCATAAATTCTTCGTCGTAGCTTCCCCAGATACATTCAACAACATTGAATCTAAGACACACAACTGTATTGTGCTCTTAGCCTTCTATTGAAGCCTCGAAAATCGATGCAACAACATGGGGGATGACCACCCGGTCCAGACTTTAAAGCAGCTCCTTTTCCATTTGGAATGGTGGTTCCGACTGGTTCAACTAGGTCTAGTTACCTTCTCTCAATCTCCAATGGCTTTAAAATATGATTTTCATTCACCAATGGAAAAGAGACATCAGATCAACCTTCTTGCTGATCAGGCAAGAAAGTGATCCTTAAGTTGATTTAGGGCTCAGCCAATCCACTACTAAAATTTTGCCTCTTTGGGAAGAGGACTTAAAAGAATGTAGAAATTAATATAAATGCAAACTTATTTTAAGATACAAGCAAAATGAGCTATCTTAATCTTATCTCAATTAGGCAGATATAGATCTAACCCAACCAAGAGCAGGTATTTAAAATATTGAGATTGAAATATGTCTTGTTTATAATGAATATCAAGTTAATGAAATAGTTCAATTAACTGACATTATGGATAGCAAAACACATCCTATTGAGACCTTTTAACTGAAATAATCAATCAACAACACTCGGGAAGTAGTTCACAAAATGGTATTGATCATTTAATCAGTAACTTGAATTATTAAACAATAATATGCGGAAGAAGTTCACAACATATCACTATTTATTCATCCAATATTAAAAGACAGATTTATGAGTAAATAGTTACTCAGAAATCAGAATTCGGCCCATAAGAGCAAAGATAAATAACAACATAAAATAGAAGCAAATTACCCATACCGACAAAAGTGCACAAATATGTAAGTAAATTGACACCATTCCTATTATCATAAAATAAAACCAGCATTTAAAATAATAGTATTTTAAATACCAATTTATTGAATCCATTTCTCCAGCTCCAGTCTCTAGTAGTCCTTTACAATGCCTAAGCTTCTGCTTTCAAAAGTAGAGCTACAATAGTGCAAACTCTGTTCATTATACATAACTCAGAATGTAAAAGAAAAACCTCAATAATCTCCAGATATGAGATTCCACTCCTCCCACCTACAACTCTAAATCCCTATTACAAAAGTGCTTTTAGAATTCCAAAATTGTAGAAGAGAGCAGCCCTTTATTACATTCTGCAATCTGCTATTATAATATTTGCACAGGAATTCTTGAGAGGAAAGTTTGTTGAGGAGAAATCTGTCCAATCCCATTTTATTTGCTCAAAAATCCCAATCTTTTAATTGCTGGAGCATTCTCATTGATTAAGATCTTTTCTTCATATCTCTTCTACCATTTTCCTGCAAAAAGAAATCAAAATAAATTAAGATGCAACAATAAAATCAAAATACCATTTCAGGCATTAAAAAAAATCCAATCAAATTCTATTTAAATAAATAATTGAAAATAAAATATAAACTCTCTATTGATGCCTGGGATGGTTTAATTGGCCAAGGATATTATTGATGAGCGAATTTGTAATTAGAAAAGGCTTAGGACAAATGAAAATGCAGAAAATAACTCAGAGAATTGATTTTGTTTTAGAAATTCGGAGCTTGATCTTCTGCATGATTTTTTATCCAATTAATGACCAAATCTATTAGTGAAACCTCCTCAGAAATGCTCTCCTTGATTTTATCTTTCCAATGAGTCGTCCTGGGCCTTATTTGGCCAAGTATAACTCAATCTATGAGCCTCCAAAGTTGATGAGTCAAAACTGGCGTAAATCTGGAAATTCTGTTGCTGGGCTAAAAATCAGAATTTTAATTAAAAATCTAATTCTCAATTAGTCTCTAATTAATTCTAATTTAATTGTTAATCATAAACTAAATTAATTATTTAATAAACTATTTATTAATTAATATTAATCTAATTTAACTAACCTATAAATATTTATAAACTAATTAATATTAATATAAATAATATTTAAATTTTAATTTAATTAATATAATATATTAAATATTAAATATTTTAAACTATTAAAAAAAATAAACTAACATACCACTATCCTACCTCTTCACTCATACGTTAATGTACTTAACCATGAATTTAAATCAATTCAAAAATAACCAACGTGAGAATGGCTTTAAATTAAAAGTCATGGTTTAACTTCTTCCCGCATCGCACAAATAGTTTGACTCCATATCGCATCGCATAAATGGTTGAGTCGGGTTGTATCAATTGAGGACCTCGATGCGATGGAGCGATCGTATTGAGACTTAAACACATGGTATTTTATTAAACTTTGGTTAATGCTTGAAGAGCCATCACATATCGGGGAATGAAGGTCATCGAGTTTTTTTAAGATGTGCATGTTATTAGAATTGCGATGGTTGCGATATGCGATGTAATTTTTTGTTTTTTATTTGTATATATATATTTTATATATTAAATTTTATTTTAATTAAATTAATCATATTAATTTAATTAATTCAAAATTTAATATTAAATATCAATTTTTATTTTTGGTTTTATTTTAATGATGTTTAGTTTACTTATGAAATTTTCTAAACTACAGCCACTCCGAAAATAAATAAAAAGAATAAAAATAGCATTTTTAACCCAGAATAGATAAATGATGGGACTTCAAAGGAGTACCATTTTCAAACCAGTTGACCAAATGAGGCGTAACAAGCGTCAATGGGAAGCTTATTAAAAATCGATTTTAACAAAGCAATCAAAACAAGAATACAAAGAAAATGAAAAACTAACAATCGCGTAGGATAATCAAATAAATAAAAATCCTAAAAGGCGTTTAGCCAAAATTTTATAGAAAGGGTCCCCATTATTTGAAGTGAAGACATCAATAATGGGGGGTTGTGTTTTTACCACAACAATGGCGACACACAGGAGAAGAACCAGTTATCTCTGTTTGATATGAATAATATTTTCCTAAAATCAAAGTAAAACTAATTAAAGAAGAGAGAATTATGCTTGAAATGCTTGACTAGGTTCATTAGTCTGAATAAAAGCAAGAATCATCTAACTGTAATTTTTCTTAAAATTCCTCATAAATTAAAATATTTCAAAACTCTATATCAGTCCTTAATTAGTTGTAGAGATAAAGCAGGGGTCACTTTACAGCTTAGCTTTTAAAATATACTCATTTGTCACAGGTAGAGCCATTGTTGCCAGCAAACATCTATAGTCTCGACAGGGTTACCTTTTAATCACCAATGATTCAGAATCCCATCTCTTTAAGAATTCTTGACCTAGAGATAAATCCATTTATATATGTTTATTTTTATTTTTTTATTTTTTTATTTTTTAGTTCTTAAAAGCCATTGTCCTGGTTTGGTAGCCAGATAGTTGACAATGCCATTCACTGGTTATAATTGGATGAACAAGCTGGCTCGTGATGAGACCCCTTGTCTTATAATTGTTTGCAATCATAAACCATTACCCTAGTTTGTTTAACAGTGTTGGTAATGTCAGCCTATTTTTCCCCTATGATCATGGTAAGCAGGCTCATAATGAGACCACTTATCTTTTAAGTTTAAATATATCTCTGGATTATATTCTAGAAAAATAAGACTTTTTGGGACAGGGAAAATCATTGACTCCTTAAGAGTTAAGAATGACAATTTCAGAGTTAAAAGGTGCTTTGTTGTAAAGTGTCTTTACTTGGTTAAAAATAACTTTTCTTGACTGATAATAGAACTTTGAAAGATCTTAATAAAATATTGAAATCTCAAAATGATTACAATTTTGATGAAAAAGAAATTTCTCCAGATTTTATGATACTTTGTCAACTTCTCTAAATTGGTAATCTCTTCCTTAAGTATATTTACTTACCTTTATAATAAGAAAATCAAACTTTTGAGATTTAAGAAAAAGATAATAGGTGATTATTAACAATATTTGCTCCATGTATGCTAACCATTGTTAGGTAACAAGAAGGCCTTCCATATAAATCATGGCAAGGTCACCAAAATCAAAACTGAAAACCAAAAGAAAATAATTATTATGCTAAAGTGAGAAAAGAAATCAGCAAACAAAAATGAAGAAATTGAAAAGTGAAATGAAAATCCAAGTTTTTGAAATACAAACTCTAACAAGAATGGTTATACCATTGTCTCAACAATATGCAGAAAAAGAAAATAATCGTGTAATCAGTCCTTCTAATGTTGAGATTTAGAAAAATCATACCTTGTAGGGTTGTAAGTGTTTTTAGGCTTTTTGGATAGCAGTGATGATCATTTCAGCCACAACGAAAATTTTCTTTCTGATATCAATCTTCTTGTTTCAAAGCATCATCTTAATCATTTTCTAATAAAAAAAATGCTTAAAGAAACAAACTAAAAGTTCATAAACTTCCTAGTGTAGTTGTTTCAATGAAGATTATCGTTGCTTATTGAAATAAAGCCAGGATAAGAGTATGGACTTCGAAAATATGATCTGACGGAGGATTGGAAGCTTTTATGAAGAGCTGCAAAACATATTTATATATCAGAAAATCAAAACTGAAATTTAGAGTAATGAAATGGAAATTAATGAAAGTGGGTACATGAATCTTACCATTGGATAATTGCTTTTGATCTTACCTGAAAGGTATCAGTTTCTCCAAACTAGCTGACTTCTTATTTTAAATAACATTAAAAACTTGAAGAAGTCAAACTAACCAAAATCCTATAACCCAAAATCATTATTTTTTTTTATTTAAACTAAAGCAAGCAGTAAAATGTAAAAATGGAATGCTTAGTGTTCAAGGGAAAACAAATGCATCAGAAATGAGAATGAAAATTTGCAATAATGACTATTTTTCAAAATATTATAAATTTCATATAAACTCCATAATTTTATAAATTGTTCAAAATTAAAACCAAATCCAAGATAATAAAATTTAAATATGAAGATAGAGAGGACTTGAATTTCTTTTTTAATTATGGAATTATATATTTAAAACTGAAATAAATGAGAAATCAGAATGATTTGAATATGCCGCAAATTTATCATCAGCTGCTTTCTTACCATAGTGGTTACCCAAGCTCGCTTTTAAAATAACACATCGTTGTATTGGATGATTCGCATCACATGTTTCTTCACCATGTTTCGAGTTTAATTTGCAAGACTTCACTTTTGTTGTTATGCCATATATCGATTAAATGTTAATGGCTCAGAGGCATTTATTGGAAGCTATCACATCAGAGATTGCAAATGGAAAATTGCCAATATGAAAACATGCAATGAGAAGATGTGCGATAAGATGGAGCGATCGCATCATTGAAGAAATATTATATCGGGGATCAGGGAATATTTACATTGTGCTTCCCACATTGCACAACGCACATCGCAGATTCTGAATTGTGATGTGAGCATAAATAAAAATGCGATGAAGCGATTGCGATATCGGCGATGCTAATCGGCGATTGGTGAATGTTTGGTACCCAATGTAATACAATATGATTCTTGCGATGCTGATATGCGATGAATGACATGGTTAACCGGCGATTGCGATCGGCAAACTTAAGCACATGATGTAACAATTCTCGATACGCCGATATGCGATGAAGAGTGGACCCGATAACTTTATGATGAAAATTTAATAACATATCGGATATGAGACATCGACCCTTTTAAAGTTATGCTCCTACCATTATTTGCGATTGAATGGACACGATATTTTATAAACTTGATTTGAATTTCATATCGGGTCCGGAATTATGTGGTCATCGCAATATGGTAAAGTCGTTTATCGGAGATCGATGATTCATGATAATGGAAGTATATTCAACTGTAAACCTTATTTGCGAAATGTGATATGGCATATGAGTGAGGTAATACATCGGAGATCTTTTATGAACAATTTGTTATCAAAAATTCTAAAAGCTACTTCCAATGAAATATTTCGCTACAAATGGTTGTGAAGTGGATGATGTGATATTGGAATGAAATTATTGACAAAGATAAGTGGGATGGTAGTATTACAAACATTTTCACTGAAGCATCAGCAATATGAAAATCAAGTTGAATCCTATGATATTGCTTGAAATTTCAATTGGGTTTTTTTATGGTTGAAAGCAAAGTTAAAAATGTTCAAATTCTAATGAACCTCAAAATAAAATTTCCCTGAACCTGTTGGAAATTTGAAATGGGTTTGCTACTTACTTCAAGTTTTGAAAACAAATGAAAACCTGCAAATAAAACAAAACAAAAATAAAAAAATGAACTAAGAATAAGAGAAACTAATAATGGATGAGAATGAACTTGTGAATGCGTACCTAGAAGGAAATTCTCTGTAGTTTTTTACCTCATGAATCTTCAAATTTTTCCTTCGATTTATCAAAATTCTGACTTTGTTCAAAATCATCTCATTATTTATTCTAAATCAGAGTGAGCAATCAGCCTAAATAAAATATGTTTATTCATGTTCAGGAAATATAAAATTTACCAGAAATAAATATGAAACTATGCTTCCCTTTTGAATTGCAACAACAATTTATTACCTCTGCACATTCCGAATTAACTTGAGAAAAATCTGTATTGTTATAGTGACTGTTCAATAATGCCTTTATTAAATGAATATGATGCATATTGCATCATCAAATAATAAACTAAAGATCAAAATGGGATAAAGCCACTAATTGTGAAAAAATGTCAAAACAGATTTGAATGTGTGCACACAGCAAAATGGACATCCTAAAGGTCAGCTTAGCAAATTTCAAGGAAGATAATATGAACTTCATATGATTACCATGAAAGGTTAGACTGACTAATAATGATTGAATCAGAATTAAGATTATCATATACAGTCATACATTTCATGGGATAGATGCCAAGTGCAACCTCAATTGAATTTAATCAAGACATTATTCAAAATAGGCAAAGTAGAGATATTGCTGCAATAGATTTTGGTTTTAGAAGTTCCTGATGAGAAGAGAATGTTTCACTGAAAATGTAAATGATATGAGAAGGGCTAATTGCTTCCTTTATTTTTAATCTGCAGAACTATTAAAAATAAATTAACTACATAAAACAAACTAACTAAATTAATTCTACTCCTATTCTAACCATATACATGAAGTTGACTAGGTATAGTCATATTTCCAGTGTAACCATTTTCTCATTTTAATCCCTGCATGTATGTACAATTCAAATGTTAGTAATAAAAATAGAAATATTATTGAACTAAGAAAATTAAATTTGTAAGTAAAATGCATAGTTATCGTTAGCAACTTAATGAAATTCTCTTTCTCTTGAAATTTCCTTTCCAATTGAATACCAATTGGATCATAGAAATCTAGATGGATTTCTATTAAGAATTGGGAAATATTCAAAGAAAGAAATAACATGCCAGATTGTAGATATGAGCTTTTAGATTCAAAGGCCTGGAAGAAACTGTTAGTGTTATGTGTAGATGTTAAGCTATTGACAATCTTCCATGAAGGAAAACTTTCCAAATATTTTTCAAATGAATTAATGAAAAATGGATGGAAATCTTTCAAATGAAATGGAAAAGTATTAATTAAATTGGATTGCTGGCAGATTTCTAAAAATACATTCTCTTGTTGATATTGCCTTTGAGAAGATAAAAGCTTTTGATAAAACATTAGCATTGATTGAAATTGAAATTGAAATAGCTTTTGATGCTCTTGGTTATAATATAAAATTTCAATTTTCCAACAGGGCAATGCATCAATTGAATGTTTGATAGTAAAATGCTCAATATGCTAGTGTAATGTATCAAAAATATGTAAAATAAAATCTAAAAATAAATCTGATTTTATACAAAATAACTAAGGAAACAAAAATAAAATGAAATCACTATTGTTACAACTAATGTTACAGCACAATTGGGATTGTTTTGAAATAATTTATTTTTCACAAGGATTGGCCAGAATTATGGAATTTGAGTAATTTCAAATTCCAACTTGTGAATTAAAAAGGGAATTATGATTATGAACAGGAATGAAAGCTTGATCATGATATGAATCATAATTTGAAATATTTTCTCGAATAGTGAAATCATGAAGATAATTTGCTGCTTTAGAATGAGGATTAGTTGGAATAATTTCTAAATTGAAATGTTCCTCATTCTCAGATGTTATTTGAATTTTATCATGAGAATTTTCTTGAGAAAAATAGAAATCAACATCTTCTATGTCAGAGTAATTATCATAAATGACTTCACAAGATTCTCTAGAATTCCCTTCAATCTCATCCAATATATCTAAATAAGGAGGAACAAGAATTTCATGTTCATTAATGGCAAAAGAATGATCAATTATTATTTCTCTATCTTGATAAAAAATGATCGGTAATTCATTTAAATCATCCTCTTTAATATCTGAAATATCATTAATACCAAGAGGGGAAAAATTACCATCATTAAAAATATCAGGATAAAGAGAAAAATGTGAATCTGAAATAATGCATTTAAAAATGTCTCGGTTTGAGAACTCTTGTGCATTATGATCATTGTAAATTTCAGATTCCAGATCATTCCTTTATGTGCGCATGCTTTCTTGAATAAGGCTGCTTTGCTGCTCTAATTTCGGCATTTGTTCACCATGGAAAAATTCAGAAATTTGTACAGCAGTTTGCATTTTATTATTTACTTTGAATGCTATTTGCACTTGTTGATTTGCAATGTGATTTTCTGAATTTAATAGAGAGTAAATTTCTGATTCCAATGTTGTTCTTTCTCCAAAATTGCTGTTATTGTCTTCTTGCATTTGATTAGAAATTTTTTCCAAACTTTTTGAAACCACTTCATCACAATTTATTTGGACATCCATATTGGAATTCTCATTTATGTTAGAAGGGGATGGAACAAAGCTTGAACTAATTTCATATGGATCGGGAATAGGAGGAAGAGAATAATTATGTTCAAACAAATCTAGTGATTCTTTTTTCATAGGTTCATCTTTGACATTAAATTTTAAACAATTCAAATGAAGTCGAATATTAAAATCTCTAACAGACTCATTTTCATTTCGTAGATATTCAATTTCATCACATACCTGATCATAATCATAGTGGTCAAATTTACAAATGAAAATTGTAACAAATTGATCCTAGCTGTGAATTGAGGCAACCGGAAGAGTTCTACACCAGTTTCTGGCTTCTGCCCCAGATGTGAGAGTAAAAATTCTGCATAAGATGCCTTCATCAATTCCTTGAAAATCATAATTTGAAACATTTTGAATAAATTGAAGGACATGATTAAAAGCAGAAGAATTTCTCTTACCATTGAATTTTACCTGAGACAAGATTCTTACCACTTCGGGTGGAGTATTGAAAGATGCACGTCCATGGATACAACTCCAAATTGGAAGTTTAAGAGGAGCCATCGTGATTAAATAAAATGTTAAAATTGAAAAGACTCCAACAGACAACAAGTTTCAGGCCCTCCTTCTAGTGCCAAAATGTTGAAGCCTCGAAAATCGCTACAACAACATGGGGGATGACCACCCGGTCTGAGCCCTAAACCAGTTTAAGGATCACTTTCTTGCCTGATCAGCAAGAAGTTTGATCTGATGTCTCTTTTCCATTGGTGAATGAAAATCATATTTTAAAGCCATTGGAGATTGAGAGAAGGTAACTGGACCTAGTTGAACCAGTTGAAACCACCATTCCAAACGGAAAAGGAGCTGCTTTAAGGTTCAGACCAGGTGGTCATCCCCCATGTTGTTGCAGTGTTTTTCGAGGCTTCAACACCTTCCAATCAATTTTCTTCCAGTCTTCATCTGACATTGCCATTTGTAATGTTCCAAAATTTTCATTAAGCAAATTGGAACATTAATTTTGCTTTCTTTTTAATAAAAAGAATAAAATGGGTAAGGGAGCCCATGAAGTAGCATAATAAACACTCCAAATGTGCAAAGGGGTCACTTAAGTGGCTTATTTATCATCTCCTAGTGTCAAAAGGGGAAAATACAAGAAGACTAACTCTAGTTTGACCAAGTCAAACAGCACTGCATAGAGGGAGTGAGTCACCTAGTGGGACAGTGCGGTTTTCATAGGAGGGATATTATTGGATAAGAGAAACCCTAATGGATGGGGTCGATGACAAGGAAGCCTTCTCTTGACATAAAAGGGGAAAGGAGAGCCATTTCTCATTATGTTGAAGATTTTAATTTTGCTCTCTTCAGTTGTTCAACTGAGATAGCTTGTGCTGCTTAGCACAAGGGAAATTTCTATTTAGAAGTTTCCTCTCCTTCATTGGGAAGCTTTGGAGGACCCGTTCTTCATTCTCCTCATATCCAGGCTTGAGGCCAAGGTAACCATATTCAGCTATAGCATTTTCCAGCTTGGCAGAAACGTTGAGTTGTTGGGGTTGCAGTGAGGAATTCATCATCACCCATTTCCGGAGCTAGTTTTGCAGAGGAGGAGCTCATTCTTTCATTGGGAGATCAATGAGGAAGATCCCGAAGCTTTATTGCAGATTTTGGCATTGGGCCATACATTTCATCTCATCCCCATCGCTGTCTCTTCCTCATACTGCGTTATTTTCATAGGGCACTTGCAAGAGGGATTCACATTATGGATTGGAGGGTGTAATCTTCAGTGAAGGGAGCAGCCTTTCACTTTGAAGATCATTGGATGAGGTTTCTACATCATTTTCTGCATTTCCATCCTTCTCCATTTTTGTATTTTTATTGAGTTGCTGCTGCTACCCAGCAACTCTGGCATTTTTCCATTTAGTGTATTTTGGACAATCCCTTAGAGGATTGTTGTAGTATTGCTTTCTGGGGTTGAGATCTTGCTCCCCCACTTTATTTGAGCCTATTATTGCTATATCATTGTATTTACATCAATTGGCAGTCATTTCTCACTATAGGCTGTGCATTCATAGCTTGTTGCTAGGTTGTGTAGCATTGTACCTTCTCCTTTGTATGTACAATTGTCTTGGGGTTGATCTATCTTAGCTTGAGAGGGTTTTCCTCAAGTTCTTGTATATCTATTTGCTGCTGCACATAATATAAGGGCTATGCACTCTTCTTGCACCTCATGTATTGATATTTCATAGCTATTACTTGTTAGAGTTCATGTATTACTGTAGCACTCCATTTGAGCATTCCTTAAGGGACCTAGTTTGGGGAGATCTGAATAACCCCTCTAGGCTTATTTCTTTGAGATAATATTCTGGGAGAGTCATGTATGAAGGGTAAAAAAAGGGATCCAAGTCCTGATTTAGATTATTCTTTCACTTCCTTCCTTATACAGCGTCCTTGAGGACCATTTTGCAGAAGTTCCCAAAAAAGGAATATTACAGTGGTATCAAAGCTTTGAAATTGGCCCAGCCTGTGGAAGTTTGAATTACAGAGACATAAGAGATCAAGATGATGCAGAGGATGAGATTACTCTCATCAGTTTTTAGATCCAACAGAGACCTCTCTAAGGAGGTTGAGAAGACTGAAAAAGGAGAAGAGGAAGGACCATGCACTTCCTACTCTCACCAAGGAGAAATGGAGCATGAGAAACACTTGGAATTCGAAATTATAAGTGAGTATCTTGCTAAGTACAGAGAAAAACCTAGAGCCTTCCAAGAGACTCTATCTTTTCCACAATTTATTCAGCAGAAAGAAGAGAGGAGACCCCATAGCTATGGGATGATGAGAGGCAATAGACTTCTATTGTCCACATTTGACGGATCACTCACATGTGCAGCAGAGGCTTGGGTGAGGAAGCTAGAGGCTTTCTTCCTACTACATCTTGTAGTAGACAGAGAGGTTGTAGAAGTTGCAGCGCTGCACCTAGAAGGTGAAGCAAAGACTTGGTGGTTCAGCCATTGGGGTCATGCAAGGGTTTCTACTCTTGCTGATTTTTCTCAAAGATTGATCAAGAGATTTGGCCAAAAGAGGGAGGAGCCCTCACCACCAATTGTAGAGGCATATACCAGTGCTATCATAGTGAGGGAGGAGCAACCTTCATCTCCAGCTATTGAGGCATACAACACTATTGAGGAAGATATTCTTGCAGCAACACAAGATTCTTCCGAAACCCTCCAAGGTATGCCTA
This sequence comes from Pinus albicaulis, assembly GCA_034641835.2. Lineage (NCBI taxonomy): Eukaryota > Viridiplantae > Streptophyta > Pinopsida > Pinales > Pinaceae > Pinus > Pinus albicaulis. The sequence continues at coordinate 1,678,380,241 of CM076579.1, read as the reverse complement.
AGTTTTTATTTCTCATGGAGGATTGCATATCATTGCATGCTGATTGTCTAGAGTAGGAAGTTTTCACTGCGTTGTACTATCATCCTGATACATCATAGATATGTTGTGTACCACCATTGAGGTTGGGATTTAAAAAATTTGTCACAAATGAGATTGCATTTCAATGTCCCATGAAATGCAAAGGCCAAAATCTGTTTTGGGAAGATGGTAGTCCTTGTTGGGAGGATACCAAGATGCAGGATGAAGGAGGACATCCACAAGGAGTTGAGTGGATGTGGATGAGAGGCAAGAGGATGGTGAACCTTTTTCAAATTTATGATACAGGGCAGCAAGAGGCAATACTGTGTTGGATACTCTTGAGAGAGTTTGGCTGGCATAGGGCCTATCCTTTCTCATGGGAAATGGAGGAGGAAGAGGACTGGCAGGATACTTACACCATGGGGCAGAGAGGAGCATGGGTGCATGATGATGAGATGGAATTCTTCTTACCACTCATTATGCCACCTTCACATAATTGTTATGGTGGGAGTATGGTGGAGCAGCAAACATTCTTGTTGCTCAGATTACATTCAGATGTTGTAGGAGCAGGAGAAGGCACTAGCATAGTGCAAAGGGGATGCTCCGTGGCCTTAGATTCCCAAGCAGTACCTTCTTCATGGTATATGTGTAGAAACATGATGAGTAGAGTCTTTGACAAGATCCATGTCAAAGAATTGAGCTTTGAGATGACAGTGGCCCTACTCCACAGGCCAGCAGTGCTGTCACTTCAGAGTTGGGTTTACTTGTTGAAGTGTTTCCAAAACCACTTCACAAGTGATGTACCTTGGAGGCATGTAGGAGATGAGGATGAGGGAGTAATGGATGGTAGAATCCCTTGCTATATCTTGATCGTCTTGGCTTGGGTTCACAAGCACAAGGAGAGACACCTACATGCAGCATTTATGGATTCTCCTTTCATGCATTCTTATGCATACTATTTGTTGATGGAGGAGTCCACTTGGGAGGGACTCCTAATGGATGTATATCAGCATATGGATAGATGCACAGCCCGAGAGATGATGACATGGTTGGCAAAACCACTTCACTACTCTGTTGTAGTAAGGGATAATTTTCATTTGAGCCATTTCAGCTCAAAGACCAAAGTACATGATGAGGGTGTAGAAATTTGTTGAATAATGAATATTTATCCACCGAGATTATCCTGATCACATACTAATTCGAATTCATATGCAACACATAATCTCTTCTACAATCAATCATCAATTTGCGGAAATAGAAACAGTCGCATGCGCACATAAACACAGTATGTAATGGGGAAAGCTTATAGCTGAAAACCCCTCAGCGATTTTGTATATTATATGGAGAGAACATGTAACAGTACATTGCACAATACTCCTCCCAAGTACTCAGTACTATCTCATAAAGTTACACACAAATTAGCTTGGTTTTGAACAAGTCACAGGTTCAAAACTCATCCACTAATTGCCTGCCTCTATTGCGCAATCAAGGTAGGTCTAATGAGAGATCCAAGGTTCGAATCTCCTTGGCTTGACAGCGCAATCATCATGGGAAATTTCCTCCAAGTGTGGTGCAAATCTCATGCACAACTAATGTCACAACTGATAGCTATCTCAACCCTTTCATCTACCTCTTTCACTTGTCTCCACTGAACTATCCATGCACTGTAGTGAACTGATGTGTTCTTGAGTTGAATAATGAGTTACTAATTAGTGAATTAAATAATATTTAATTCACTCCACTCATTACTAGTTAATTAGCTAGTTAAACTAATCACAACTAGTTCAACTAAGTTAAACCGAACACAACTCCACCAACTGTCTCATCAACTCCACCAAACTTCTGCCACTGAAGTCCTAACTGAAGTCAACCATGCATGAGCTCACCTAACCCATAGGAAAAGCGTATTTTCTTCTGGCAGCTGCATGACCCACATCCGGGGGTCAAACTGAAGTGCTCCAAGAGAGTAAACTGAAGTTTAGAGTCCAAATATTATTAAGGGTAAATAATATTTGACTGTTCTATTTTTAGCCCGGCAGTCTAAAAATAGAAACCACCTGAATGTCTAAAAATAGAGGTCCATCTATTTTTACCAACTCGACCAATCATCCAAGAATAGCAACCTGCAACTCCTAGACCATGCTCCATATGTCTAAAAATAGACATAGTCTAAAAATAGACTTTGCGCCAAAAATAGCCTGCGGGCCCACTTAGTGAAGGCAACTTCATTTCACTAAGCTCCATCATCTTGTTGCATTTTCAACAGAGGGAGGTAACTATTTGCTTTATGTTTTGCACTCTCTTATCTTTTTGAGTAGCATATCATATCAAGGAGGATCTTTCCTTCTTGCACATTATGTTTTGTTGTACTTATGGTCTATTGCAGAAATTATGATGGCCATCTTATTGGTGGATTATGGGGAAAAGCCACGGGATTTTCAGTGTGCACCATTGGCACCAAATTGTGCTTTCATGATCTCATCTTGCAGGATGAATGTGGCAGAAAACAAGTGGCTGAAAGGACACTTGTTGCACTATATTTTGTGGCAGGACAATGATGTCCTGCATTGGTTCCATGTGTGGAGCTATGTTTCACCTCCTTGCTCTCACAGGTTTATGCTTCCATATTCTACTAGTAGAACGCTGGACATGGGAAGCATCATTGGAAGAGTGGCACAAGAGTTGAGGATGCCCATAGGGGGTGTGGTTTCCCATACTTCTCACATTGCATGTCTCATAAAAACAAATGGGCCAGCCTTGATTTCCATGTTACACCATTTGCTTTCAAATACGGGGAGACATTTGGAAAGCTTGAGCTTTTTGGGGAGGCACCCCATGGGTGTTGGATTTGATGGGATGGCTTGGGTATCTCTTGAAGATCATTATGTTTCAACCATATATCATCAGCAGCCCCATATGTATCATAAGGGAGGAGAAGCACATTGGAAGGATGTGTCCTTTGGGGGAGAGACCTCCATACTTTTTGCAGTACATGCTCTAAGGGGAGTATGGAAGAGGATATGGTCACCATGACAATAAATTTGTTTATCCATGAGGTGAACCATATGATTGGTTGGATACCATATGATGATGACTTCCAACTCATCACATATGAGATGATTTGGGAAAGCTTGATTTACAGCGCTAATGGAGAGATCCCTGGAGATCTAGACTTCATTTTGCCACTTGAGGGCAACACTATTGCAGCCCAAGTTCAACTTTCACTCCACACTTACCATAAGTGGAGAAGAGGACAGCGTGGGGTAGGCTATGAAGCTTACCATGATCAGAATTTCAGCCCACCTATTCTACATGGACTCAAGGTGGAGGATGATTTCCCAGAGTTGCCTAGTTGGAAGGTGACTCATTTTGCATGGTTGATTGCTTGGGGATGGAGGATACACATGGGGAGAATGTCTCCCAACACATTTCAAATTCCATACCTTTGGAGAGCCTATAGACAGCACTTTTCCACTCTCTTGAGCACCTCACTTTCACATGATGATAGCTTGATAGCTACTTTACATGTTGAGGAGAAGCAATGTGAGAGCTTTATTGATGAGATAGCATCCTATTTCTTGGAGGGGATCATCATACATGGGTTCTGCAGCAGAGGAGAATAAGAATCAGTCTACCCTTGCCTTGAGGACAAGCAATCTTTGGGAGGGGACTATAATGTTCCAAAATTTTCATTAAGCAAATTGGAACATTAATTTTGCTTTCTTTTTAATAAAAGAATAAAATGGGTAAGGGAGCCCATGAAGTAGCATAATAAACACTCCAAATGTGCAAAGGGGTCACTTAAGTGGCTTATTTATCATCTCCTAGTGTCAAAAGGGGAAAATACAAGAAGACTAGGTCCAGTTTGACCAAGTCAAACAGCGCTGCATGGAGGGAGTGAGTCACCTAGTGGGACAACGCAGTTTTCATAGGAGGGATATTATTGGATGAGAGAAACCCTAATGGGTGGGGTCCATGACAAGGAAGCCTTCTCTTGACATAAAAGGGGAAAGGAGATCCATTGCTCATTATGTTGAAGATTTCGATTTTGCTCTCTTCAGTTGTTCAACTAAGATAGCTTGTGCTGCTTAGCACAAGGGAAATTTATGTTTAGAAGTTTCCTCTCCTTCATTGGGAAGCTTTGGAGGACCTGTTCTTCATTATCCTCACATCCAGGCTTGAGGCTAAGGTAACCATCTTCAGCTACAGCCTTTTCCAGCTTGGCAGAAACGTTGAGTTGCTGGGGTTGCAGTGAGGAATCCATCATCACCCATTTCCAGAGCTAGTTTTGCAGAGGAGAAGCTCATTCTTTCTCTGGGAGATCAGTGAGTTAGATCCCAGAGCTTTATTGCAGATTTTTGCATTGGGCCATACATTTCATCTCATCCCCATTGCTGTCTCTTCCTCATACTGCGTTATTTTCAAAGGGCACTTGCAGGAAGGATTCACACTATGGATTGGAGGGTGTAATCTTCAGTGAAGGGAGAAGCCTTTCACTTTGAAGATCATTGGAGGATGTTTCTACATCATTTTTTTCATTTCCATCCTTCTCCATTTTTTTATTGTTATTGAGTTGCTGCTGCTACCCAGCAACTCCGGCATTTTTCCATTTAGTGTATGTTGGCCAATCCCTTAGAGGATTGTTGTAGTATTTCTTTCTGGGGTTGAGATCTTGATCCCCCACTTTATTTGAGCCTATTATTTATATATAATTGTATTTACATCAGTTGGCAATCATTTCTCACTATAGACTGCGCAGTCATAGCTTTTTGATGGGTTGTGTAGCATTGTACCTTCTCCTTTGTATGTACAATTGTCTTGGGGCTGATCTAGCTTAGCTTGAGAGGGTTTTCCTCAAGTTCTTGTATATCTATTTGCTACTGCACATAATATAAGGGCCATGCACTCTTATTTCACCTCATTTATTGATATTTCATAGCTATTACTTGTTAGAGTTCATGTATTACTGTAGCACTCCATTTGAGCATTCCTTAAGGGACCTAGTTTGGGGAGATCTGAATAACCCCTCTAGGCTTATTTCTTTGAGCTAATATTCTGGGAGAGTCATGTATGAAGGGTAAAAAAAGGGATCCAAGTCTCGATTCAGCTTATTCTTGCACTGCCTTCCTTATACAGCGTCCTTGAGGACCATTTTGTAGAAGTTCCCGAAAAAGGAATATTACGCCGTTGGTTTAGTACTTGGACCTACCGCAATCCACTGATCTTTATCCACCAGCAGATCCTCCATCTTCAGCTTCCACAACTCAAAACTCTGACCATTAAATTTCTCTATCTCTATCTTTCCACCACTTGCCATCTTCTTTCACCGCAAGAATCGATCTCACAAATCTCCCACTGAACAGGGTCTCCCTCAGGCCCGAGAAAAAAACCCTCAGCATAAAAGGCATCCCCTTGAAGCTGAAACAGCTCTAATACCAAATGTAGGTTTTAAACCTGAAAAAAAATTATCTATACATGAATATTATAACAGAAAATAAACAATAGCAAGAGCATAAAACATAAAACAGATAAACACAGAGATTTTCCCCTGGATCCCAAATTGGGACGACCAGCTTGATATTTCATTATATTCCTTTTAGTGTTACAACACATATATATACATGCCGAAGCATACATAAACCCTAATCCATTAACCCTGGATTAGAACATAACCGTAGTTCCCTTGACTAAATCTACAAAATACCAGGGGCCGAAAACCATCGTACCCAAAAACCATGTGCAAAACCATGCATAAATCCATGGGCGCAGACTGCCCACTGGAAATTAAGGACCAAAAAATTTTCGTGGAAAGAATATAACACATACCCAACAGTTCCGTTATATCTTGACGATCAATATTTACTTCTTCATGGTTGATAGTTTCTTCTTGTTCTAGAATTTTCTCTGTGTCTTTTTCAACCTTTGTCTCAAGTTTCAAAGATTCTAGATCCTCATCATTATTCGTGGAAAGAATATAACACATACCCAATAGTTTCGGTATATCTTGACAATCATTATTTACTTCTTCATGGTTGATAGTTTCTTCTTGTTCTAGAATTTTCTCTGTGTCTTTTTCAGCCTTTGTCTCAAGTTTTAAAGATTCTAGATCCTCATCATTATTCGTTAGAACAGCATCTTCATCAAATGTAACATTTATGCTCTCCACTATCTGTTTTCGTCTTAGATTATAGCATTTGTAGGTCTTTCTTTTGCGTGAGTAACCAACAAAGATACCTTCATCAACATGTGATTCAAACTTACCCAAACTTTGATCTTCTCTTTTGATATAACATTTGCTTCCAAAGATTCTGAAATATTTTACATTAGCTAGTTTTCTTTCCATAATTCATATGGGGTCTTGTTGTAATTATTTCTGAGAAGACTTCAGTTGATAATGAATACTTTTGTATCAATTGCTTGAACCCAGTTTTTCTCATCCAATTTTGAGGCCTTCAACATTGTTCTACCCATTTCTTGTACAATTCTGTTCTTTCTTTCAGCAACTCCATTTTGCTGAGGTGTTCGTGCTGTTGAAAATTGTATTTTTATTCCATTTTCATCACAGTATTGATGAAATAATTTGGAAGTGAATTCTCCGCCATTATCTGATCTTAGACACTTTATTTTCAAATCAGTTTCATTTTTGACCAACTGTTGGAAAAATACTGAGAGGGGGGGTGAATCAGTATTTAATGCATACAATAAAACTTTTTACTTTTCCTTTCTAAAAACCCATACGCGAATTTTCAGAAGCCAACAAGCGTATATACGCGGATATCCTTTACAGAACTCGCGTATGCACAGAGATCTAATTATGCATTCAATTCTTAACTCAGATCATTGCATTATTCATTTATCAAATATTTCAGGAAACAGTAAACAGGTGCAGAAAGAACAGAATAATCATCACACATAGGCAACACACATGAACACCAGGATTTTTAGGTGGAAACCCAATTCGGGAGAAAACCACCGCTGACGTCGTTTCAGTCTTCAAAATTTATTATAAAGAAAAACTTCTTACAATCATGTACTGGTGCAGACTTATACCAGCACGCAGGCACCCACCTGCAGAAGGCTAAAACCTTCTCTCGTTTACCAGCCTCACCTGAAGGGAGATACAACCCCCTGCTCTCGTTTACCAGCCTCACCTGGAAGGGAGCTACTACGCCCTGATATTAGCACCAGCCTCTGCGGACAGAAAGCTTCTACTATCAAACTGAAGGCTTCAACCCTCAGATCCACTGCAGACCACGTTTCATTAATTTTCACACTGGATCGAACAGCTTCAACACAATTCTTCACTTATCAACAAACATCCCTTTTCATTTCATCAGTCAGAACAGTGAAACCACTGTAACCAGAATATCTGAAATAGCCCAGACTTCAGAACAGATATGCAGAACCTTAATTATCTTTTGAGCAACCATCAACTCAAATACCATACGCGCTTTTCCTTAAACAGACCCGCGTATACACGTGCTTTTACTGAAGCTAACCCGCGTATACATTTGTACAACTTATTAGAAAAACCCTAACAGCCCATACGCGCTTTTGTCTGAATAGAGCCGCGTATACACGCGCTTTTCACGAAACGAACCTGCGTATAGATCTATAAAAGATAAATTTTGCAGATCATACCAGATCTATGAACTTACCAGATTTCTTCAACTTCTTCAACAAATTTGCGCCAGGTCTTCATCAATTCTTTTCAGATCATCCACGAGATTCACCATTTCAAGATCTAGAGATCTTGAACCTTCATTATGTTCATAGATGCATCATAGAATCAGATCTATCAATTAAAGAGCGGAGTTCAACCATGCAGATATACTTCAAAGTGAAGTATTCATTAAAGCCCAGACACCTGCACCCCCTTTGCAAAATGAAATTCTTCTCCTTATATAGATTTAGCCTTTTTCAATACCATGAGTCAAAACCACATTACTTCCGATGGTTTTCCTGGACGAGATCAAATAGACAATCCAGCGCTCAATACAATGGGTCAATACCATGGTAATGCCCCTTGGTATTCTAATTTTGGAGCGCAAAAGACCATACGCGACTTGGCACATACTTTTCCATGTGCATACGCACTTTCTCCTTGACAAACCCGCGTATGCCTTGTAACACACATTTTTCATCATTTCTTTGGCCTTCACTGATATTTCCTTCTCTGGTACTTCTGAGCTACTTGTAGAATCATCAGATTTACATCATTAATAAACTCATCAAGCATCAAGAACATCTTCAATAAGAGGTTGCCATCATCTTCATCAAGTGGGTTTCCATCAAGGACAACATTTAGCATCATATTGCCAACACCAACTCCTTGTAGATCTTAAAGCACTCAAATGCTTCAGATTTTTTCTTTAGGAAACTGACGGTTGTCATCCTAGTATAGTCATCTATCATTAACATGAAATATAATTCTACATCTAATCCTTTTGTTCTCACAAGACCACATAGATTAGTATGTATCAATTCCAATGGATGTCATGCAAAGTGTTCTTTTTTTTTAAATTGGAATTTTGTCTACTTGTAGTGCCGACAGGCCTCACATAGTTTTGAAATTTTTGGCATTTCTCAAATTGATTCCTTTTTGCTTATCCTGACAATATTTTCAAAGTTTATGTGACCCATTTATTTGTGCCATAACTAGCTTTCATCTTCTTTAACTAGTAGACATGCTTTAGTTTCTTCATCCATAACATATATGTCGTTAGGAGCTCGACTTGCTGTAGCCACAATTTTACCATACCTGCCTTTCCTGATTTCACATTTTGTGGAGTTGAATAGCATTGTGTGTGTTAGGGTCCTATAATAATAGGGTTCATAATTTTTGAATTGAATTTGATAGTCTTGTAAATATGTACATACCTTTCTTTCTGCAAGTTGTTTTCCCATATTTTGAAAATAATAAAAAATGAGAAAAGAGGGTAAAAGTCCTAAAATAAAAATCAAAGGACTTAGAAAAAACATAAACACCAAGAGAAAAAAGAGATAAAATAAGACATGAAAGTGAGCAAGTCAAAATGCCATTACTATTGACTTTTACTGCAAGAATAATGATTATGTGTAGATTTTCAATAAATGCCATAATCCATGATCATTTTGTTGGAAATATGATGCAGAGTGTTGTCCTTGATGGCAACCCACTGAATGAAGATGAAGACATTTGACTGATGACATGTGTTGTCCTTGATGGCAATGCACCTGATGAAGTTATGCTTGACTTGATGGACTTGTTAAATGATGTAAATCTGAAGTGATGAAGAAAGGATTTCAGAATGTACTCAGAGAATGATGAAAAAGAGCATGTCTCTTGGTATACGCGGATGGGCCTAGGGGAAGTCGCGTATGCACGCGGAAAGAAACGTTACAAGTCGCGTATGGGCTAAAGCGCTCAAAAAGTGCAAAACCAAGGGTAAATTGACCCATGGTATTGGGTAATGATCCGCCTAATTGACCCCGTCCAGGTAGTTTTGGGCTTATGGTATTGTTTTGGTCCATGGTATTGAAAAAGGGGCTCATGGTATTGAAAAAGGATAAACCTATATAAGGAGAAGAATTTCATTGTTCAAATCATGAGTGAGGTGCAAGATGTCTGAGCTTGAATGAATACTTCTCTCAGAAGTATATCTGAATGGAAAGGGTTACACTTGAATGATAAATCTGAATGTATGATGCACCAATGATGAAGAAGGGATCTAGATCTGGAATGTATTTGTATCTGCTAGATCCGGAATGCGTCGAGATCCGTGATGAGGCGAGCATCTAGCGAACATCCGTCCGAAGCAAAAGGGTAGATCTCAACTGAATATCCGATCCGATGAAGTATGCCGCCTTCCGTAATGATTGAAGATCTATACTTACTCGACGCGGGGAGGAAGCGGCTGTGGCGCCCATTCGTCGAAGAGAAAGCGTGTATGCGCAATAAAATATACACTGAGGTATACGCTGTTTTGTGTGGACGGAAGCGCGTATATACACGATATCAGTGAAGTAAAAGCGCGTATGCAAACTAGGGTTTGCTGAAGCAAGGGGTATGAAATATCTGATCTGTTCTGCTGTGTTTCTGCTATCTGATCTGTGTTGATATGTATCTGTTGATGATGTATGTTTGTGCTTAAAAGTATGAAAAGGGTTCAGTCCGGAAATATGATGAATTGTGGCCTGCAAGTTGTGTTCTATTGAAGTTGTTGGATCCAGTGTGAAAATTGATGAAACGTGGTCCAAGGTGGTGCTGAGGGTTGTAGGCTTCGGGCCGGGGGTCAGAAGCCTCCCCTTCCGTGTGAGGCCGGGTAAACGAGATCGGGGTCGAGTTCCCTTCAGGAGAGGTCAAACGAGTCGGGTTGGAGCCCCTTCCGGAGAGGCCGGTACCAGCGTGTGGGTGCCCCGCGTCGGCCGTCGAAGTCCGCGCTCAAAGCACATATGTTGTAATATGTTTTCTCTATAATAAAATATTGGAAGGCCGAGCAACCCAGCCGGTGGTTTTCTCCCGATTTGCCTACCTAAAAATCCTGGTGTTCATGTGTGATGCTTTGTGTGATGGTTTATTCTGTTCCTACTGCACATGCTTACTGTTTATAGAACATCTAATGAATGAATGACGAAAGATATAAGTGAAGAACTAATGGCATAATTAGATCTCTGTGTATACGCAAGTTTTATGAAGGATATCCGCGTATATACGCTAGTTGGATTCAGACAAGTAGCGTATGGGTTTTAAAGGAATGAAAAGATAAAAAGTTTGAATATGCAGTAAATACTGATTCACCCCCCCCTCTCAGTATTTTTCCCAACAATTGGTATCAAAGCGTGGTCCTTCTGCAGAAGCTTGATCGCTTGAAGGAGATCCGTCGCAATGGGAAGTCAAGAAGGAGTGATGTCTATAAAGCCACCTCTATTCAATGGAAGCAATCTGATTTTCTGGAAGGTACGAACAAAAGCATATCTGCAAAGTCTTGGTGCAGATGTATGGGCAATCGTGCAAGAAGGTTATCAATACTCGGCAAATATTCCTACTGATGCAGCTGAAAGGAAGAAGTATGAAACCAATGCCAAAGCAGTAAATGTCTTGCTAGGAAGCATGTCTGAATCAGAATTTGCTAAAGTGATGCAGCTACATTCAGCAAAAGAAATATGGGACAAAATCATTCTAAGCTATGAAGGAGACACAAAGGTAAAAGTGCAAAACTCCAAACTCTTAGAATTGAATATGAAAATTTGAAGATGCATAGTGATGAAAGTGTTGCCAGTTTCTTTCTTCGTCTAGATGATATTGTAAATCGGATGAGAAATTTGGGTGAAACCATGGCTGATACTACTCTCGTGGAAAAGGTCTTGAGATCTTTGACTTCAAAATTTGACTCTAAAGTTTCTGCTATTGAAGAAAGGCAAGATCTGCAAACTCTTTCTGTTGTTCAATTACATGGTACTCTGACTGCTTTTGAAATGAGACAAGGAGGTCCTTCTCAAACAAGAGAAGCTGCTTTTAAGGCCTCTACAAAAGGAAAGGAAAAGGAGGTTATCAAAGAATCCAACTATGTATCCGATGAAGAAGAAGCAAATTTCGTGAGAAAGCTCCAGCTAGGTACTGGAAGATTTAAAGGTAAGCTTCCCTTCAAATGTTTTGAGTGTGGTAAAGTTGGTCATTATGCTGCAAAATGTCCTTATAAAAGAAAAGAAGAAGTAAGAAGGAATAAGAACCGATCCAGCTCTAAGAAAAGTTACTATGCTAATGAAGATAGTGATGAGTCATCTAATAGTGAGGAAGAATGTGAAGAAGATCTTAGACTTCTCATGGCATTTGAACAAAAAGAAGAAAAGGATACTTTTATGGATGCTCTGGAGGAGAATGATTTTCTTGAAGAAAATAATCAACTCAAACTACGCTTAGAAGAAGAAAAGATAATCAGAGAGACCATTGAAAAGCAGCTTGAAGAAGCAAAGAAACATATTGAAAAACTAGAATGTGAAGTGGTAAGTCAAAGAAAAGAAGTCGAGAAAGCAAAAACCTTGAATCTTAGATTTGCTAAAGGATCTGAAACCTTAGATGAGATCATCAAGGTACAACGTTCTCCTCTTATAAAGACAGGTCTTGGATATACCGGAGAATCTTCTCAAACTTCAGCACCAAACTTTCTAAAAGCTGTTACAGGTGGTTTACATCATTCAGCCACTCAGCAAGAGAATAAAGGATTTCTTCAGGGAAAGCAGGACCATCTCAATTCAAGGAACACTAACAGGGATAGCTTTCAAAAACACTACAATCAACAAAGCAAGCAGACTTCAAGCTGTTCGTGATCTTCCCAAGGTCAATCTTCCAGAAAGTACCATATGCAAATCTTGTCAATTTGGTAAGCAAACCAGAGTACGATTTAATGCCAAAGAAGGATCATCAAGTAAGCCTCTTGAACTCATTCATACTGATATATGTGGACCCATGAGGAAAAAGTCAGTACGTGGGGAAGAATACTATATCCTATTTATCGATGACTACTCCAGAATGTGTGAGATCGCATTTATTAAACACAAAGATGAAGCTTTTGGAAAATTTCAGAATTACAAAGCCCTGGTAGAAAATGAATTGGATTCAAAAATCAAGTGTCTTAGATCTGATCTTGGTGGAGAATATTCATCAAATGAATTCTTTGAATTTTGTGAACAACATGGCATTAAAAGACAATTCTCTGTAGCAGGCACTCCACAACAAAATGGTGTAGCAGAAAGAATGAATAGAACAATTGTTCAAATGGCTAGAGCTATGATGGCTGACTCTAATGTTCCCGACATGTTCTGGAGTGAAGCAGCACGTACAGCAGTTAACATTCTCAACAAAGCTCATGTTCGGGTAAATAGTGACAAAACTCCATATGAACTCTGGTATGGTAAGTCTCCCACTGTAAAGCATTTTAAAGTTTTTGGAAGTAGATGCTTTATCAAAAACAATGATGAAAAGCTTGTCAAGTTTGAACCTAGATCAGATGAAGGGATACTTCTTGGTTACTCATCTTCAAGCAAAGCATTCACATGTTACAATAAGAGGCTTCAAAAGGTTGTTGAATGTATTGATGTTGTTATTGATGAGTCTCCTGCAGCTCCTAAAGAAGAAAAACCACCAATAAAAGAAGATGATAGCGATATATGGCCATCTACATCAGATGGAAATGATATAGGCAGTGAATCCAATGAAGAACCAGAAAATGATCTATCTGAAAAAGCTCCTTCCAGATATGTTCAAAAGAATCATCCTGAATCTCAAATTTTGGGAGACAAGGAATCAGGTGTACGAACAAGGAGAACTCTTGCGGGATCTTCTAGTAATTTGGCACTTCTATCCACAATTGAACCACACAATGTCAATGAAGCTATCAAATATGAATGTTGGAATAATGCCATGGATGAAGAAATTGAGCAAATTGAAAAGAATGACACTTGGGATTTGGTACCAAGACCTCATGATAAAAATGTCATTGGAACTAAATGGATCTTCAAGAACAAGTTAAATGAGAATGGGGATGTTGTAAGAAACAAAGCTAGACCGGTTTGCAAAGGGTATACTCAACAAGAAGGTATAGACTTTGAAGAAACTTTTGCTCCTGTAGCTAGACTTGAAGCCATAAGAATGTTTCTTGCTTTCTCAAGCTATCAACAAATCAAAGTTTATCAAATGGATGTTAAGTCTACTTTTCTTAATGGTGATCTAGAAGAAGAAGTATATATAGAACAACCGGAAGGATACATTTTGGGAAATAATGCAAATCTTGTTTGTAGACTTAAAAAGGCTCTGTATGGACTCAAACAAGCTCCAAGGGCTTGGTATTATCGTCTTGACAAATATCTTCATCAACAAGGATTTTCAATGGGGTCTGCTGATAGCAACTTATACACAAAAGTTGAAAATGATAAACTATTGATTGTAGTTGTATATGTTGATGATATCATTTTTGGGAGTAACGATGAATCTATGAGTCAAAAATTTGCTTCTGTCATGCAGCAAGAATTCGAAATGTCTTTACTTGGGGAACTAACATTCTTTCTTGGCTTGCAAGTGCATCAATCTGCAGATGGTATATTTCTATCACAAGCAAAATATCTTAAGCAAAATCTGAAGAAGTATGGCATGGAAGAATGCAAACCTGTAAGTACACCAATGATAACCGGATGCAGTCTCAGTTCTAATGATGATTCTCCCACTGTGAATCAACCACAATACAGATCGATGATTGGAAGTCTACTTTATCTCACTGGGACCAGACCAGACATTATGCATGCTGTTGGGATTGTTGGACGATTCCAAGCTAATCCAAAAGAGTCTCACCTTCAGGCCGTCAAAAGGATATTCAAATATCTACAAGGAACTCAAGACTTTGGTATATGGTATCCGAAGGATGCTGATCTTACTCTTCATGCTTACACTGATGCAGATTGGGCTGGAAGTGTTGATGATCGAAAAAGTACTAGTGGTGGTGCGTTTTACATGGGGCCCCGGTTAGTATCTTGGTTCAGCAAGAAGCAAAATTCTATTGCCTTATCAACAGCTGAAGCAGAGTATGTAGCTGGCGCATCTTGTTGCACTCAACTCCTATGGATGATGCAAACCTTGCAAGATTTTCAAATCAAATGTGCAACTCCTATCTCCATTATGTGTGATAATACAAGTGCCATCAGTATCTCAAAGAATCCTCTTATGCATTCGAAAACCAAGCACATTCCCATCAAATATCATTTCCTACGTGAACAAGTGCTTGAGCAAAAAGTGAAGTTGGAGTATGTTACCTCCAAAGAACAAGCTGCTGATATCTTTACCAAACCTCTGCCCAAGGAAGCGTTCGAGCATCTAAGACAGAAGCTGGGAGTGTTCTCTGCCAGTCAAAAGAAAAAATCTGCATAAATTTTAGAAGATGACTTGGGATACGCAGGTTTCATGAAACACAGTCGCGTATGTACGCGAGTTCCTGCACATAAAACCGCGTATGGTTGGTTGCTGACATTTTTTGGTTGGTTCAGCTCTCTTCAGCACAGCTGCAAATGTTGTTTGGTATCTCTGATACTGTTTGGTATCTCTGGTGGTGTTCCAGCTCTCATAATTCTGTTTCTAATGTTTTGATGAGGATGCCTTGATGATTTGATGGTGGAAGTTTTTCAGGATGCAGAAACTAAGGGGGAGCCTTAGTCATATGGAAAGGATGCTTGGATGCACAGATTCAGGGGGAGCATTGGCTTTGCTGAGAATAATGCATTGTTGGCATTATGATGGTTCTGAAATATGTTCTCTTTCTTGAGGACTTTCTGGTGTTAGTATTAAATGGTCATCTTTGTAGTTTGATGAAAAGGTCTTGTTGAGACCCATGATGTAAAAATTGTAATATTCAGTCATGTAAGGACTTGTCATTTTTGTAAACCCACTTGGTTGGGTAGCTGAGTCAAATGTGTAAATCCACTTGGTTGGATATTTGATGTAAGCATGAGTCTTTGGTGATAGGAAGAGTCATGTACCTTATTGAAAATTAAGTTTGAAGTTTCAGCATGAACTCAGGGGGAGCTTGGCCTCTTCAGCACATATCAGATCTGCAGAATGTTTCTTCCACATGAGGAGAAAAGGGGGAGAGTATTGGTTTTGATCTGCCCTTTGCCCTTGATGTCAAAGGGGGAGAGTGACATGGTGTTTGTATGAAGAGAAGTTAATGATGTCAAATATTTGGGAGAGTGACATGGTACCTATCTGTTGTGGTAACCAAACACCATCATGGTTGCCATCAAGTCCAAAGGGGGAGATTGTTGGAAATATGATGCAGAGTGTTGTCCTTGATGGCAACCCACGGAATGAAGATGAAGACATGCGACTGTTGACATGTGTTGTCCTTGATGGCAAACCACCTGATGAAGTTATGCTTGACTTGATGGAATTAGTAAATGATGTAACCGCGCATGAAGAAAGGATTTCGTAATGTACTTCCGAGAATGATGAAAAAAGAGCATGTCCGTTGGTATACGCGGATGGGCCTAGGGGGAAGTCGCGTATGCACGCGGAAAGAAACGTTACAAGTCGCGTATGGGCTAAAGCGCTCAAAAAGTGCAAAACCAAGGGTAACCGACCCATGGTATTGGGTAATGATCCACCTAATTGACCCCGTCCAGGTTGTTTTGGGCTCATGGTATAGTTTTGGCCCATGGTATTGAAAAAGGGGCTCATGGTATTGAAAAAGGGTAAACATATATAAGGAGAAGAATTTCATTGTTCAAATGATGAGTGTGGGTGCAAGATGTCTGAGCTTGAATGAATACTTCTCTCTGAAGTATATCTGAATGGAAAGGGTTACACTTGAATGATAAATCTGAATGTATGATGCACCAATGATGAAGAAGGGGATCTAGATCTGAATTGCCCTTGTATTTGCTAGATCTGATTATGGAAGGCTTAGATTCGTGATGAGGCGAGCATCCAGGCGAACATCTGTCTGAAGCAAAAGGGTAGATCTGAACTGAATATCTGATCTGATGAAGTATGCTGCTCTGTAATGATTGAAGATCTATACGCTACTTTGATGGGAGAAGCGGTATATACGCAGCTTCATCGAAGAGAAAGCGCGTATGCGCAATAAAATATACACTGTGGTATACGCTGGTTTGTGTGGACGGAAGCGCGTATATACGCGACATCAGTGAAGTAAAAGCGCGTATGCAAACTAGGGTTTGCTGAAGCAAGGGGTATGAAATATCTGATCTGTTCTGCTGTGTTTCTGCTATCTGATCTGTGTTGATATGTATCCGTTGATGATGTATGGTTGTGCTTAAAAGTATGGAAAGGGTTCGGTCTGGAAATATGATGAATTGTGGCCTGCAAGTTGTGTTCTATTGAAGTGGTTGGATCCAGTGTGAAAATTGATGAAACGTGGTCCAAGGTGGTGTTGAAGGTTGTAGCCTTCAGTCAGGGGGTTGTAGCTCCCTTCCAGGTGAGGCTGGTAAACGAGATCGGGGGGTTGTAGCTCCCTTCCAGGTGAGGCTGGTAAACGAGATCGGGGGGTTGTAGCTCCCTTCCAGGTGAGGCTGGTAAACGAGCCAGGGGGTCGTAGCTCATGCAATGGTCAAGTCTGCGTCAAAGACATATGTTGTAATATTTTATAATAAAATATTGAAGGTCAAGAACGTTAAATGGTGGTTTTCTCCCGATTTGGGTTTCCACCTAAAAATCCTCAGTCATGTGTGATGCTGCAGATGAGTTATTCTGTCTACTCACATGCTTTGATCACAGAGTTAGAGAACAGATTCATGAACAATGACTGGGAAGATATAAGTGAAGAACTACTCTTCGTGATAATTAGATCTCTCAGGTAATTGTGTTTTATGAAGGATATCCGCGTATATACGCTAGTTGGATTCAGACAAGTAGCGTATGGGTTTTAAAGGAATGAAAACATAAAAAGTTTGAATATGCAGTAAATACTGATTCACCCCCCCCTCTCAGTATTTTTCCCAACACAGTTAAATAGCTTAATCTTAAACTTTTCATGCTTTGAATTTCATGTTTTAGATAGAGAATAAAGATATGTCAAACAGTTAAAACTTGACAAATCAGTAGATAGTTAGAGAATAAATGAGGAGCTCAACAGTTTAATATGAGCCCTCGGATGAAATAAGGTTAGACTTATATAGTTTTTATGCTTTAAAAGAAAAAATGGATTTAGGGTTGCAAGCTTAAACCCACGCATGAAAATAAAGTAAAAAATGTTAGAAATAATGATGAGTAGGAAGAAAGAAGTTTTGAAAGGCATGTAATAAAGCATCATCAGGAAAAAATTACTAATTTCCCCTCCAATGATCCAGTATTTTAAACCTTCAGTTAAAAAGGCTTAGAGAATTTCTCTGATTTCTGTTGGGACCGGACCCAAGACTTGATAACTGATCGGTTAAAAATACTGAATTCCCTACATAAAACCCGTTTCATCAGCGTATTTACCCTTTTCCAAGATCATGATCCTTTTCCTAAGTAAAAACACCTTTTTACTTAGTGAAAGTAAAAAACCCTACATAATTAATTTCATCTTCATACAAAAAACCTACAAAATACATTTATCATAAGTTCATGTGTAAAAATAAAAAATGGGACAAAACTATGCTTTATTGCCTATTTTACACTTTACTTGGTGTTAATTTATGTATTTTTTATTCATTTCATATATTACACCTTTATTCAATATTAACTACAAACCTAAGATATTACATCCCTCCCGTATTTATTAAATCCTTTATATATAAATAACCCCCAAAACCCATTATTTAAAGTTTTAACCTATGGTTATATATCCCATGTGATGAAAATAAAACCCGCCCTTTCTCCCCATAGGTTTTAAACATATCAAATATAAAATATCCCACCCCTATGGTATTAAAACACATGTTAAAAGGTTTTGTTTACCATATAATAATACCCGCGCCAGTAATTGAAAACATATGTTAATGTTCTAATTGAAAACATACAACATTATCCCCCCCCCCTCGCCAATCAAAATAACATAAATTTTTAACTTTATAAATACATATTTATAAAGTTTATAACAAATCCTCCCACATATGTTAGACCCTGGACCCCACTCCTAACACTGAGCAACTTCAAAAATAATCTCACCCGTTCGCATTTGCCATCTCAGATCTAACGATCATCTGCTCATATCTCAAATAAAGTCGCGCGATGATAGCTATTTCCTTTCCATGCGAAATAGGTTGTTTCAGCCTTTTCTCTCTCCTCTACGTGGCCTAGTTCGATTGGATCGCATCTGATCCATCTGAAGCCGCTTACCACTCAAAACCAACACAATAACCACTTGCGGTTTTTCGCCTTCGAAGCCAGAAAACCACCAGTTTTTCCAATGTGACCGCCATTAATTGCAGGTACTTTTAAACCTAAAATTCCTAATAAACTCTAAAATCACTCCATTGATCCTTTTCCTACATTTTCCGACTGTATTGCTCCTCCGGATTAAATAAAACCAAGCCTGTGCTTCGTTTTCAAGCCCAGAACCAGTGAAAAACCTGCATTTGATGTTGAAGATTGTTGAAAAGTCTTGAATTGCTTCCAAAGACCTGAGAAGATACCACAGACCCTCCAAATGCCTCAGAGCCTATTTCAAAGACCCATACTTGCGTAAATAGGTATTTTTCAAAGAAAAACAACCCTGTATCATTCTGAAAAGGAATTTATTAAAGAAATTGAAACTTGTATAAGTGTATTCAATCCAAGAAAGCCTTTAGATTGCCCAAAAAGAGCCTAAACCTATCAAAATTTCCATACCGCGTTCAGTTTTAAAGAAAACTTGGGCTTATTCTAGTTTTGCAGACTTAAAAGAATCATAATCAAACCCAGAAATCCTCTGCATGTAACCTGACCCTCTGCGCCCGATTTCAAATAATTTTCAGCCCAATTATTTACTAAAAATCCTAAGAAACCCCTGTTTCTTATTTCATAACCAATGAGATGTCTGTAATACAACTGAAATACATTTTCAAGATTGAAATTGAAAGATAAATCCAAATAAAGAACAAATTTTACCCATTTTCATCCAAGAACCTCTGTCAAAGTCAAAAATACTTCTATAAACCATTTAATCCTACAGAAGAAACCAGACAGCCTAAAAAACAAAGTTTTAGTAGTCCTAAAAGCCTAAAAATTCCAAAATCCACTCCAGCTATGTCCTCCAGGACTGCCATCATTGTGAATCCTTTACAACCTCCTGTTGTAGACATTGAGCACATTCCCTTAGCAGATGTAGACTATAAAATAGCAGATCCAATTGTAGAATTCAATCTCTTAGAAATTCACAACTGGAGCTTTGAAAAATCCCTAGATCAGGTGGAAGAAGTCCAAATTTAGTAATCAAACTTGCCCAAATATGTTGTTCCATTCACTCATCCATGCCCAGAGGTGATTAGGTTGTGTCAGAACTATTATGTGCCTGAACAAAGAGTAATAGTGAATGCAAACAAAGAATTATTGTTTACAATTACTGTTGAATCCATTAACCAGATGTTACAGCTCAAACATGATCCTAAAGCAGTTCCTTTGTCAATAGAAGCACTTACCAACTTGTACATTGGCCTTGATTTTCCCAAAAGATTTCAGATCTTCCAATTATTCATGCCCTTACATGTGGAATTTCCTCAAATCAATCCTCCATATTCTACTTCAAAATTTCCATAATGTTCAAGGCATGTCATTTCCATGTTATCATTCATCCTAGGATACTTCACAGATGAACATACAGATGAATCCATCCTAGGTTTCTTATCTACTTTTACACCAGGACAACCTCCTTCTGTCATATTTAATTATGTTGAGTATATTTCTGACAATATCCATGAACAGCTGGTTAAATTGACAACTGAAGGAGTGTTTAGATACACATCTTTTCTCTTCCATATGTTTTTATATTTTCAAGCAGCTAAGTTTCCAGTGACCCTCCAGAAGCTTGACATTGAAGGAAATCCACTTTCAGCTATTTTTTGGACATCTTTAATTAGAAAAGAGTCCACGGAGTTTACTTATACAGAGTTTTCATACTTATTTGTTCATCCATTTATAAATATGTTAAAAATACTGAACAGCCAAGGATCAATGACGAAATGAAGAAAATTCTATAGTTATCTAAACATACTAGAACTGGAGATTGGTATTTGTATGAAAAACACACAGAAATCAGAGTTTTTGGGTCTAATCTGTTACCCTACAAACTACCCGAATATGTACCAATGAGGTTTTTTGCCTTGGAATACATTAGGCAAATATTAAATTATGATTCTATCAACTTCCTAGCAGTAAAGAAGAAAACACAATTTAAGTTGAAGAATCAAGTGGGACCCTTCATTTGTAATCATAGAGATGCATAGACAGAAGCAGCTAAATAGTTACTAGAGTACGGATTTGAAGAGAGTTTCTCTTCGAACTATGATTCACAAGGAATATTAAGTAAAATGAGGGTTAAGTGAAAACTAACACCCTACATTCATGAGAAAAAACCAGAGATTGAGAAGTATGTCAATCAGACTGAGTGGATAGAAAACACTTTGATAGATGCAGTAAAGCAAGGTGATACTAGTCACACTTTACAAACTGCAAATCAAGTAGAGAAAGCCACCAAAAGGGTCAAAGAAGAAGGAACATACATTGTAGAGACAACCACTAAAACTAGGTTCAAATTAAGATATAACAAAAAGCCTAAAATAAATCCAGTGGGTAAAGAGAAAGTGACTATTGAGGTTGAAGACACAGATGTCCCAGTAACCAATACAGATGTTGCTACAATCATCACAAATGAGCCAGTTACAGAGAATTTGAATGAAGAACAGATTGATAATTCAAATGCACAGAAGATTGAGAAAAAAGAGAATTTAGAAGCATCATCCTCACAAACAGCAGAGGAAAAGGACCTTGATATCAGAGAAAAGTATAAACAGATTAAAACAAGGAATGAAGAGATTAAAAATGAGATTTACTCTCAATATTTGAAGCAAACACCAAGTGTACAAAATAAAATTTTATCAGCCTTTGATTACTCAAATAAAAAGTTGATCATGTCAGTATTACAGCCTACAGTGAAGACTCCAAAGACAGTTGCAGACTATAAAAAGGTTGATCTAGAAGTACAAACAAAAAAAATTCATGCACTAGATCAAATAGAATTTCATAGACAGAGTTCAAAAATGTTGTATTCTACCATTACAACCAAGGCTATGAGTGTTCAAAAACTTCACAACACAATCATAAACATGAAATATCAAATGAAAGTTGACAAATCCTCATTATATGCTAAAGATCTTAGAATTAAATCTTTAGAAGGGTTGGTCATGAAAGTTGGATGTGATCCTACAAATGTCAAAGTTGAAAAACAGTTAGTGAAGAAAAATAATGAGGACATTGCAGCATTAAGGAAACAACTCAAGCTCCCATCAACTAAACATCCTCAAGAAAAATAAATTATACAAGAACATACTGAGAAGGATGATATGATAAACTTAATCTTTCAGCTAACAGGACAGATCAAAGAAATGTAAATTCAAATGGATAAGCTTGTCCATGAAAGGGAAACAACAAAAGCACGGGAAGTTCCTTCAGTAATTCCTATGGTTACTACAGTTGTGCCTTCAACTCTAGCAGAAGAGTTGGCACCCAAAGTACCATTGGCTACTGTAGTGCCAATGACATCATCTACAACTTCAGCTATAGAGTCATCTAGTACAGTAGCTCAACCTTCAAATGAGGCCAGTAAAATAGTAAAAGCCATGGAAGAAATGTCACTTCAAACAAGTGAAATTAACAGATTAAAAAAAGTGATAGAGAGTCTTGAAGATACAAAGAAGTTAGCCCAAATCAATGGCAAAACTCATGAGCAAAGGGCTAATAGATTAAATGAAGAACTCAAGAAACTTCAAAAGGACTTAACCTTAAAGGAACCAATATCATATGTGAAAAAATAGTTATGGAACAATATCATTGAAGCCATCAATGATGTACGGCCCTCAATTCAGGTGATCTTTGAACAAAGAGATTTACTAAAGGCAGCACTAGCAAAAATTTAAAAAACCGAAGATGAGCTAGGTGATAAACCTGAGCAAACCATAGAATTGATTAAGTTTCTTAACAGTAAAAATAAGTAGGAGTTAGAAAAAAATTGAGATCACTGATAGGACTGAAACAATCCTTGAAATAAGGAAGGTCATTTCAAAGAAGAACCTGATGAAACAACTTGAAGAGAAATGTGAAAATATGAACATATCCATAACCAAGTTTATGGTTAAATTTGAAAATTTGAGGCAAAGAAGTTTACCTAACATTTTGGTTATAAATGATAAACTTATGCCTCAGGAGGATTACAATAAAAATATCAGAGAATATACAAAATAGCAAGTGAACAAGACATATGGACAAGGTATTCCTACAGGGAAGGTCTTACTCAGAAGTTTTAAAGATTTATTTTATTTGCAGCATGAGATAAGACATTTATTTGTCATAAAACCAAATTTTTCCAGATATACTGAAGCAGATGAAAACTTCAGGAAGATGAAAAAGATACAAATTCTAGATGATGAAGCTTGGAAATCACTTACTGATTTACTGTGAAAGTTAAAAGGCAGAAAGGAAGAAAACAGTGTGCTGATTTTTCAGTCAAAACATAATTTATTTAGAGCAGTAAAACAGTTTTTACAGAGTTAAAGAGTATCAAGTTAAAAAGAATCAGAATGAAAGAGTATAAGCTAAAGAAGATCAGATTTCAAAACATATTTAAAATAGCTGAGCCAGCAAAGAAGACACCAAGGCAGCCAGTTGCACATAATCCACAATTAGTTTCTATTTTATTTGGATAAATAGGACAGCTTACTGATTTGTTAAGCAGTTGTCACTATTTTGTTGTAAAGATATTTATATTTTCCTTAGATAATTCCTAGAAGCATTCTAGGATATTTTGTAAGCATTTTTGTATAAATACTTCACACTTTGAAGTATTATTATTGAATAAATTGCTGAAGATTTCTATAGTCATTTTTGTTGTACTTGAAGGCTTTTGTGTTTCAAATTCAAGTAGCATACTGGATCGAACCAATTAGCATCATATTTCAGTATTCATGTGATGAGCTATTGAAGTGAAGTATTTTCTACTTGTCATTGTTTATCTTCTTTGTTTCATACATCCATATATGTGTTCCAGATTTGAATGATAATTCAGGAGTATTATTTCAGGATTTGTTAAAAGCACCCTGTCTTATTGTTTATCATTTCTATGTTTTCTGCTGATTTCCAGAGGAAAGAACCCTTAATTTCTTCCTCTTTCGCTTAACCTCTGCCTACTACTTCCTTTTTCCGGATCAAAGAACCCTTCGTTGCTCTTTATCCTGATCAAATCACCTCACCAAACAGCCTTCCAAGATCTTCAAAAGCTTGTTTATATTGCCCTGAAAACATTTGATTTTTTTATCTTGATCTTAGTTTTGTCTGCTTTACTTTTGACTCCTTAGCCCAATGGACAAACAGATTTCCCACTATCCATCTCATTAAGTGATTTTTCCACCAAACCAATCAAACCAAAACCAAATTGCATAATAATAACTAGCCTAATATTTTATAAATCAAAACAAAGTTAAATTTTATAGAGAGTGTTATCACTCAAAAAATTCAAACATCATTTTGATAAGGTTACATAGGTTCATGGGTCAAAATGGGGTTTTAGGAGTCATTTTAAGTTTGATCAAGGGAATTATTAATTTTTTTATAGTTTGAGCTTACCCTAAGGTTTAAACACACTCATCTTCAAACTCCTTCATGTCACATCATTCATAATTTTCTGATTCATTTCATTTTCTAAAGGTTTTTGTACCAAAAGTGCCAAATTAGCCAAGAAACCATAGTTTTGTATCACATTACACTATAAAAAGTCATTTTTGGCTATGAAACTGCTAAAAGTTTCGTAGCAAAATATGAAGAAAAATTATGTTTTCTAACTTTGAGAAGTAAACTTCAAAGGTGGCTTTTGGGAAAATATAACGGTCTTTTAAGAAAATGAGAGAGGTTATTTTCAAAAAAATATCAAATAAAAATAACCTCTCTCACGTTTCTCACAGGTATTATCAATTGGGAGACACAAGTATTTCTTTGAAGCCCTATTTTCAGAAAATAGAGTTTTCCTGTTTTACACATGTTTTGTAAATGCAGTTTCTGGACAGCTGGAGATGTGTTTAAAAAACCCAAGAGATTTTTTTTCTTCAAGACATACTGACCGACAAAAATCTCCTTCCGTTTTTCAACATACATCATGTATTAGAAGATATAGGCTCTGTTCCAAGACCTATTTTTGAGGAAAAAACAGGAAAAATCTGCAAGGATGTCTTAAATATGAAAGGTGAGATTGACACCTCAAGACTCTTAGGTGAGTTGATTTATGGTTTTTTTAGGTTGATGAAATTATTAGCAATTTTTTTCCAGTCATAGGTTTCAGTTTTCAAAATTATGCTAAAAACCTGCATTTTCAGCAGTTTCGTAGCGTCTCTAGGCTTGAAGGGCAAAAATTGTGCTATGAAACTATTGTAGCTGCGTTTTTGTCTTTTTGACCAGTTATGGAGTGTTTTGAGAGCTTAAATTGGTTTGAAACATGTGTTGGATGATGATAAATCTGATGCAAAAGGAAAGAGTTGAAATTGTTGAATATAAAGGCTTATTTTGCAGCACTACAAAAAACGCTACGAAACTATCTTAATTTCGTAGCACAATGCATTACATCCTTTTGAGCAGCCTTTAAAGCGGTTTTTGAATAGTTGGAGGCTATGGAAGGGTTATGGACTATGTCAAGCCAATTTTAAATATTCAAGACCACAAATTAGAGATTAAATGATATCCAGAATTTTCAAAGAAGAAAAAAGATCCTTTGCCTAAAAAACAGGGTATTGTTTCCTATTTTTTAGGTTAGCTAAGTAGTCATAAAGAAATGAATGCCATTATCCAAATTCGACCATGTGATGACATACTTGTCAATGATGTAATTTCAAGTAGATAAGGTTGTTAAAGATAGTAATGAGTTTGAGTTCTTTTTGAAATAGGACTGTCAAGTAGGATAGGTGTCTGTTTGTCATAAATTTCATGTTTTATAGTTATGCAAGGTGTCAGTGGATTGAAATTCGATGTATCTAGCCTAGAGGTCGATCATATCATGATGTAACATCTCTATTAAAGGCCATTGGGTCGAATTTGTCAGGGGTTGGAGACTTTTTGTCAAAACTATAGCTTTATGTAATTGACTGTTATCAGTAATACATAGAGGTTTTCTTCTTGACAGACCTAAGATTCTCATGGGGTTTTAATGTTTTATTGATCTACATTTTATGTTTAACTACTTGCAGTAGATCTCATTTCTATTAATCATAACCCTATGCTCTAACTTCCTTTAGTAATGAGATGACTGTGTTTTTCTATGTTTTATGAGTGAATTTCCTCTGAACCACTAGCAGTAGATTTCATTGCTATTGCTCAGAATTCATAAATCTATGATCTGACTTCCTTTAGTAATAAAATGACTGTGTTGACGTATGTTCTTGATTGAATTGTTTTTGTTAAAGACCCCTATTTTCCTCATCTTCCATGTCAAGAAACCTTGCCACTGAACCTACTAATTTGTTGACTCCATAAGCCCAATGGTAGTATTAGCCTTCATCTTTTCAACCTAAAAACATTCAAAACCAATACATAAATCATAGATTTAGCCATCTATCTACATATTTATTCAATATCATTAACCCTTAAGAGAGCCCTCTCAGACTAGTGAGGCTAAGCCTCAATCACAAGATTGGTTTGAAATAGTTACACTGAAGTTGTCCGATCAGCAGCCAATCAGGTGCAATTTTGGTGATAACAGAGAGAGCCCTCTTTGAACCCTAGGAAGGTTAGATCCTAGAGTTTAAAATTTGGTCTCTGGTTACCTCTAGTGTCCTTTTAACTATATATCAAAATCTCACAACTTAGAGAATTACTAGAGTGATAACATACTGGCGACGATACTGGGGACTTAACCAATCCTTAGTTGTGAAATATATCTTAAAGGAAATCATTTTTATCATCCTTTTGCCTTTAAGACTGTTTGACAAGATATATGTGGTATCTGAATACTTTTTTTTATGTAAACATCAGCTCATACATGTCTATGTTGAATGCAAATAGATGATACTCGAAATACTAGTAAAATGTAACATGTAATTTTTCTACATAATGAAAGATTACGAATTTTTCCTTTGTGAAAAAAGACTGTTTGAGAAGTTGTGAGTATCAAAAACTGTAATTCTGGCTTCTAGGAAAATTTACTATACCAGGTCTAATCTGGATCCTAAACCTATTGTTATAGTAGACAACCTAGACATAATTGGGAAAAAGAAAAAACAGATAGAAGATTTAGATGCTAAAGTTTCATTAATTAGAGCCAATTCATTACCACAAGAGTTAGTAAGTTTACAAGATATACAGTTTGATCTAAAATTTGAAATTTCTTTGTTCAGAAGTAAATTAGAATCTTATTTAAGTACTATTGTTTTGGACCTTGTTTTTATTTCATTTTTGGAAACAAAAAAAATATTGCAATAGATTCTGAATTAAAGAAGGTTAAAAATCAGGATAAACTTCAAGAGATAAACGCTACTATTCTTAAGGAAATTGATGAAGCTATTGAACTAGCTCAATTGTTAGCATATACATCTAAACCTTCTATTCCTCATATAGATACCACTACATCATCTATAGTTTCCACTACCATACAGTCTACAGACCCATTTATCCCTAGACAGCCCTTACAACCTAGAATATTATTTCCATCATCCACTAGTTTGCCTTCAACTATTTCAAACACATCATTCTCATTTCCTACTAGTTCCTTATATATTCCAGTTTCACTTCCTAGTACCTCAACTTTATCCTTTAGTTCCTCCACTATTTTTTCTAGTTCACCATCCTATATTCCAGTTTCAACAGTTACTTATGTTACTACGTCAGCTACTACTTCCAATTCAGCCCCAAGCACTTCTAATCTACCCCCAAGCCAAGCTAGAATTCAAGTTATGGCTGCTAGATATGCTCCCCTAGTTCTTCCAGGGCAACTACATGACATGCCTCAGGATTACCAAAGTAAGATACCACAATTTGATGCTACTACACAGTACACTGCACAACAACACATAAATGTACAAATGAGGTTGTTTGCAGAAAAATTAACAGGAGAAGTCAAAAAATGGTTTAAAGGCCTTACTACTGGTAGTATAACTTATTTAGTATTTTTTCATGGAGTATTTTTAAATAAATGGGAAAAGAAGAAAAATCCCCTCCAAATATTGTCTAAATTTGATGCAATGAAAAGAGCTCCCAATGAATTAGTACAAGACTACTGCACTAGATATAATAGTGTTTACAATTCAATTCCTGCAAATCTAAAACCTACTCCTGTCTCTGTCTTACTTAAATTTCCAGATGGATTTGACACTGACATGGCATATCAGTTAAGAGAGAGAAATGTAGAACTTTAGAAAGAATGCAAACAGATGTTGTAGGTGTAGAAGTAAACATTTTAGCTAAAAACACCAGATTAAGAAATGAGAGGAGAGTAACCATGAAAGAAGAAGCCTCTAGTTTAGACGCAAAAATAAATTAGTTAGATAAAACTTTAGAGATAATGATGGATAGATTAGACAACATAGAAATAATACCTCAATGGGATAACCAACAGCAAATCAAAAATCCCAACTTTAAGAAAAATACAAATTCAGGAAAATCAAAAGAATCAGCCCTAGATCAAACAATAAGGCCCCCATTTCAGGAGAACTATGTTGAAAGTTCTCAAAACAATGATGAGGATGAGGATACCATAAATCTAATGGGAATAGATGATAATAACACTATATTTCTCACACAGGAAGATCAAGAGTTATTTGAACTCCAACAACTTCAATTAGATTTAGGTGAATCATTCGATTATAAACAAGGTTCTGATTTTGCCATAAATGAAGTCCATAAGCAATATAACCTTAGGATTAAGAAAAATACTGAACCTTCTACTAAGAAAACTGCACAAATTGAAAATAAGAAAACAATAGAAGCCCCAACAACAAAAATTCTGCAAATTCTCCCTAGGGAAAATAAGCAAAACTCTAGTTCTTCCCAAAAAGTTTCCAATCCTGAAATTTCACCAAGCCCTAATATTGTTGACATAACAGATGAAGTTTCTCAAGCTACAAAAGATTCACAAAAATATGTTGCTGCTAAAGCACCTAATTCTGCTAAAACAACAAATTTAGATCCTAAAACATCTATTGTTGATCCAAAATCAGTAGATCCAAAAGCTGCTACTGCAAAAATAGTTTCTGACAATTCTAAATTTGAAAAAACATCTACTGCTTCTCAAACCATTCCTAAAAAGAAAACAAAGAGCAGTAAGATACAAGAAACTCATACAGAAAATGAAAACATAACTATAGAAAAACAAGATAAACCAACTCAAACTACAGTTACTAAAGAAGAGTTAATTCAAATAAGTAGATCTCAACCTTCATTCAATATACAAACTGAAATTGCAAAGTTAAAAATACCAATTCCTTTGACAGAATTGGTAAAACATGATTTGTATAAAACAACCATCACTTAAACATTAAACATAAATGATGGATAAGACTCTATAAACTTGAATGATGATCAACCAGAGTTGATTTTTGGCCCAGATGTAAATGGAAAGCATCAAGATGGATCAATTCCTCCATTTTACATCAGTTGAACTATTCATGATCAAATTTTACACAACACAATGTTAGATTTAGGAGCTTCACGTAATCTAATGCCCAAAGCTATAATGGAAACCCTGAACTTAAACATTACAAGGCCTTACAAAGATAAATTTTCATTTGATTCTAGCAAATTAAAATGCCTAGGTTTAATCAAAGATTTGTGTGTAACATTAGTTCAATACCCGGGTAAGAGTATACTTATGGACATTGTAGTAGCTGATATCCCACCCAAATATGGAATGTTATTATCTCGCCCATGGGGAGCAAAATTATAGGGATCTCTACAATTGGACATGTCTTATGCTACTATATTAGTTTTTTGTCAATCTAAGAAGTTATATAGGGAAACATTGATGAAATATATGGTGAGTAGTGTAGAAAGGTCAATAAATTACCCAATTTATACTACACCTATTGACCTAGATTCATTCATCCTATGTAATACTGAAACTGATAATGAAACCAAGACTGAAATAAGGAAAGAAAAGAAAACACAAAACAATGATAATATCTTTCATGAACCTTTATGGCATTTAGATTTTTATGGCTCAGTAAACAAGTTAGGAGCAGGAGCAGGAGTGTGGATAACTAATATATAGAGAAAAACATGCAGAAGGCCATGCTTTCAGACTGAATTTCAAATGCACCAACAATATGGCTGAGTATGAAGCCCTCATGTTAGGACTCTAGATTATCATAAATTTAGGAGGTAAAAGAATTGCAATAATGGGAGATTCAGAGTTGATTGTAAAACAAATTAATGGTGAATATTTTGTTTACAATCCTAGACTAGGCCGATATAGAGAGTCTGTACTAGATTTTATTGATGATTTGTTGGAATGTAATTTCTCTGCAATACCAAGAAAGCAAAACTTACAAGCACGCTCTTTAGAAACCTTTGCTAGTACTTGTAATTTACCTTGGTAGCCTAATCATATGTATACTGCAGAAGTAAAACACAGACCAATAATTCCAGACAACCTCAAATATTGGCAAATTTTCTCACAAGATCAACAAATTTACCATTTTATGAATAATGAAGGTGAATTTCAGAACTATAAAATAGACACTGATTGTACCATATATCAGGATTTAGACATTGAAATTCATTTGAATAATGTAGATGTGAATAAAGTAAAGTTTTCTAGACCTACAAAATTTAGTCAATCAGATATAAATAACTTAGAGAGAGTAGAAATTGATGAGATAATTGATGAAGAATCTGATATATTAAATCTCAAAGATAATTTCTTACCAAAAGTTTTAACTCCTTTAGAAGATTTATTTGACTCAAATGATGTTGCTAGAAAACCCAAAATGGAGCCACTTAGATCTGACATTGAAGAATGCAATATTGGCACAGAACTGAAACCCAAAATGATCAAACTTTCAAAAGCCTTACCTTAACAAGAAAAGGAAAAATATATTGCTCTTTTTAAGGAATTTCAAGATGTCTTTGCTTGGAGTCATGAGGACCTAAAATCCTATAACACCAACATAATTCAACATAAAATCCCTATAAAAGAAGATCAAAAGCCCTTTAAACAAAAATTAAGGAGAATCAATCCTGTTTTGATGCCCTTAATAGAAAAAGAAGTAAAAAGAATGTACGATGCATAGATAATTGCACCAATCAGATATTCTGATTGGGTATCTAACCTAGTTCCAACCAGAAAAAAGACAGGAGAGATTAGATTATGTGTTGATTTTAGGAATCTAAACAGAGTATCCTTAAAAGATAACTATCCTTTACCAAAAATGGATCACATTTTACAAAGGGTAGTTGTTTCTTCTACGATTTCACTTTTAGATGGAATTTCAGGATACAACCAAATTTTAGTCTAACCAGAGGATCAAGCCAAAACAGCTTTTACTACTCCTTGGGGAACTTTTATGTATGTAAAAATTCCTTTTGGTTTAATCAATGCAGGGGAAACCTTTCAAAGAGCTACGGATATAGCCTTTGCAAAGGAAATTCATTAATTCTTAGTAATTTACTTAGATAATATAATTGTATTTTCTAAGACTGATTATGAACACTTGGATCATCTTAGACAAGTCTTTATAAAATGCAGAAAGTTTGGCATCTCATTAAATCCTAAGAAAACCTTATTTGGATTAGAAGAAGGCAAGTTACTAGGACACATAATATCTAAGGAAGGAATTAGAATAGATCCTGCAAGAATAGAAGCAATTCTTAACATCAGTCCACCAATAAACATAAAAGAGTTACAAGCCTTTCTAAGTAAAATTAACTTTTTAAGAAGATTCATATCCAATTTAGCTGAAATAATTAGAGAACTAAATAATATGCTGAAAAAAGATTCAGTTCTTAAATGGACTGTTGAGGCTAAACAATCATTTGAATCCATCAAACAAACCTTAACCAAAACTCCAGTCCTTATAAGTCCTGACTTCAAAAAGGATTTCATCATTTTTTCATTTGCTTCAGAGCACACCATTGCTGCAGTTTTACTGCAGAAAAATCACCAGGGATATGAACAACCCATAGCTTTCTTTAGCAGAACACTTAGTGATGCTACTTTGAAATACAATATCATGGAAAAACAGGCCCTAATTTTGGTAAAGGCCATTAAATATTTCAGAGTGTACATACTCTATTCTCACATCATTTCCTATGTCCCAAATGTAGTAGTAAAAGACATTCTTACTCAGGATGGTCCTGATGGAAGAAGAGGTAAGTGGATAGCCAAAATTTTAGAATATTACATAGAGATAAAACCCACTAAACTGATAAAAGGTTAAGGTTTAGCCAAACTCATGGCTGAATCAAATTTTCATGCCCTAAACATAAATTTTATTTCCCAAGTAGATAATCAGTAAGAGATGGCAACTCTAGAGATCAGTGAAGCCTTTTCAGACTCACCATGGTATGTAGAAATTATATTTGTATTACTAAACTTACAAGCACCTCCTGGTTTATCAAGAACAAAAGCTAGATTCTTAAAGCTAAAGGCAGTAAGATTTTGTATTTTAGACAATGTACTTTTTTGGAAAGATCAAAGTGGGATTTTATTAAATTTTTTGTTAAAAGAAGAAGCTGACAAAGTATCACAAGAATTTCATGCAGGTGACTATGGAGGACATATTTACTGGAAAACTACTGCAGACAAAATCCTAAGAGCTGGTTTTTACTGGCCTACTTTGTTTGTAGATGTTAAAAAGTATGTGACCTCCTGTCACAAGTGTAAAATATTTGAGGGTAAGAAAAATTTGTTACCCCTACCCTCAAAGCCTATCTTAGCAGAAAATCCATTTCAACAATGGGGTCTTGACTTCATTGGTGAAATTCACCCCCCATCATCAACCCAACATAAGTGGATTCTGACAGCCACTGACTATTTTACCAAGTGGATTGAAGCCATACCCTCTAGGCAAGCCACAGATACTGTCATTATCTCCTTTTTAGAAAGCAACATACTTTCAAGATTTGGATGTCCCCAAAAGATAATTACTCACAATGCAGCAACATTCAAATCTAGAAATATGATTGAATTTTGCCATAAATATCACATTACCCCAGGCCATTCTACTGCATATTACCCTCAAGGTAATGGCCTAGCTGAATCTTCAAATAAAAGCCTTGTAAATATCATCAAAAAGTTACTAGTAGATAACAAAAAGACTTGGAAAAAGAAGTTAGTCAATGCCTTATGGGCAGATAGACTTACAACCAAGAAATATATTGGTACATCCCCTTACCAGCTTGTATATGGAATGGATGTTGTTTTTCCATCTTCCCTAGGAGTACCAGTAATGAATATTATCCAAGAGTTACAAGTTGAAACAAATGACATTCAAAGAAGGATTAATCAAACTATTCACTTGCAACAAACAAGAGAAGAAGTTTATATTAAGTCTCAAGTTATCCAGGATAAGATAAAGAAAATGTTCGACAGAAAGAGTAAAGAAGATGATTTCTACATTGGAGACAAAGTGTTAAAATGGGATTCAAGAAGAGAAGACAAAGGTAAACATGGAAAATTTGATTTTCTATGGAGAGGACCTTATCTTATTTATGGATATAGAGGTAACAATGCTTTCTTTCTAAAAGAAATGGATGGATCAGCTATGCTAGATGGACCAGTAAATGGAAAAATACTGAAGCACTACTACTCCTCTAAGATAATAAATAGTTAGTTTCATTTACTTTGATCATTTTATATATACATTGAAGATTTTAGATTGGATTGGATGTTTTCCTAACAAATTTGAAGCCCGGAGAGAAGACCATAAGCTTTTAGAGGTAAAATATCATACAATATGAATAATTGCAGATATCAGAAAATACTTACAGGGTCATCACAGTCAAAATTCAAAGGCTACTAGTCTTAAAGTTCTTGACATTTCACCAGAAAATTCCATCCCCATGTGGAGCCACTGTTAGGGTCCTATAATAATAGGGTTCATAATTTTTCAATTGACTTTGATAGCCCTGTAAATATGTACATACCTTGCTTTCTCCAAGTTGTTTTCCCATATTTTGAAAATAATAAAAAATGAGAAAAGAGGGTAAAAGTCATAAAATAAATATCAAAGCACTTAGAAAAAACATAGACCCCAAGAGAAAAAAGAGATAAAATAAGACATGAAAGTGAGCAAGTCAAAATGCCACTACTATTTACTTTTACCGCAAGAATAATGATTATGTGTAGATTGTCAATAAATGCCATAATCCATGATCAGTTAAATAGCTTAATCTTAAACTTTTCATGCTTTGAATTTCATGTTTTAGATAGAGAATAAAGATATGTCAAACAGTTAAAACTCGACAAATCAGTAGATAGTTAGAGAATAAATGAGGAGCTCAATAGTTTAATCTGAGCCCTCGGATGAAATAAGGTTAGACTTAGATATTTTTTATGCTTTAAAAGAAAAAATGGATTTAGGGTTGCAAGCTTAAATGCACCCATGAAAATAAAGTAAAAAATGTTAGAAATAATGATGGGTAGGAAGAAAGTAGTTGTGCAAGGCATGTAATAAAGCATCATCAAGCAAAAATTACTAATTTCCCCTCCCCCACAAATGATCTAGTATTCTAAACCTTCAGTTAAAAAGGCTCAGAGCATTTCTCTGACTTCTGTTGGGACCGGACCCAAGGCTTGATAACTGATTGGTTAAAAATATTGAATTCCCTACATAAAACCCATTTCATCAGCGTATTTACCCTTTTTTCAAGATCATGATCCCTTTTTCTAAGTAAAAACACCTTTTTACTTAGTGAAAGTAAAAAACCCTACATAATTAATTTCATATTCATTCAAAAAACCTACAAAATACATTTAACCTAAGTTCATGTGTAAAAATAAAAAATGGGACAAAACTATGCTTTATTTCCTATTTTACACTTTACTTAGTGTTAATTTATGTATTTTTTATTCATTTCATATATTACACCTTTATTCCATATTAACTACTAACCTAAGATATTAAATCCCTATATTACATCCCTCCCATATTTATTAAATCCTTTGTATGTAAGTAACCCCCAAAACCCATTATTTAAAGTTTTAACCTATGGTTATATATCCCATGTGATGAAAATAAAACCCGCCCTTTCTCGCCATAGGTTTTAAACATATCAAATATAAAACATCCCGCCCCTATGGTATTAAAACACATGTTAAAAGGTTTTTTTAACCATATAATAATACCCCCGCCAGTAATTGAAAACATATGTTAATTTTTTAATTGAAAACATACAACATTATTCCCCCCCCCCCCCCCCGGCAATCAAAATAACATAAAGTTTTAACTTTATAAATACATATTTATAAATTTTATAACCAATCCCGCCACATATATTAGACCCTGGACCCCACTTCGAACGCCGAGCAACTTCAAGAATAATCTCACCCGTTCACATTTGCCATCTCAGATCTAACGATCATCTGCTCATATCGAAAATAAAGTCGCACGATGATAACTATTTCCTCTCCATGCGAAATAGGTTGTTTCAGCCCTTTCTCTCTCCTCCACGTGGCCCGGTTCGATTGGATTGCATCCGATCCATCTGAAACCGCTTACCACTCAAAACCAACGCGATAACCACTTACGGTTTTTCGCTTTCAAAGCCCGAAAACCACCAGTTTGCCTGATGTGACTGCCATTAATTGCAGGTACTTTTAAACCTAAAATGTCTAATAAACTCCAAAATCGCTCCTTTAATACCTTTCTTACCTTTTCCGACTGTATTGCTCCTCCCGATTAAAGAAAACCAAGCTTGTGCTTCCTTTTCAAGCCCAGAACCAGTGAAAAACCCACATTTGCTGTTGAAGATTGCTGTAAAGTCCTGAATTGCTTCCAAAGACCTAAGAAGATACCGTAGACCTGCCAAACACCTTAGAGCCTATTTCAAAGACCCATACTTGCATAAACAGGTATTATTCGAAGAAAAAAAACCCTGTATCATTCTGAAAAGGAATTTATTAAAGAAATTGAAACCTTTATAAGCCTATTCAATCCAAGAAAGCCTTTAGATTGCTCAAAAAGAGCCTAAAACCTTGCCCTGAAAACATTTGATTTTTTGACCTTGATCTTAGTTCTGTGAGTTTGAATTTTGACTCCTTAGCCCAATGGAAAAAAAAAAATCCCACTATCCATCTCATTAAGTGATTTTTCCACCAAACCAAAACCAAATTGCATAATCATAACTAGCCTAATATTTTATAAATCAAAACAAAGTTAAATTTTATAGAGAGAACCCTCTCTGAACCCTAGGAAGGCTAGATCCTAGAGTTTAAAAGTTGGTTTGTGGTTACCTCTAGTGTTCTTTTAACTATAAATCAAAATCTCACAGCTTGGATAATTACTAGAGTGATAACAATGTGTCCTTGATCAAACATTTGTCCAACACTGAGAAAATTTTGATTCATGTTTTCAACCAATAGAACATTCTTGGCTAGAACATCTTTGCTTCCGAGAGTGACGGTACCGATCCTATAACATTTGAAGATCCATCATTTCCATAGGATACAATTCCATCATTCTTCTCTTTTAGTGATACAAATTTCTTTCTACCTCCAGTCATATGCGTTGAGCAACTACTATCAACATACCACACATCTTTGTTGTTTTGAGCCTTGAGAGCGAGAGCACAATTATCACTGTTCTTCTTCTTCCATGTTCGTTCGTTCTGTGGCTTCAAAGATTCTTCTAGAGGATTTTCAAGTCTGCAGTCTCTAGCTATGTGTCCAAAGTTCTTACATTTTTAACATTTCGTATTATTTATTAAATGTTCATTTATATTGATGTTTCGTTGAGCCCTGGGAGGTTCATATTTGAAGGATATCCTGGAATTGTATTGGTTCCAAGGGTACGTGCGACATTCTACAGCTTTATGACCAAATTTTCCACATGAATAACAATAGCCATGAAAAATATGTTAGTACCTGGATGGAAATCTTCGTCGAGGAATCATCTTCCAAGGATGTTCTTGCAAATCTTGTCCAATGAAGTCTACATGCATGTCAGATCTCATAGGTTCATTGTATTTTGTTGTAGAAGGTCCTTCTTCTTCTTCTTT
This sequence comes from Pinus albicaulis, assembly GCA_034641835.2. Taxonomy (NCBI): domain Eukaryota; kingdom Viridiplantae; phylum Streptophyta; class Pinopsida; order Pinales; family Pinaceae; genus Pinus; species Pinus albicaulis. The sequence goes on along the minus strand of CM076579.1, from coordinate 1,678,343,376 downwards.
GTAACCGAGGCCAGTTCTGTCGTTGTAAGATCGTTGATTGTTGATGAGTTCTTCCAATGCCCTTGAGCTGTTGGCATAGTTTTGGACAATTTTTCCTTTATTCACTTCCTTACGCAGTGAGACTACTTCGGCTTCTAATGCTTCCCTTTCTTGGTTTTTGTCTTCCAACTTCTTTTGAAGTGACTCTTCAATACATTTTTGTTCTTCAACTTCAATTTTGAGACCTTGAACTTTTTCTTCAAGAGTAATCGAACGAATCTTCTCAGCCTTGAGCTCTTTTATAAGCCTAATTGCCTCCTTAGAAAATTCTTCTATGGTCAACCCTTCTTCTTCATTGTTTGATACCTCTTGTTTATTGTGCTTGGCCATAAACAATATTCTCTCATTGGCTTCTTCTTCGCTATCACTGTCTTCATCAGAAGATGAGCTATCTTCATTAGAGAGAAAGTTCCTTTTCGATCCTTTCTTTTTTCCTTGATTTTTGAATTTCTTAAAGCCTTTCTTTCCTTTTGAGTTTCCATCACTTATGTTCAGAAATTTTGCTGCGAAATGCCCAACCTCACCACAGCCGAAACATATCAATGAAATTTTACCTTTGAATTTTCCCTTACCAATTTTTAGTTTTCTCGTCAAGTAAGCATATTCTTCATTTGAAAGACCTTCTTCATCATCTCCCTTTTCTTCACACTTGCAGGTGCATGTATTTTCAATTGAAGGTTGTATTTTCTTATTGGTTTTCTTAGATTCAAAAAACACAATTTCTAGATGTGAAATACCCTCTTCTTCATCAACTCTCATTTCATATGCTATGAGAACTCCATGTAATTCCTCTTTTCTAAGTTTGTCCATATTTTCACTGTATTCTAAGACTGATACCTTTGGGTTGAATCTCCATGGTAACGTTCTCGTCAACTGGCTCTCCCAATACTCCCAGAGTGTTGGTTATTTCATCAACGTATTGGAAGTATGCAACAATGTTGCCATCTTCTTTCATTCTGAGTTGCTCAAATTTTTCTCTATAGATTTGAAGCTTTGCTTCTTTGACATTTGAATCACCTGCATATATATTCTCAAGCTTGTCCCATACATTTTTGGCGGTTTTACAACCTAATACCTTATCATAAGTAGATTCAATAAGTCCACTGGTAATAATATTCTTTTTTTTTTCATCATTTACCAAATTATTCTTACCTTGTTCATCCGTGGTTGGTGTAAATCCATTTTGAAGAGTGTCCCATACTACGTAACCTTGCGCCAAGAGATAGACCTCCATTCTTCCTTTATAGAGTGCATAATTATTTTCATTGAACAGAGGTACACCATTCTTGGTATGCTCCATGTCCTCCTTCCAGCTGTTAAACTGCTATTGAAGGAACCAAGCTCTGATACCAATTGTTGGAAATACTAAGAGGGGGGGTGAATCAGTATTCCTTTCAAAGCATTAGTTAATCTTCGATTATTATCAGTGTTTGTACAATGATAGCAGTAAACAAAAGGAACACAAATGCACACGGTTTTTAAGGTGGAAACCCACTCCGGGACAAAAACCACCTAATGTTTTTCTAATAATTCTTTAATATTCAACTCCAATTGAAAATAAAGCTCCAATTTCCTAGAATCTAGAAAAGCATTCTTCTTCATCTCCCACTGGATGGACGCTTCAATGCTCGAGATTATTCATTAGTCAACTGAACAGATACCCCAACACCCAATGACCTATAACTCACCCTAACACCACCCTACCACCCTATAGAAGAATAAAATAAGAATGGACTCCCATACCAAGGAAAATGGTCCACTTTACAATGATATAAAATGATGTAGAAGAAGAATACACACTATAACATAACCCCAACTATGACATAACCACCTAATGATGATCCTAGACCTCCTGACACTACCTCTTCAACTCTTGGCATATACACACTTGTACAATTTTTACAATGATGCATTTACAATGACATAGTACAATGATACCTTTACAATGACTGTATGCAGTGCTGCCCACTTGAAGACTTCGTGTGGTGAACTTCTTGCTATTGTTATGCACATTGATTGCTACTATTTTCATGCTACCCTTTGCTGCACCTTGCTTTGCTTTTCTGCCCTAGAAATTTTGGTCCTTTGCAGACCTTGACAACACATGATCTAGATTTTTCTTGCCGTCTAGGAGATCAATATTGAATCTGGTGTATATCTATTATTTCAGATCCCCAATATGTGATTTTAGATCCTGTAGTAGTACTCTGAGTCTTATTTATGATGCCACAGTTCTAACCCAAGTTGGATTCTTCAAGTGAGAGTTATGCCCAATCTCTCACAATTCCCTAATTATGGAATGGTTCAATAGAGCGAAATTGTATGATGTGACACATGTCATTGTTTCATCATTCAGCTCTGAAATTGATACAGCGCAAACTAATGTCAGTACATTATCTGCAACTTTTTACATAATTCCAATTTGATACTCAGAGAGAGATTTATGAAGATTTCCCCAAGGTCACTCCTTTGAGATGAAGTTCAGGAGCATGCCCAAACACTAGCTTCCACAGATCATATCTCTGAAAATATTGTGCACCTTGATCTGAATTTTTTACAGGAGCTTCCTCAGGATTTCGGCTTTGCCTCATAAAAATTTAAGCTTCTAAACCTTCGTAGAACAAAAGTTATAGTAGAAATTCCACAATGACCTGTTTCAAGTAGCGAAATCCCTACATGAGGATCACAATTTATATAAATGCTTAGGTTGAGAGGGACTTCAACAAGTGAACATGGGAGGGATTTTGGGAACTTAAAAAATATTAATTATTGACTTTTCAATGACCCATGCCACAACCCCATGGGGTTTTAGCCCACTAACTAGGGTTACAAACTTCAAATAAGAATATCTCTCAAACCGTTAAGAATTACATGGCATGCCATATATCAACAAAAACATCTCGACAAGTAGAAACCATAAAAAATATTCTTGACCCACAATATAGTAATTTGGTAGGTCAAAATTCCCATGCAAGATTGAGGTAGCCCCTGGTGCTGCTTGGGTTGACATCAGTGAAAACCACTGATCAACACTCCACGCATCACAAATCATAACATTTACCCTCCGCTTCTTATCATGAAACATTTTCGATTGCGATCTATGGGTGCACCCCAATGCCACATCATCCTCCATTCTCTGCTCATCGCACATCCCACTTCGTAGATTATAACGTTTACCATCGTTTCTCATAACAAAGAACCTCCGACTGCGATCTGCGGGTGGCCCCACCTCCATCCTTCCACGTCACCTTTCCGCCAACACACATCGCACTTCGCATTATTTCATTCTTACTTCTCGTCCTGATCCCCGATGCTCTCGATTGCGATTTTCGATATGAATATGGGCCCAACCTCCCTGCCACGTCATCATATCTCCTCTACGGCCTTTATCCCGCTCTTTTCAATATTAACCATCCCTCTAAACTTCTGCCATCTCCATTTCATCTTCGCTTCCCATCATACATCCAATGGCCCATGATCTATTTCGCCCCCCCCCCCCCCCCTCACCTTCCGCAGGTTAACACTGCGGGGGTTCCGAAATGGTCGGTTTTGGAAACTGCCTATGGTGCTACGTGTAAACCTATAGTGATTTCGCACTGCCCCCATCTAATACTAAAAACAGGACAAGCCCCCCTACGAAATTCGGTCTCAGGTTTTGCAAAGTCCTACATAGCATGGGTTGTTGGGTGGAAGAGGCACAGTTATGGTTTATTCAGTTGCCCAAGAACTCCCTATCAAAGAGCGAGGCACACGCAACATGATTGTCTGTTCCGTAATGGTTAGTGGAAATCATGAGATCAATGGAGTGGAGGCTTTCGATAGCAGGTGGAATCATATGATGGAAGCCAGACTGCTCGCATGTTTATGGCCATTCCTCGCTGCCCCATTTTGAAGATTCTGGAATTTGGCCTCCGTGGCCAACTATGTTGTTTTTTTTTACTGTTTGATTGTGATTTTTTGCTGGTGAAATCTAAATTTCACCCGATTCTATTTTGATTTTTTTATTACAGGAGTGATCGCTTGATGCCCGCTCTATAATTTAGTTAGGATATTTTGATTTCACATGTTTGGGCCAATCATGAATGTTTATTCGATCGTAGACCCTCAAAGGGAACTCTATATGTAGGGAGCTTATAGATGAAACAAAGGTTCTGAATTTTGGATAAATTATGTTGTATTTTTGTATGACTGTGCTCTTATGCTCTGAGACACATATTTGGGAGAGTTGTTTTGAACATAATATGATATACAACATTGTTTATTTGGATTCCAGATGGAGCAATGAGTAGTATGTATCTGTATTCTCTTTTTTTATCAGTAATCTCCAATTTATATATAATCATCTTTCCACGTTATACTATTTGATGATTCATGTAATGTAGCTACCGGTGGTATGGATTTTTATCCATGAATTCATGTATGTATAACGCTCATGTGTTAAATTGTTGTGCTCCTTTAATTCGCGCTCCATGAATCTCTATTGTTGGTCATATTCCACTTGCATCCGCTTCTTCTGAGTTCATGGGAGACATATTATTAAGACTTTTAAGCCTTTCTCTCACGGTTTCTTCCTCCTTCGTTCCTTCTCAACACATCTGCATATTTTGAAAGCCTCTTCTCTTTGTTTCATACTTGGACCACTTGAAAAGCTACCGAGCCATACAACCTCTTGAGCCCTCTTGTAGTATAAGGTAATTCACCTGAATCAAAATCCAAGGTCTTCTCCATTCCTGAACCACCAAAACCATTATTCTCTTTATCCATACTCTATTAGAGGCATCTTTATAGTGTTCTACATTTAACCTCTGATTTTAAGATGTCCTAGGCACTAGCCTTTTGCAACTCAAGGCTGTCTCTTGGAGCTACAACATCTTTTTGGCTTCATTTTCGGGGATACAAATGAAGAAATATTTTCCTTGAGATACGACATTATCTTCACCCTTCAATCAGGTGAGCACGAAGGGTTGAGAGTTGCATAGCCCTCACCTTGGCAACTCCACTATTATCAAAGTTCAAAGCAGTTGTAATCCTTGTTGAACCATTAGTTAAACTAAGAGGGGGGTTGAATCAGTTTAATACTTTCATGGACATTTAAAACTTTCCTTTAAAATTATTTACACCTTCATTTCATGATCAACTTAATATATAATGAAACAAAAATCTTAATATGTGAGAAGCAAGTGTTAAGCAGATTAAATACTGAACATCAACACATAATCATCATGCACATGGACAACTGATATAAGTGGAAACCCATAAGGGAGAAAACCACATCTTATTATTGTTGTGATGCAAAGGAAAGCTCCAACTCCCTCTCACCACTAATTTTCTGTGGGCTCCAACCTACAGGAGGCTACTACCTCAAATTCTGCAAGCTACAACTTGCAAGGAAGCTCCAACTACCATCTATTTTCTACATGCTACAACCCACAGGAGGCTCCTACCTAAACCAGCTCCAACTGGAAATCTATCAAGATACAACTTGAAACAGAAACATCATGTATTTTCTATAGGCTACAACCCACAGGAGGCTCCTACCTCAACCACCTATAAATGGATATCTATCAAGCTAAAACTTCAAATGGAAGCACCAACTCCCATGTATTTTCTGTAGGCTACAACTCACAAGAGGCTCCTACCTTAACCAGCTACAACTGGACATCCATCAAGCTACAACTTGATATGGAAGCACCAACTTCCTCACTCTACAATAAAATCATATGGTGATTTACCTGGATATCAGATCTTTTTTTGTCCTTCTTCACTGCTGCCCTTCCAACCTTCAAATCTGTTTCATATCAGCTTTGGATCTTCACAGCATCTCTATCTGCTCTTTCTCATTATTCCACTCTCTAACATTTTGCATCTCTCTTACATTCTTCTACTCTTTTCAATTCTATAGCTTTCTAACCTCTTCTGCACTCTTCAAATTTGTTGCACCCTCTCTCTTTCTTCCTATGTTTTTCGTAACCTTCTGCACATGGATATTACCTATTTTATACATATACCTTCATGATTATTTACATTCTCTATGGGAATATGAAGTGAACAGGGATGACTCTTTCCTTTCACCCACTCATTTCTTCACTCAGCATATTCTGAATGTTACAAAAAAATATACAATTATTACAATATCAAATGGAGTTTTGCTTTTCCTGGGAGACTTGCCTTTGCATCACAATCAATATAAAACAAATAATACATTTACAACTACATTCAAATATTTCACTCAGGCCTTTCATTTTCTTAGCTTTGTTGAGCATTTTTCCTCTTCTGCTTGCTGTCCTTTTGTCTTTTTTATTTCTGCAGTTATATTTCAACCCTGCTGCATAACTGCCCTTTTTTCCCTACTCGACCCATGTTGTTGCATTGCTCTACACGGGGTGAGGTCCTTTTACTTACCCAAGCCTTTCTTTAATATTTTCATTCTTTTCTTTTTAACACACAGCCACATCTACATGACACTTTTCATCGTGGTTGGCTTCTTTACACAAACCCCGTGGACCTGTGGGTCATGGCCCACATAAATCCCTTTCCTCGCAGCGGATTGAAATATCGTAGTTTTTACACATACATACGTTAGCAATCAAACAACGCATATTAACATACATACGTTTAGCAATCAAACATCACATACTTTATAACATGGTGCACATAATAGGATGCACATATACGTGAAACAAGGGTTTTCAGGTCCCGCAATACTTCAAAAATCACAATACATCGCACTTCCCTTGCCCGCAACATTTAAGGTTTAGTAATAAACGTATCTCTTGTCTTGTGCGATATGCGATCACATCGCATCCAACATAACTTACCGTGCGAACCTTAAGTACAAAACGTAAACTCTGCAATTTGCGTTAATGTGCAGTGCTGCCACGTGGCTCCTCCCTTTCACCACATCGCAACTTTCTAATGTTACACATCGCAAACAAATTAATATACCTTAGCACTATCTGCTAACATTTTCAATGTTTGAACTCGCGATTCGCTATCTATCGTTGATCTATGCCCAGATCTAACGATCCTCACCTGATCGCACTTCGCACTTTATAATATTTACTTTGCGGTTACCCTCTATTTCTTGCGATTTGCGATATTGTGCAGTGCTGACACGTGCCCTTCTCCACTTCACATCGCATACAATTTAACTTACCTTACGACGGCCTTAACACTATCTGCCAACATTTGCGATGTGCGAACTCGTGATTCGCCATCTGTTGTTGATTTTCTACACGATCTAACAGTCCTTACTCCTTGCCCTCCATCACATCACATCTTCCCAACTTATCTTGCGATGTGATCTCATCTGTTCATCTCTCGCCTTCACTTATGCAATCTAATCCTGACCGTCTGCTCATCCTTCATGCAGATATTCTTCATCTCTTCCACCCGCACTGATCTCTACCGTTAAATCTTAAAACTTCGATTCTGTGATTCGATATTCATCATCCGATTGCTTCTCTTGGCATTCTTATGATTGTTCTTTGCCTTAGTCGATCTTTCATCTTTCAGTTGTCGCCGCTCTGCACCACTGGTTCCTCCACACATAAACACTATAATTGTTGATTGCTTTCTGCTATGTGATTAATACGATATTCAATCAAACAGAGGATTGTGTAAGATCTATGGTCCTTGTTGTGTCTTACAAATATGATTGCCTTCTGATGTGCCCTGAAGTAGTTCACTTTGTCCCCTTTTTAAAAGCGTTGATCTCTCCTGAGTTTTTTCTTTTGTTTGTGATTCACTACAACTTGGGATTATCATGCTTGCTACCTTTGCTACCTTTTCCTTTTTGCTGCTTTTGCTACCTTTGCTCCTTTGCTTCCTTTGTTTCCGGTCTAATGATGCTCCTTGCCCCTCTGCTACTCTTCTGCCTCTCTTTTATGCTTTCTTACTGCATTGTTGCCTAATATGATCCTTTGCCTTATTGTTGTTGCTTCTCTGCTCCTTTTCCTTAATGATAGTTTTGGTGTTGCTCCTTTGTGCCCCTTTGCCATCAATGACAATATTTCCAATAGTCTCCCCCTTTTGCATTGATGGAAATACATCCACCAATACTCCAATACTCCCTCCAAGACTTCCTCCCCCTTTCATTCTGAGAAATGTCTTTCTTACTTTGCTTGCTTTTTAGAAGAGCCTTTCTTCTTCTACTTGCTTTTCCTCCCACTCTGACATCAATGGCAAAGGGTTTCACATTTCCCAGTGTGGTTTCCATATTTACATTATTTCTCTCTAAGTTTTGTATAGGCCTTCTTCTTCTGACTTTATACCTTGCTGCTCCAGACTGGTGTACAAGAGTTGTTGGGATAACACTTTGAGAATCATTGAACTTGTATGTATATACACAGTAAGATGATACCATCACAAAGCACATAATCCTTGCACTTGTATAAAACTGAAAGTGATGATAAGGACACTTGATAGAACAAACTGTACTAGACTTATATAGTCAGATATGTATCATTGGAATAATATTAAAATACTGAGAATTCTCCATACAACATATAAAGTCTGCTCCAAATATACTTCAGCCTATATTATAATCTTCGTCTAAGATACATATCTGTTGAGGAATATTGTAGATGGAATATGTCTTCTTCTGCAATACATATGTGCAATACACATCTATTCAAATATGATGATGCCAATATATCTTTTATAGCTATGATTCACCTTTACGGCCTGTTGGTGGTGATATGTGCAAGACTGCTGACAGGGATATTATACTAACAGCTGAAAGGCCCTTGATATTGATGTGAACAATGAATCAAACCAGAACTTACAACTTGTTGTAAGATTAGACAATATCTTTCAATCTAAGAGACCAAGTGACTTTACTACTGTACAGAGTACTTTCAAAACAAACCCTTGAGGCTAGATATATTCAATGCATTGGTCAGTCTCACTTATCAACTTTGCAATTTTATTTATGACATAAGGGGGTATGTATGTCAATGATCAACCTCTCTTCAATGGTGAAATACCAGCAATTCCTTTCTATTGAAGTAGGCTTTAGATGAATCAATAAAAGACTCTTAAGCTTCAAATGGTAAGATTAACACAACTAGTCATTCATTCTTCAGATAATTTAACTGTTATATCATAATGATCTTCACCAAAACATCTTCAAGTTGTTTAATTGAAATCTTAGCAAACAGACTTCACACAGTTTTATGAATGATCTTAAGAAAGAGGACTTGAAGATATATCTGTACTAACTAGAGAAAGACATGCAGTTATATCTAGAAATAGATACTTCTTCAATTCTTAATATAATACTTCAAGTGTAAATAAGATAATGATCCTTTAGCACTTTTATTTACCTTTTCATGCTTGAATAATGCAGATAATGCTGGCAATACTACCTTAATGTACTTATGCCATAATACTCTGATCCTAAGGACCTGTACCATACCACTACTCCACTGATAACACTTGGTATTTTGCTGATAGGCAGGTTTCTTGTTCCAAATACCAATTGATACTAATTTGATAATTCATGCAGTAATTTCACTTCAGCTCGCACATGCACCCATAGTTAAGACAACCTCCATAGTTTCTACTATTGAGCTCTCCATTGTTCTCAACATCAATCATCAATATGTTGAATCTAATCTTGGCATCATTAACCTTTTGCTTATTCTGTCATTCTGTTTTAAAAGAATGTCACTGCATAATCCTTTTTAGGACTGCTCTAGAATCATTGCTGCTCTATATACAATTCAACTGTTCTAACATAATGATCTTCGGGAAGACATCTTCAATTTCTTTACTTGGAATCTAAAAGGACAGACCACTCATAGTTTTATCACTCATTTAATTGCTTTCCTCCAAGGGGACCTTCTATAGATGAATGATGTAATGATATAATGATATAATGATGATAAAAATTTCTCTTAATCATCCTTCTTAAGTTTGTTTCATTGTTAACTCTTGTAGTTTGATGCACAGTGTGGTCATCCTCTATGGATCTTTCCAGTTCTATAGATCAAAACATACTTTTTGTGATTTTAACCATTCATCACTTAGTGTGTTGTTCTCTTCTTAGCTTACATGTTCATGGATGATGTTCCCTCTACCACTATGGCTTTTTGCTGCCTTCTCTCCTTCCATCAACATGTTGGCTATTGAATGCTTCAGGTATCCTTCTTCCTCTATAGTTCTCTGTCAATGGAATTGTCCTTTCCCTTCCTGAACTTTTAGCTGTTCTTATTCGAAGGAGCTCTTCTTAAACTAATTTTATGGGGACTTTTTATGAACTTCTCTCCCCCTCAGATGTTGCTTCTTATCTATTACTGGCTAGATATTTTCGTTGCTTCCTAGAGAAGCTCCCATTGAGACTATGATGGATACATTATGTTATTGAAGTAACAGGCTCCCCCTTTCTCTTTTCCTTCCATACTTTATTGGGGTTCTTCATAATGTTTGCACTTCTTTTTTATTCATAGTTTTGTCTGATTTGATTGGATTCCATCATCTGTCTAGAGTTATTTAATGTATATGGCAGCTCACATGTTTTTTCTTTGTGACTAAGCTTGTGGCATGAATAACATTGTATTTTATTTTATGTAAGGTTGAGCTGATGTATGGAATTTTGTTCCCCTTTTTTAACATAATTTACATTCAACGGTTTTATGTCCAAATTAATTACATGAAAACCAGTAGCCATAGAAACGATTAGTGTACCTGGTGAAAGGTTGTCCTCTCTGTTTTTTTGCTTGACGTAGTATTTTCATTTTCTGTATATTTTTCTCGTTGGACTGCATTTTCTTTGTCTTACAGTATGTCGCTATATGTCGAGGTTTGTGGAAGGAAAAACAAGTGATGCTTATCATAGGAGGAAAGAACCTCCTTTTACAGCTTCCGAATTTTTTCAATTCATATTCAGGAGTGTATGAGCCTTTTATAGCTAACTGTTTATAAATTTCATTCTTTTTCATTTGAGGTTGTTGCTTATTTCTGTTTGCTTCATTACTCATCAAGGTCTTGTTGGCTTCTACTTATTTGGATCTCTTTTGGGTTGCTTCATCATCTTTCTCAATGTTTGCCTTCTCTGAGTTCTCCATGGAGGTGATCTCATCCCCGAGTTGCTTACACAACCTTCTCCTTTATTCTATCAGTCTTCTAGCTACAATAATCTTTGATTGTTGAGAGTTATCATTTCCTTTTATTACATCTATTACGAAAGTGATATTCTTGTTATCTTCAACCTTGGACTTACTGTTTTCTCCTTCATAGCCTATCCCGACCTTTATAAGAGGAGATCTTATAGAAGTTAGTATTTTTTCCAACTCTTTAGAGATTTTCATTCGTGGAGTATTCACAGATAATTCCCTTTGGGCATTTTCTAATTTCTTTCTCAGGCATACTACTTCTTCTTCCAATTTCTCTTACTCCTGACTTTTATCTTTCATTTCTTTATCAGAATGTCTTCCACCTTCTTAGCTTCTTCAAGTTCTACTTTCAATTGAATGAGGTTTTCCAAACTTGGCTCTTCCTTTACATATTTTGGGAGAATGTCTTTCTATTTTCTTCTCTTGAGTTTAAGTCTGTTTATTTCCTCTAGGGCACTAATTAGCTCCCCCTCAAGATCTACCTCACCTTCTTCCTCATATTCTATAAGGTATCCTTCAGGCTCTTCCTTGGCCATCAACACAAATTCAGAGGTTCCTTCTTCATTTGAGGATTCATCTGAGCTTTCAGATGCACTGCTATCTTGTTGAGCGTAAAATGATTTTCTATTAAATATCTTCCCTTTCTGCCAGTTTTTTTTTTTTTTTCTCTGTCTCCTGTGGTTGGTTCTCTACTCTCTTATGGGGACATTTTGAAACATATTTCCCCACTCTTCCACAATTAAAGCACTTAAATGGAATTTTACCTCTGTATTTACCTGTGCCTTTATCCAATATTCTGACGAATTTGGCCTCTTCTTCATCTGAGCATGAACATGTATCTTCCTTCTCTTTTATGCACTTGCCTGCCTTAAAGGCTTCCTCCCTAAAATTTTACTTCCCCTATGGAAGTCTCGTCCCATAAGCCGTCAATTTTCCAAGCAATTGGTTTGTAGTCAAGGTTTCCTAGTTTGTTGTTTCTTCTATGGCCGAAACCTTAGGGTTAAACCTGGATGGTAAATATCTAAATATATTTTGCACTATCACACATTCCTTAATGGGTTCTCCTAGAGCTATCATGTTATTCACAACTTCTGTAACCTTTAAGAAGAAACTGGCTACATCTTGATCTTCATTCATTTTTAGATTTTCAAACTGAGTTCTATAGGCTTGCAGTTTGGCCATCTTCACCTTTTTATCTCCCTCATGGATATTTTCTAAGGTATCCCAGATATCTTTGGCAATCTCACTATGCATTAATTTGATAAATTTTGACTCACACAGACTGCTCAAGAGAGCGATCATTCCTTTTGCATTATCTAGGAAATTTTGTTTGCCTTCTTTCTCTGTGTCAGTATCCTTTGGTGCATATTTTTCTTCCACTGCAATCCAAACTTCTAATCCAAGAGACATCAGATAGGCTTTCATTCTTATTTTCCAAAAGGTATAGTTTGTGCCAGTAAACAATGGGGCTTTATTTTTTGAGCATCCTTCTAGGCTAGCCATTTTTGGGACCTAGGATCTCCTTCCAGTTGTTAAACTGATAGAGAAGGAACTTGCTCTGATACCAATTGTTGAACCCTTAGTTAAACTGAGAGGGGGGTTGAATCAGTTTAATATATTCATGGACTTTTAAAACTTTCCTTTAAACTTATTTACACCTTCATTTCATGATCGACTTAATATATAATGAAACATGAATCTAAATATGTGAGAAACAAGAATCAAGCAGATTAAATACAGAACATCAACACATAATCATCATGCACATGGACAACAGATATAAGTGGAAACCCATAAGGGAGAAAACTACATCTTATTATTGTTGTGATCCAAAAGCAACCTCTAACTCCCTCTCACCACTGATTTTCTGTAGGCTCCAAGCTACAAGAGGCTACTACCTCAAATTCTGCAAGCTACAACTTGCAAGGAAACTCCAACTCCCATCTATTTTCTGTAGGCTACAACCCACATGAGGCTCCTACCTCAACCAGTTCCAACTGGAAATCTATCAAGCTACAACTTGAAATGGAAGCACCAAATCCCATGTATTTTCTATAGGTTACAACCCACACAAGGCTCCTACCTCAACCAACTACAACTGGACATCTATCAAGCTATAACTTGAAATGGAAGCACCAACTCCCATGAATTTTATGTATGCTACAACCCACAAGAGGATCCTACCTCAACCAGCTACAACTGGACATCTATTAAGCTACAACTTGATATGGAAGCACCAACTTCCTCACTCTACAATAAAATCATATGCTGATTTACCTGGATATCAACTACGTTTTTCTCCTTCTTCACTGCTGCCCTTCCAGCCTTCAAATCTGTTTCATATCAACTCTCGATCTTCACAACATCTCTATCTTCTTTCTCTCATTCTTCCACTCTCTAACATTCTGCAGCCCTCTTACATTCTTTTGCTCTTTTCAATTCTGTAGCTTTCTAACCTCTTATGCACTCTTCAAATTTGTTGCACCCTCTCTCTTTCTTCCTATGTTTTTCGTAACCTTTTGCACATGGATATTAACTTTTTTATACATATACCTTCATGATTGTTTTCATTCTTATGGGAATATGAAGTGAACAGGTATGAGTCTTGCCTTTCACCCGCTCATTTCTTCACTTAGCATATTTCGAATGTTACAACAATTTATACAATTATTACAGTATCAAATGGAGTTTTGCTTTTCCTGGGAGACTTGCCTTTGCATCACAAACAATATAAAACAAATAAGACATTTACAGTTACATTCAAATATTTCACTCACCACTTTCAGTTTCTTAGCTTTGCTGAGGATTTTTCCTCTTCTGCTTGCTGGCCTTTTGCCTTTTCTATTTTTGCAATTATATTTCACTGTGCTGCGAGGATTTGTCCTCTTCTGCTTGCTCTGGTCCTTTTACTTACCCAAGCCTTTCTTTGTTGTGTTCGACCTTTTATTTTTAACACACAGCCGCATCTACATGACACTTTTCATCGTGGCCAACTTCTTTACACAAACCCACCTATGGGTCATGGCCCACATAAATCCCTTTCCTTGCAGCAGATTGTAATATCATATTTTTTCCACATACATACGTTAGCAATCAAACAACGCAAATTAACATACATATGTTTAGCAATAAAAAAAACACATACCTTATAACATGGCGCACATAATAGGATGCACATCACAAGACACACATATACGCGAAACAGGGATTTTCGGGTCCCACAATACTTGAACAATCACAATACATCACACTTCATTTGCCTGCACCATTTAACATTTAGTAATAAATGTATCTTCTGTCTTGTGCGATATATGATCGCATCACATCCAACATAACTTACCGTGCAAACCTTAAGTACAAAATATAAACTCTGTGATGTGCGCTAATGCGCAGTGCCAACACGTGGCTTCTCCCTTTCACCGCATCGCAACTTTCTAACCTTACCACATCGCAAAAAAATTAACATACCTTAGCGTTATCTGCTAACATTTGCGATGTGCAAACTCGCGATTCACCGTCCGTCATTGATCTGCGCCCATATCTAATGGTCCTCACCTAATCGCACTTTTCAATTTATAATATTTACTTTGTGGTTGCCCTCTATTTCTTGTGATCTACGATATTGTGTAGTGCTGACACATGCCCTTCTCCACTTCTCATCGCATACAATTTAACTTACCTTGCAACGACCTTAACACTATCTACTAACATTTGCGATGTGCGAACTCACGATTCATCATCCACCGTTGATCTGCTACACTATCTAAGGGTCCTTATTGCTTTCCCTCCATCGCATCGCATCTTCCCAACTTAACTTGTGATGTGATCTCATACGTTCATCTCTCACCTTCACTTCTGCGATCTAATCCTAACTGTCAGCTCATCCTTCACATGGCTCTTCTTCATCTCTTCTGCCCGCTCCGATCTCTGTCGTTAAATCTTAAAACTTTGATTTTTCAATTCAATATTCTTCGTCCAATTGCTTCTCTTGGAATTCTTCTGAGTGTTCTCTACCTTAGTCGATTTTTCTTCTTTCAGTTGTCGCCGCTCTGCACCACTGGTTCCTCCACACATAAACACTATAATTACCGATTTCTTTATGCTATATGTTTAATACGATATTCAATCAAACAGAGTATTGTGTGAGACCTATGGTCCTCAATGTGTCTTGTAAATCCAATTTCCTTCTGTTGTGCGCTGAAGCATTTCACTTTGTCCCCTTTTTAAAAGCGTTGATCTCTCCTGAGCTTGTTCTTCTGTTTGTGATTCACTGTGACTTGGGATTATCATGCTTGTTTCCTTTTCCTTTTTGCTGCCTTTGCTGCCTTTGTCTTTTTGTTTCCTTTGATTTTTTGTTGCCTTTGCCTTTTTGTTGCCTTTTCTCCTTTGCTGCATTTGCTGCTGGTCTAATGCTACTCATTTCCTCTCTGCTGCTACTCTGCCTCTCTTTTATGTTTTCTTCCTACATTGTTGCTTGATCTTCTCCTTTTCCTTATTGATGTTGCTTCTCTGCTCCTTTTCCTTAATGATAGTTCAGGTTCTTCTCCTTTATGCTCCTTTGCCATCAATGACAATATTTCCAACAATCCTGGCTTACACAAGGCCTCGTACTTGGTCAGATACTTGCCATCAGAGAACCCCTTCTATATTTAATCTCGAAAATATCATATTTAAGAGAATCTGGAAGGAGAAGAAACCCAACCAAGCTGACCTACCCTGATTTTCTCTAGAAGATTCGCCTTCCTCATCTCAAAAAGCTAACATCTATTGTCTTGGCTCCACATCCTGTTTACTTGGGTATTCTCCAGAAGCCTCTACTTTATCTAGTTCATCCATAAAAGATGAAGCCGGATCCACTGATACTTCTCTACCTCCCTTGCACCCTACTCCCGAGGCAGAAGAAGTTAAAGAAGTTGCAGTACTCCAAAGCATTTTAACAAAAAAATATCCAAACCTCTATTCATCACACACATGTTATACCCCAGCCAAATCATCCTCATAACTTGCCATCACCACCCCTCATGATTGTACCTAGTTTCCTCCTCAAAAAATATGCTCCATTGGCTCTACCTCAAGTACTGAATGACATGCTGCAAGATTATCTAAAGCTCCTGCCTCCGTTCACAGGGGAAGATAGTAGTTCTGTACAGAGACATATTGAAAACTTATGCGCCTTTGCTGAGAATGTGAGTGTAGAGAAATTAGATGTGGTGTTAAATCTCTTCATCCAATTCTTGGATGGAGAAGCTCATAAGTGGTTCAAGTCTCTAGCCGACAACACAGTCAACACTTGGGAAGAAATGGGGAGAAAAGAGGGACCATGGATACGTTCTCACAGAGTTCAATGCTCTAAGTAAGATACATAATGAGGGTGTAACATAATTCATAAAGAGGTTCAACAAGCTCTATAATAATCTTCCTGTTGAAATAAAGCCTCCCGAAGCAACTACTAAGGTGGTCTTCGCAGGAGCTTTCGAACTAGAGTTTGGGTTCACCCTAAGAGAAAGAAAGTCTACATATCTGGATAAGATCCAGACTAATGCATTGGAGGTAGACGCAAACTTTTCTTCTGTTATCACTCATTAATTTCTCCAGCTTCAAGAGAAATATTCTGAGGCAACCACAAACCTACTTGGAACTCTAGGATCTAGCCTTCCCAAGGTTCAGAGAGGGCTCTCTCTTTAAGATTTATCTATGTTTTTTATTTATGTTTTTAGGCTAGTTATGATAGAACAATTGGTTTTGTTTTAAAGGTTTTGGTGGGTAAAAATCACTTAGGATTAAACTAGAGATAGATCTACTTGTCCATTGGGCTATGGAGTTTAAGTCTAGATAGCAGTACTAGAAGGCAAGGCCAAAAGGGTAAAAATGTATTCAGGGCAAGGTAGATAACCCTCAGAGATTTGGGGAAATTTTTTTGATGAAATGGTATGATCGAGATAAATGGAAATGAAGGATCCTTTGATCTGAAAAATGGAAGAAGGAGGCAGGGGTCAAACGGGAGTAGGAGTAATGAAGAATTCCTAACACCAGAAATCAGCAGAAAACATTTAAATGGTAACTTAGTTAAAAACAGGGAGCAAAAGGCTAGTCCTATAGTAATATTCCTAGTTACACATTAAGATAGATCAAACACATAATGAATTGCATGAAACTCAGAAAAGACACAATGACAAGAAGAGATGTACTTCACTCTTCAACTCATCGCAGGAATCCTGAATTATG
Source organism: Pinus albicaulis (assembly GCA_034641835.2). Lineage (NCBI taxonomy): Eukaryota > Viridiplantae > Streptophyta > Pinopsida > Pinales > Pinaceae > Pinus > Pinus albicaulis. The sequence continues at coordinate 1,678,325,995 of CM076579.1, read as the reverse complement.
ATGCCACTTTAGCTTTTTCCAGTCTTCTACTTTGAATTAAACACATGAGAGCCTCCAATGTATCAGAAAAATTCTATAGTAATCTTAGCAATTTTATTCCACACAAAATACTTCAAAGAGTGAAGTATTTATACAAATTCTAAACTAGAATATCTTGAAAAAATATAAAGATTGGTTTACAAATATCTCCAACTGTTTTACATAAATAGAACTTAATAAAAGGACACTAAAAACTAATGAACCTATTTGGCACTATACTCATGGATATATGATGACTAAGAAGAGAATTCGAATTTTATCGCAACTCTTAGTTGATGATGAGGCATCCAAGTCACTAATTGTTTCCTTTCTTTGTGCATTCTGCTCCAGCAATTCTACAAACTTGGGGTTCAATGATACCTTTGTATTTCTCAATCCGAAATATATATGTAAGAAGTGAAAGAGGTTATTTTAGATAAATATTTTTTTGAGATAAACCTCTCTCAGGTTCCTAACATTCCACTCCAGTTGTTCACAATAGGCCCTGCAAAAAGATATGTAAAACAAAGTTTTACAGAGTCTGACAAATAGGCTGTAAATATGCACATGTATCTCTCATTATGTACTACCTATGAACAAAGTGAGATAGGTTTTTTTAGATGGGTCTCTTAGGAACAATAACCTCCTTCCGTTTGGTAAGATGTATTTCGGATTGGCCACAATTTTCTATGCAAACTTATGACTTAACAGGAATTTTCTGCAAAATGTGCTTTCCAATATTGTTTAATATTTCCCAACCCATAATGGATGTTAGAAAAGTGAGAGAGGTTTTAGTAGTTTGCCAACTTAAGAACACATACCTCCTTCAGTTTTTCAAAATTCAACATGGATTGGTCACAATAGTTTCTACAAAATAATGACTTAAACATGAAATTTCTGCAAAAATGTTCCTTCTTGTTATGTTTTCATCTTTTCACCTTTTTGTTCTTTTAACTGTTTTACTTTCACTTTGGATAAAATTCATTGTTGGTGAAACTATTTTCATCTCTTTCTACCATTACTTCCTCTATTTTTACTTTTAATTTTTACCTTGACTGCTATGTAACTTTGTTTTAACTTTCACTCTGAATTTTACCTGATACACTTTAACTCAGACGCTCTTTGACTGTTCTGTTTTCACTTTTACCATTTACTGTGCACATTTCATCATTTTTATCTCTCTCTAACTTGATTTTATTCTTTATTTGTATAAAAAATGTTTGTTGAATGAAGCTTTTGAATTAAAATCTGAGAATTTGGAGCAAACAATTTTGTCAACTAGTATTGACACTGTTGGTCCAAATCCATATTCTGATAACAACCTGCAAAAATCAAACAATTTGTTAATGAAAATCTAGGTCTGCAGGGAGGTGATTGAAGGCTTTTGAAAGACCTGTGGAATGAGATCTATCTGTGGAGGTTTAACTCTGTTTTTTAGGCATTCTGGGTAACTACTGCAAGATTAGACTATTTGCAGGAGTTTTTACATTAAACAGAGAGAAAACTGAGCAATTTAGGCTAAGGATGGCTTCTTTTGGGCTTTTTTCTCAATTTGGTTTATTTGATGATGTAAAACTTGGGATAAAACTGGAAACGAGGGTTTCATGAGGGAATTTAACTGCAAAAGGGGATTTTAGGGTATATTCAACAAATTTAACCCTATAGGTCTTTGAGTTTGGTTTTTGGGCTTCAAAAAATTGGAAATTTGGCTTTTAGAAAGGTTCATAATTGAAGACAGGGTTTTCTGGAAAAAATTGGTGAGGGTTTGGCCTATTTTTGGTATTTTTAGGTAACTTGGCTTGGTGAAATCTCCTAATTGAAAGTCTGGCTATATTACAAAAGGTTTTGAATGGAATTTTCAGGCTTTAAATTGGTCGAAAATACCTTTGAATGCGGGTATTTGGTTGCTTGAAGGGTTCTAAAGAAGTCGTGGCTGAATTTCGAAGTCTAGTCTGGATTGCTGGATTAAGCAACTGCTTCTGATCAATGTTTAAGGGTTGAATTCGGGAATTTTGGGTATAAACTGACAAATTGAAGCAAAAAGTTCTTTACACAGTTGAGCGGAAGTTTTTACGGTTTTAATGCACAAATAAACATCAAAATGATATTACAAAAGGTTTTAACTTTGATTTTTGTTTATTGCAGATGCATTAAATGCATGTCCTATCAAATGGCAGGAGCAGTTTTGTTTTTTTTAAATGCGAAACAGGCAATGGTTTTCGCGTTCGTTTCTGGTGGTAAGCTGTTTTTACCCAGACGAACGTGATCCAACAGAAAATTGTCACGCCATTGGGGGCGGAATTGTCAAAACCACCCATTTCGCGCCCGATTGGTGTTGGAATGGACGTTTTATTTTTCTACGCGATATTTATTTCACGCCATTGGATCTTGCGATCAGGAGCGAAGGGTGAGGATCTGTTTGAAAGTTGCAGGCAATCCAAGGTGGGACCGGGGCAAATTATGTATGCGGGATAGAATATAAGCATGGTTTGAATATAAGCATGGGTTTTACATAATGTGACAGTAATAATATATGGGTGGGATTAAAGTTGTAGCTTGGGTTATCTTTTATATAAGGCGTGGGGCTTTATATAATAAGGATAAATATGAAAAGGGTAAGGTTTTGAGTTTTGCAATGTTTATCCGTAGCCTTAGGTTAAAAGGCGACTTTGCTTGCTTAGAGGCGGAGTTAGGTTTGTAACTGTATTACAAATGCAAGGGGGGGTTAAACCTTTATAAAAAGATTTAATTTGTTGTAATACCTTAGGATAAAAAATGATGAGAAGTGTAATGCTTTTGTGTTTTCCCAACACATAAAATATGTGCGGAAAGCCATATTTTCATTTTTTATTTTATTATATAGTCTTTAGACTTGTGTGAAGAGTCTAATAACTATAGGAGGAAGGGTATTTAAATAAATTTAGTTTTAGACCAAAGGGGGTATTATTTGGGTTTTGAATTTAGCATGTGCATATTAACTTTGTTCTAAAAACTTTGTAATAGTGGGTTTTTGGGGGATATTTAACATAAAGGGAGTTATATAGGTAGGATAAGGTAATTTTAGGGATTTAATAGCATAAGTTAGAAATTAATATGACAAGGGGAAAGTAATACGCAAAAATACACTTATATGACTAAGTAAAGTGAAGTTTTTTAAAGCAAAGCTTATTATTTCATAAATTCACCACTTTTACTCAGGATAGAGTGCTTTTTGAGGGTTTGTATGCTTTATGAATGAAGGGAATTAATCAAATGGGTTTTATGTTTCATTAAGTAATAATGAGTCCTTACTTATGAAAATGAGTTGAAATGTATGAATGAGCGATAAATAATGGTAAATGGGAGTTTATCATAAGAATTCAACATTTTCCACTATCCAGTCATTAAGCCTTAGGTCCGGTCCCAACAGAAGTCAGAGAAATGCTCTGAGCCTCTTTGACTGGAAGTGTAGAATATTGAAGACTTACAAGAGAAGGGAAATTAGTGATTTTCTGCCCGGTGATGAATATTACATGATTTTTCCCACTTCTTTCTACCTACCCAACATTACTCTAACATTTTTTCTTCCTTTTAGCAGGTGCATTTAAGCTTGCTACCTTATAACATTTTATTCTTTTGAAAACATAAAACTATCTAATTCTACCTTATTTCATCTGAGGGCTCAGATTAAACTGATGAGCTCCTCATTATTCTCTACCTACCTACTTGATTTGTCAGGATTAAACTGTCTAACAAAACTTTATTCTCTATCTAAAACATGGAAATTAAAACATGACAAGTCAAGTTTAGACAGTTTAACTCATCATGGATTATGGAATTTATTGACACTCTGCCATAATCATTTGCAAAAAGTAAAAGTGAGTGGCATTTGAACTTGCACACTTTCATGTTTTATTTCATTTTTTTTTCTTTTGGGGTCTATGTATCTTTTTAAGTCCTTTGATATTTCTTTTAGGACTTTTACCCTCTTTTTGATTTTTGATTATTTTTTTATTTTTTTATTTTTTTCAAAATATGGAAAACAACATGTAGAAAGCAAGGTATGTACATATTTACAAGACTATCAAAGTCAATTCAAAATTATGAATCCTATATTTATAGGACCCTAACAGCAGCTTCACATGGGGATGGCATCTCCTTGTGAGATGTCAAGAACACCGTCGACTAGTAGCCTGATCCTTTGAGCCAACCCCAAACATGCATTTGCTTTGTTATAAAATTTATGTGACTGAAACTCTTGAACTGAATTTAGTCCTTTTTCTGCAAACTGAAATCTGATCTGAAACTAAAAGAACATACTGCAATTCTCAAACCAAGCTGATAGATCTTAAATATCTTTAGGACCTTCTCCTTTGCTTCAAATCTTAATGAATTATTTCAAAACTAGCTGAAAATTGAATACTAAAAAAAAATTCTTAGAGCTTTGAGCTTATTTGCATTCATCTACCTACTCTAATCTATTGTTAATTTTGTTGAATCAGGTAATACAAAAATGCCAATGAAGCCAGTCAAGTAGCTGTAGAAATGAATGGATAACTTCACTGCTTATCATCAAACTTGGAAGTATAACTTGATCATGTGTCTTCATAATCAATTATATGATGTGAAATGGAAATTGCTGATATATTTGATCCTCAGAGATAAAACATGTTTGGAGACTTGAGCTAAAAATAGTCTCCATATACTTTGCTATAGGATCATCAAAAGCATAATGTATGATTTGTGCTTCTAGGCCTTCAATGAATAGTTGCTCAGTTGTATTTTGAATATTAATCCCTGAAACTATTTCTTCATTCCTTTGCTTGAAAGAATAATCATCCTCAAACTCTAAGTCAAAAGGCAGTACAATTTCCTCTTGCTTTGGAGAAGGAAGATTTTCCAAGAATTCTTTAGGATCTCGGAAATTATATGACTAAATTTGAGAATGCAAAAGTTTAATTTCATTTTCATATTTTTCAGAAACTATCTCAAGAACATATATTTTAAGTTGCGGAGAATATTTTGTTGATTTCAAAACAAGAAAGACAGCTGCTAGAAAATCTTTAACAAGCTGAAATTCAAATAACTCATCCCACAAACTATCTAGTGATTGATCTGTGAAGTTAGCTTGAATTTGGAGAACATAATTATCATCAAACTTATCATACTTAGGCAGATCTTCAGAAGAAGGAATGTCATCAATTATATACATTAGATCAGCAGATTGTTTTTCCAGTAATCCTGATATATCTTGATTAGATTGATTGCATTTTATTTGAAAGTCATCATTTTTCTCAGTAGGAGTACTATCAAGCAATGGGCCTTTTTGGGAAGGTAGAACAACATGAGCATCAACCTGTTCTTCTGTCTCTTCATGGATAAAAAATTTAGTACATTCTTCGGTGAGGGGGGGTGGGAATCTATGAATTCCTAGATTTGAATAACAATTGTTTTTTCTCTTATGTAAAAATTGATCATAAGGTTGAATATTTTATTTAACTTCATTCAAAACATTATATGAAACATCATTTGTTAATACAGAGGGGCTTTGTGGATCTTGATTCATCTCCTGATTTATTTCATATTTGTTTAACTCCAATTGATTATTATGACATTTAACTTGAGAATGAAAGTTCTGGACTTCTTCTAATAAATCTTCAGCATGCCAATTTCCAAAATCTTCATCAATATTTTTAAGGTAATGTATAATATCTTCAGCTTGATCACAACAATTTTCGGCTAATGATAAAGATGGAAAATCTTCTTTGTAATTCTCATAAAATAACTTGTGAAAATATTTTAAAGAAAATATACTAGCAGGTTTGAGAGTTTCACACCATTCCCTTGCTGGTCCTTCTAAGGTTGCCATGAAAAGCTTCATGAGGCAATCCTCATGCCAATCACCGTTCAATATCCATGAGTGTATATGAAATTTAATGAGATGTAACAAAGGATCATCAATATTCTCATCTTGAAACATGGGAAGATTTTTATACCAATTTACCTTTGGTAGTTTGTGTGGAAATATAGGTATGTGATCTCTGCTCATGGGAGCATACATGTGTTTTATTCTTGGGTCATCTTGTAAATTAGTCATAAAGAAAGGCCACTATATCTGTACAACCAAGTTAGATCCTTATATAAAATACAATATATATTGAAAAACTTTCTTAATGAGAAAGAACATAATGTCTTGGATTAAGATCCAAGTTGAAAGCTTGATCTTTCCATATTGTTATTTCAGGTTCATTCCTCCAGTGGAGTCTTGATTATGAAATTGATGTGGAGTCGCCGGGTGGATAATTTTAATCTTTGTATGTCTGATCAATGTCCACCATCATAGATCAGATCTGAACCTGTAAAATATTTCTGAAGAAAAGGTTAGTCTTCCCCAGTGGAGTCGCCATTATGTTATCACACAGTAATTTCTCCAGGTTCAAGAGAAATAGTCCAAGGTAACCACAAACCTACTTGGAACTCTGGGATCTAGCCTTTATTGGGGTCAGAGAGGGCTCTCTCTTTAAGATTTATCTATGTTTTTTATTTATGTTTTTAGGCTAGTTATGATAGAAAAATTGGTTTTGTTTTAAAGGTTTTGGTGGGTACAAATCACTTAGGATTAAACTAGAGAGAGATCTACTTGTCCATTGGGCTATGGAGTCTAAGTCTAGATAGCAATACAAGAAGGCAAGGCCAAAAGGGTAAAAATGTATTCAGGGCAAGGTAGATAACCCTCAGAGATTTGGGGAAAGGTTTTTGATGAAATGGTATGATCGGGATAAACGGAAATGAAGAATAATTGATCTGGAAAATGGAAGAAGGAGGCAGGGGTCAAATGGGAGTAGGAGCAATGAAGAATTCCTAACACCGGAAATCAGCAGAAAACATTTAAATGGTAACTTAGTTAAAAACAGGGAGAAAAAGGCTAGTCCTATAGTAATATTCCTAGTTACACATTAATATAGATCAAACATAATGAATTGCATGAAACTCATAAAAGACACAATGACAAGAAGAGATGTACTTCACTCTTCAACTTATCGCAAGAATCCTGAATTATGATGCCACTTTAGATTTTTCCAGACTGCTACTTTGAATTCAACACATGAGAGCCTCCAATGTATTAGCAAAAGTCTATAGTAATCTTAGCAATTTTATTCCACACAAAATACTTCAAAGAGTGAAGTATTTATACAAATTCTAAACTAAAATATCTTGAAAAATATCAAGATTGGTTTACAAATATCTCCAACTATTTTACATAAATAGAACTTAATAAAAGGACACTAAAAACTAATGAACCTATTTGGCACTATACTCATGGATATATGATGACTAAGAAGAGAATTCGAATTTTATCGCAACTCTTAGTTGATGATGAGGCATCCAAGTCACTAATTGTTTCCTTTCTTTGTGCATTCTGCTCTAGCAATTCTACAAACTTGGGGTTCAAGGATACCTTTTTATTTCTCAACCCTAAATAGATATGTAAAAAGTGAAAGAGGTTATTTTAGATAAATATGTTTTTGAGATAAACCTCTCTCCGTTTCCTAAAATTCCGCTCTAGATGTCCACAATAGGCCCTGCAAAAAGATGTGTAAAACAGAGTTTGAAAATTAGGCTGTAAAGATGCGCATGTATCCCTCATTCTGTAATACCTATGCACAAGGTGAGATAGGTTTTGTAGATGGGTCTCTTAGAAACAAAAACCTCCTTCAGTTTTGTAAGATGTATTTCTGATTGGCCACAATTTTCTCTGCAAATTGATGACTTAACAGGAATTTTATGAAAAGACGTGCTTTCCAATATTGTTTAATATTTCCCAACCCATAATGGTTGTTATAAAAGTGAGAGAGGTTTTTGTAGTTCGACACCTTAAGAACATAAACCTCCTTTAGTTTTTCAAAATTCAACAGGGATTGGTCACAATAGTTTTCGCAAAATAATGACTTAAACATGAAATTTCTGCAAAAATGTTCCTTCTTGTTATGTTTTCATCTTTTCACCTTTTTGTTCTTTTAACTGTTTTACTTTCACTTTGGATAAAATTCATTGTTGGTGAAAGTATTTTTATCTATTTTTACCATTACTTCCTCTGTTTTTACTTTTACTTTTTACCTTGACTGCTCTGTAACTTTGTTTTAACTTTCACTCTGACTTTTACTTGATACACTTTAACTCAGATGCTCTTTGACTATTATGTTTTCACTTTTACCATTTACTATGCACATTTCATCATTTTGATCTCTCTCTGACTTGATTTTATTCTTTATTTTTATACAAACTATTTTTTGAATGAAGCTTTTGAATTAAAATCTAAGAATTTAGAGCAAACAATTTTGTCAACCAGTATTGAAACTATTGGTCCAAATCCATATTCTGATAACAACCTGCAAAAATCAAACAATTTGTTAATGAAAATCTAGGTCTGCAGGGGGGTGATTGAAGGCTTTTGAAAGACCTGTGGAATGAGATCTGTCTATGGAGGTTTAACTCTGTTTTTTAGGCATTTTGGGTAACTACTGCAAGATTAGACTATTTGCAGGAGTTTTCACATTAAACGCAGAGAAAACTGAGCAATTTAGGCTAAGGATGGCTTCTTTTGGGCTTTTTGCTCAATTTGGTTTATCTGATGATGTAAAACTTGGGATAAAACCGGAAACGAGGGTTTCCTGAGGGAATTTGACTGCAAAAGGGTTTTTTAGGGTAGATTCAACAAATTTAACCTTGTAGGTCTTTGAGTTTGGTCTTTGGGCGTCAAAAAATTGGAAAATTGGATTTTAGAAAGGCTCATAATTGAAAACAAGGTTTTCTGGAAAAAATTGGCTAGGGTTTGGCCTAATTTTGGTATTTTTAGGTAACTTGGCTTGGTGAAATCTCCTAATTGAAAGCCTGGTTATATTATAGAAGGGTTTGAATGGAATTTTGGGGCCCTAAATTGGTTAAAAAATACCTTTGAATGCAGGTATTTGGTTGCTTGGAGGGTTCTAAAGAAGTCGTGGCTGAATTTCGAAGTCTGGTCCGAATTGTTGGATCAATAAACTGCTTCTGATCAATCTTTAAGGGTTGAATTCGGGAATTTTGGGTATAAACTGACAAATTGAAGCAAAAAGTTATGTACACAGTTGAGCGGAAGTTTTTACGGTTTGAATGCACAAATAAACATCAAAATGATATAACAAAAGGTTTTAACTTTGATTTTTGTTTATCGTAGATGCATTAAATTCATGTCCTATCAAATGACGGGAGCAATTTTGTTTTTTTTAAATGCAAAACAGGCAATGGTTTTCACGTTCGTTTCTGGTGGTAAGTTGTTTTTACCCAAATGAACACGATCCAACAGAAAACTGACACGTCACTGGGGGCGGAATTTTCAAAACCACCCATTTCACGCCCAATTGGTGTTGGAACAGACGTTTTATTTTTCTACGCGATATTGATTTCACGCTATTGGATCTTGCGATCAGGAGAGAAGGGTGAGGATCTGTTTGAAATTTGCGTGCAATCAAAGGTGGAACCAGGGCAAATTATGTACGCGGGATAGAATATAAGCATGGTTTGAATATATTATGGGTTTATATAAAGTGTGAGGCTTTACATAATGTGACAGTAATAATATATGGGCGGGATTAAAGTTGTAGCTTAGGTTATCTTTTATATAAGGCGAGGGGCTTTATATAATGAGGATAAATATGAAAAGGGTAAGGTTTTGAGTTTTGCAATGTTTATCCTTAGCCTTAGGTTAAAAGGCGACTTTGCTTGCTTAGAGGCAGAGTTAGGTTTGTAACTGTATTACAAATGCAAGGGGGGGTTAAACCTTTATAAAAAGATTTAATTTGTTGTAATACCTTAGGATAAAAAATGATGAGCGGTGTAATGCTTTTGCGTTTTCCCAACACAGAAAATATGTGCGGAAAGCCATATTTTCATTTTTTATTTTATTATATAGTCTTTAGACTTGTGTGAAGAGTCTAATAACTATAAGGGGCAGGGTATTTAAATAAAGTTAGTTTTAGACCAAAGGGGGTATTGTTTGGGTTTTGAATTTAGCATGTGCTTATTAACTTTGTTCTAAAAACTTTGTAATAGTGGGTTTTTGGGGGATATTTAACATAAAGGGAGTTATATAGGTAGGATAACGTAATTTTAGGGATTTAATAGCATAAGTTAGAAATTAATATGACAAGGGGAAAGGAATACGCAAAAATACACTTATATGACTAAGTAAAGTGAAATTTTTTAAAGCAAAGCTTATTATTTCATAAATTCACCACTTTTACTCAGGATAGAGTGCTTTTGAGGGTTTGTATGCTTTATGAATGAAGGGAGTTAATCAAATGGGTTTTATGTTTCATAAGTAAGAATGAGTCCTTACTTATGAAAATGGGTTAAAATGTATGAATGAGAGATAAATCATGGTAAATGGGAGTTTATCATAATAATTCAACATTTTCCACTATCCAGTCATTAAGCCTTGGGTCCGATCCCAACAGAAGTCGGAGAAATGCTCTGAGCCTCTTTGACTGGAAGTGTACAATATTGAAGGCTTACAAGGGGAGGGAAATTAGTGATTTTTTTCTCGGTGATGAATATTACATGACTTTTCCCACTTCTTTCTACCTATCCAACATTACTCTAACATTTTTTCTTCCTTTCAGCAGGTGCATTTAAGCTTGCTACCTTGTAAAATTTTATTCTTTTGGAAACATAAAACTATCTAATTCTACCTTATTTCATTTGAGGGCTCAGATTAAACTGATGATATCCTCATTATTCTCTACCTATCTACTTGCTTTGTCAGGATTAAACTGTCTGACAAAACTTTTTTCTCTATCTAAAACATGGAAATTTAAAACATGACAAGTCAAGTTTAGACAGTTTAACTCATCATGGATTATGGCATTTATTGACACTCTGCCATAATCATTTGCAAAAAGTAAAAGGGAGTGGCATTTGAACTTGCACACTTTCATGTTTTATTTCATCTTTTTTCTTTTGGGGTCTATGTATTTTTTTAAGTCCTTTGATCTTTCTTTTAGGACTTTTACCCTCTTTTTGATTTTTTATTATTTTTTTATTTTTTTATTTTTTTCAAAATATGGGAAAACAACTTGCAGAAAGCAAGGTATGTACATATTTACAAGACTATCAAATTCAATTCAAAATTATGAATCCTATATTTATAGGACCCTAACAGCTTCTACTGGTAAATTTAAGGGAAAGACAGAAAATTAAGCCAGAAGAAACAAGCAGGAGGAGGCTTCTACTTCAAATCAGGAAAGGGAATCACAAGAGTATAGAATTGAAGAAATGAATAAGCTAATAAATAACCTTTCAAATAAGTTGTTTAATCTTGAATTGGAGGCCAAAACTTTCCCTCCTCGTTCCAACCAAATGATTCCTAATCGTAGGTTTAATCCCCAGTATCGGAAGCCCCTCTACAGTTGTTGCAGCAGGAAATGAAGGAACAACAAGATCATATCCAACCTCCTCTATACTTGGAAGGAGAGTTGGAGGAACAAGCTGAGGAAGTCACAGACAACCAAGAGAATCAATTCCTCACTTACTCTGATGATGAGGAGGGTGAACTCACCCTACAAGGGGAGAAAGAAGAGAAGGAAGTCCCTCCAGAAGACCAGGATATTGACAATTACTGCACGTAGTTCGTGGATTTCATGCAAGCTCAACTCCACAAGAAGTATGATCTTAGGTCCTCCAAGAAGAGAGCCTGAGTGCAAGAACAAAATGAAGAGTCAATATCAAGAGAACAAACCCCTCCTAGTTTTTCCAATAAAGGGGAAAAGTCATTAGAAGAGTCAACCCCTCATAAAGTCGTTGCATCCACTTCCACAAAACAAGGCTCTGATCCTCCCAAAAATGAGAAATCCCCATCTATACCCTTGGACCTGACTGAACCTCCTAAATAATATTTCAAGGAAGCCACTGTTGAAAAAGGGCTCACATCCTTTAATATCCAGAAAGAATTAGAGAAGGTCAAGATCAGGGTCCCCCTGATTGAGCTCCTTGTTAGGGTCTCGTGATTTGGTAGATTGGCAAGACCAAATGCACAGGGCAACATCAAACTAGTCTTTGGATTCCTAGGACCTAGCCTTCCTCAACTCAGAGAGGGCTCTCTCTCTCTTTTGCAAAGGATGTGAACTTGTTTGCATTTAGGGTTTGATTTTAGGCTAGTTTTTTAGTTTAGGGTTTGTTTGTTTGTTTTGGAGTGCTGGTGCAGACAACTTTTGGATGCCTTCCTCAACTCCAAATGGATATCATGATATCTCATTGGAAATATCCTCCCTTTTATTTTTCTTCTGACCCATTAAGAAATTCATTTGGACACTCCAGCTATGAGAAAACCTGATTTTCCCAAGGTCACTCCAGAAGTGCAGCAATTCTCCCGTGACACCTATATTTTTGACATTGCTCCCAAACCATGATACTTGTATAAAATCTGAAGGATTTATTTCTTCTTGGACTTATGATGGACAAAAACCTCTCTCACTTTTGTCAAATTCATCTCTTTTTGGTTAAAAACATAGTTTGAAGAAAAACTGGCCCTAGGTGTCCTTTGGAATGAATTCTTGGAAAATGATGGAGGCATGATGTTTATGAGTTGGTATGGCCTTATTCTTGCTAACATGACCTATCATATGGATCCTCTACTCCTATTCCTTCTTTCCATAGCAAACCCTAGCTTAGTTGGAAGGGGAATTTAGGGTTTGGTGTAGGCAAAACAGGGGACTTAGGACTGCCTTGTACAAGGAGGGGAATGAAGGGGTTAAGGGTTGTATAAATTCTTGGGGAAATTTTTGGGGATAGGGATAGATGTTAGAGAGTAGGGGAAAGTTTAATTTCAAGGATTGAGTGAGGGGAAGGGGTCCAAAAGGGAAAAACACATGCCTAGTCTCAAAAAGTGTCAAATTGTAGCAATAGGCTAGGTTTTGTATAAAAATGATGAGTTTGAGGGATAGGAGTGATGGGAAGTGTTTAGGAAGGTATATTAAGGATAGGGGAAGGTGTAATAACATCAGGATACAACCCTTGTTGATGATTTAACCATGGAAGTCATGAAACCAAGAAAAATGCCCTAAAAAACCCTAGTCATCTACAAGAACAAAGGTAGGTAAAACCACATAAGAAGTCTTTTAGGAGCAGCAGGGTGACCATGGAATGGAAAAATGGTAGAATAGTGAAAAAATTTCTCTAAGGATAATGAAGTCAGTGAGATTTCTAAAACTCACAATGTTCATGGAATTTTGTTTTTAGAAATCTAGGGCAAATATTTAGTCATCTACAAATAGAAAAAATTACTGATGACTAACACTCCTGAAACAACCTTCATACAAATATCAGGTGTCTCAATTCATGTAGCCCCATGGTGTAAAACCACTGCTTGACAACCTCAAACTCCAAGAAGAATGACCCATGGTAGTTTTTGGACCTCGTGTAGAAGAACGGGACTCACGACTCCCTCGTTCTATGTGACTTTAGCGATACATGACCTATTGTTGCACAATTGTATGCTGGATTCTGGGGCTTCACATAATCTATTGCATTTTTCTGTCATGGATAAATTGGGGTTGCAGATTACAAGGCCTTATAAAGACCTATATTCTTTGATTCCAAGAGGGTGAAGTGCCTGGGTATGATAAAAGATCTGGTAGTAAACTTAGCCCAGATTCCAGCCAAAAGTGTGGTAATGGACATTGTTGTAGCTGCTATCCCAGCTCGATTTAGAATTTTGTTGTCCAGTTCCTGGGGTTCCAAAATTAGAGGATCAATAAAACTTGACCTCACCTACGCCAGTATTCCAGTGTTCGATGGGGAGGAAATAAGATTATACCATGAATCCAGGTTTGTGAATAGGGTCACCAAAGCCAATGGTTCGACAAATTCTCCGGTATATGGTAAGGAGGGTGAATTCTCTTGTCTTATGCTCGAGGAGGATGAAAATTTTCTGCAGGAAACGAAGGTCTGTCCTCTAATACAGGAGAATCCTATGAGCAGAAAGGAAAACAAAATTTGGACGTTGCAGTTTGATGGGGCTTATTCACGAGAAGGAAACAAGGCCGGGGTACTCTTGATATCACCTAAAGGTTGCTTAATTCCCCTCTCCTTTAAACTGTAATTTTAAGCCAAAAATAACGTGGTTGAGTATGAAGCCCTACTATTGGGATTGCAAGCAGCGTAGAACATGAACATACAGAATCTCAAGGTATTCGGAGATTCAAAGATAGTAGTGAGGCAAGTCAAGAGCCAATGCCAAACTAAGCACTCTCGGCTCAGAGCTTACAGGAATGAGGTATGGGATTTGGTTGAGAACTTCTTTTCTTCTTTCAACATTCAGTTCATGCCAACGGATAAGAACAGAATGGCCGACTCACTAGCTGTGGTTGCTAGCAATTTCCACCCTCTACAGAATCCGTTGCTCAGATATGAGGTGGAAGTGAGATATCACCCCTCCATTCCAGACAACGTAAAACATTGGTAGGTCTTCGAGGACGAAGAGCAAGTCAAGAGTTTTATGGAGATGGTAGGCGAATTCTCGAATTTGGTGATCGAATCAGTGACTGAGAATGATAGTGAAGAGCTGAAAACCCGATGGGAGGAGACACTGGCCGACCACCGAGTCTTGGAATTAAAGGGAAATGGTATTTCGAGGGGTCTTGTGCCATTGGAGAGACTGTTTGATAAAAATGATATCTCGGTGAACCCTAGCAAACTGACCCCCGACGAGCCAGTCCGGGATTTGAAAATGGGGATAGAGGAAGACCCAAAGGTGTTGAAGCTATCAAAAGGAGTCCCCGAAGAATATCAAGGACAGTACCTGAAGCTCTTTCAATCATACAAAGATGTCTTATCTTGGTCATACCAGGACTTGAATACCTTTGATATTGATTTCATACAACATAATATACCCCTAAAATAAGATGCTAAGCCTATAAGTAGAAGTTGAGGTAGATCAACCCTCTTCTTCTCCCAGTCATTGAAAAAGAAATAAAGAAGTTGTTGCAGGCAAAGATCATTGTCCCTCTGAGGTACTCCGAATGGGTGGAAAACCTGGTGCTCATAAGGAAGAAAAATTGTGAGATCAGGCTTTGCGTGGATTTCTGAAATCTGAACAGAGCCTCACTCAAAGACAATTATCCCCTCCCAAAAATGGACTACATCTTGGAAAAGGTGGTGGGATCCTCCCGCATGTCCATGATGGATGGTTTCTCAGGATATAATCAGGTGGCGGTGCTCCTGGAAGACCAAAAGAAGACAACGTTCACTACACCCTGGGGAACCTTCATGTATGCTTCAATTCCTTTCGGCCTGATAAATTTCAGTGCCACATTCCAACATGCTATGGACATCACTTTCATAGGAGACCAGGATAATTTTGTGGTGATCTACCTGGACGACATCACCATCTTCTCGAAGAGCGAGGCTGAGCATATAGAGCATCTTCGACGAACTTTTGACAAATATCGAAGGTATGGTCTGTCTCTTAACCCCAAAAAATCCATGTTTGCCTTGGAAGAAGGAAATTTATTAGGGAATATAGTAATCAAATAAGGGGTAAAGATTGACTCGAAGCAAGCGGAGGTGATAAACGACATTTCCCTACCAAGAAACAAAAATGAAGTACAGGTATTCCTAGGAAAAATAAATTTCCTCAGAAGGTTCATCCCAAACTATGTCGAGATCGTCCGAAACATCACCGAAATGCTGAAGAAGAATAGTGAAGTGAAATGGACTCCTGAATCCAGGGATTATTTCAATGAGATTAAGCAAGCCTTTGCGGAAGCTCCAGTGTTGGCAGGTCCAAATTATGGAAAGCCATTCATGATTTTTTTCTTTCGCCTCCCCTCACACAATAGCTATGGTACTGCTATAAAAAAATGATGAAGGGAATTAACAACATATTGCGTTCTTTAGCCAAGTCCTCCGAGATGCTGAACTAAAATATAGCATTTTGGAAAATCAAGCATAAGCTTTGGTTAAGTCACTTAAGGCATTTAGGGTGTATGTGTTACAGTCTATCATAACAACTTACGTACCCACTGCATCAGTGAAGGATAATCTGGTACAAGGCGACAGTGAAGGGAAGAGGGGAAAATGGATTGCTAAGATTCAGGAGTATGAAATGGATATAAATCCTAGAAAACTCATCAAAGGCCAAGGGCTAGCAAAATTTATGTTTGAATCCAATTGTTAGGCTTTGGGGATAAATATGTCTATGACAGGAGGAGAAGCACAGGAGAATACAGGTATACATCATGGCATAGAATATTCCACACAAAAGACACATGTAAAGTACCTTCTATCCTTATGGTATAAAGATATAGTGGAATACCTTTTAACCCTGAGGTGTCCCCCTAACTATGATAAGACCAAGTATCGCACTTTGAGGTTAAGATCTCAAAAGTATACTGTGGCAAATGGGCGACTATATTGGAAGGACCCAACTGGGATTTTACTACTATGTCTAACAGAGCAAGAGGTTGACAAAGTGATGATAGATTTCCACGAAGGAATATGTGATGGGCATTACAGTTGGCAATCCACTGTTCATAAGATCCTAAGAGCAGGCTTCTTTTGGCCCAAGCTATTTGGTGATGTACATGCTCACGTTCGGGCCTATGAAAAGTGTCAGACATTCGCTGAAAAGAAAAGGTTTTCACCTCTCCCATTGATCCCATTCCATGTTGAAGAGCCCTTAAAACAATGGGGAATCGAATTTATAGGTGAGATTCACCCGGCTTCTAGAAATCAACTTCAATGGATTCTCACCGCCACGGATTACTTCACTAAATGGGTTTAGGTCGTGCCTGCAAGGAATGCCACAGATTTGGTGGTGATCAAGTTCTTGGAGGAAAACATAATAGCCAGGTTTGGATGCCCTACTAAGATTATAACAGACAACACCCAGGCTTTCAAGTTGGATAGGTTCATGAAGTTTTGTCAACATTATAATATGAGTATGGGGCACTCCACTACATATTACCCATAGGCGAACAGGTTGGCAGAGTCATCTAACAAGACACTAGTGAGGATCCTGAAAAATACCATCACCGAAAACCAAAAGAAATGAGATTCCCAGCTCAAATTTTCTCTCTAGGCAAATCGCATCACCACTAAAATATCCATAGGGAAGTCTCCTTATGAGCTAGTGTACGACAGAGCAGCAGTTTTCCCTATTCAGCTCGCATTACCCGTGGCCCAATTCTTACAAGAGAGCGAGGAAGAGCCAAACAACCTTATTAGAAGAATGAACCAATTGGTCGAACAAAATGAAACTCAGGACCAGGTAAGCCTCATATTAGCAGAGTACTAGGAAAAGATGAAAGGCTTATTCAACCAAAGAGCTAAAGACAAGGAAATCCAAGCAGGGGATTTGGTGCTGTAATGGGATGTCAGGCGGTCAGACAAAGGGAAACATGGAAAGTTTGACCCCCTTTTGTTTGGTCCATTCAAGGTGGCAGAGGTCAAAGGCAACAACAACTTTGCGCTGGATAATTTGGAAGGGGACATACCTGAGATGCATGTCAATGGGCAGTTTCTCAAGCCTTACTTCCAGCACTGATAATGGGCTATGACGACCCATTGTACATATCCTAAAATTTTATATACTCCATTTTTTATTTCCACAAAAAATCCTGTTTTTTTTTTGGTTAAAACCACTTGAAAATGTTTCTAAGGATGATCCTAGGCACATTAAGAAGAACACAAGAAAGTGTTTTGCGAGTTCTTGACACACTCGAACGAGTGAGTTGTCCCCAATGGAGCTAAATTTGGCTTATGTTTTTTGTGAACGGATAAGGGAACATGAGGAGCTAAGAAAATGAAGAGCAGGAAGGGCTAAAGGGAAGACCAATCAGTTCAAGCGCGGGTCGGGCAGACACCCCGCAGTCAAAAGAAGAAAGAAATCTTACCATTCACCTTTTTGCATCACTAAACTCTCCTCTTGTTGCAAATCATGCATCACATATCATACCATTTACCCTCCACCGCTCATATATAAACCTTGCGATTTGTGATGTTCGAGCGGCCCCACCTCCGTATTTCCACGTCACTCCTCCGCTCATTGTACTTCGCCCATTGCAAATCTTAAATGTTTACCCTTTTCTGCTCATATATAAACCTTGTGATTTGGGATGTGCAGGTGGCCTCACCTCCGTCTGCCATGTCACCTTTTTCTCATCACACTCTGCGCATCGCAAATCGTTACATTTACCCTCCGCTTCTTATCATGAAACATTTCCGATTGTGATTTGTGGGCGGGCCCCACCTCCGTCACGCCACATCATCCTCCATTATCTGCTCACCACATATCGCACTTTGCAGATTATAATGTTTATCACCGTTTCTCATAACAAAGAACCTCTGACTGTGATCTGCGGGTGGCCCCACCTCCATCCTTCCATGTCACCTTTCCACCATCACACATCGCACTTCGCATTATTTCGTTCTTACTTCCCGTCCTGATACCCGACGCTCCCGATTGCGATTTGCGATATGAATTTGGGCCCCACCTCCCTGCCACGTCATCAAATACTGTCTACGACCTTTATCCCACTCTTTTCAATATTAACCATCCCGCTAAACTTCTACCATCTCCCCTTTATCTCCGCTTCATATCATACATCTGACGGCTCATGATCTGTTTCAAACCCCCCCCTCACCTTCCGAAGATTAACACCAGGGGGGGTTCGAAATGGTCGTTTTTGGAAACCGCCTCTGGTGCTATGTGTCAACCTACAGTGATTTTGCACACCCCCCCATCCAATACCACAAACCGGACATGCCCCCCTCCGAAAACTGGTCTCCAGTTTTGCAAATTCCTACACATCATGGGTTGTTGGCTGGAAGAAGCGCAATTATGGTTTATTTAGTTGCTCAAGAACTGCCTGTCAAAGAGCAAGGCACGCGTAGAATGATTGGTCGTTCCGTAACGGTTAGTGGAAATCATGAGAACAAGGGAGTCGAGGCTTTCGACAACAGGTGGAATCATATGATGGAAGCCAGATTGCTCGCCTGTTTATGGCCATTCCTTACTGCCCCATTTTGAAGATTCCAGAATTTGGCCTCCATGGCCAACTATGTTGTTTATTTTTATTGTTTGATTGTGATGTTTTGCTAGTATGAAATCTCGATTTCACCCGATTCTGTTTTGATTTTCTGATTACAGGAGTGATTGCTTGATGCACACTCTGTAAGTTAGGATATTTTGATTTCACATGTTTGGTCCGATCATGAATGTTTATTTGATCGTAGACCCTCAAAGGGAACTATATATGTAGGGAGTTCACAGATGAAATAAAGGTTCTAAATTTTGGATAAATTTTGTTGTAGTTATGTATGACTATGCTCTTATGCTCTGAGACACATATTTGGAAGAGCTATTTTGAACATAATATGATATACAATGATGTTTATTTGGATTCCAGATGGAGAAATGAGTAGCATGTATCTGTATTCTCTTTGTTTATTAGTAATATCCTCTTTATATATAATCATCTTTCCACGTTCCGTTGTTTGATGATTCGTGTAATGTAGCTGCCGGTGGTATGCATTTTTATCCATGAATTCGTGTATGTATAACGCTCATGTGTTAAATTGTTGTTCTCCCTTAATTCTCACTCCATGAAACTTTATTTTTGGTCATATTCCACTTGCATCTGCTTTTTCTAAGTTCATGGGAGACATATTCTTAAGAATTTTAAGCCTGTCTCTCACGGGTTCTTCCTCCTCCATTCCTTCTCAACACATATGCATATTTTGAAAGCCTCTGCTGATCGTTTCACACTTGGCCCACTTGAAAAGCTACCGAGCCATACAGCCTCTTGAGCCCTCTTGCAGTATAGGGTAATTCACATGAATCAAACTCCAAGGTCTTCTCCATTCCTGAACCACCAAAACCATTATTCTCTTTATCCATATTCTTTCAGAGTCATCCTTATAGTTGTCTACATTTAATCTCTGATTTTAAGATGTCCTAGGCACTGGTCTTTTGAAACTCAAGGCTATCTCTACAAGCTACAACAACTCCATTGAGAAATGCATTCTTCACATCCATCTGATGTATCTTCCAACCCATTTGCGCTGAGAGTGCAAGGATAGATGTAATCGATGAGTACCATGCAACTGGTGCAAAAGTCTCCTCATAGTCAATCCCCTCAACCTATGAGAATCCCCGGGCTACAAATCTAGCCTTGTACTTCTCCAAACCCCCATCTGCTGCCTGCTTCACCTTATAGATCCATTTATATCCAACCATTGACTTCCTGACTGGTATTGGGTTAACATCCCATGCATTGTTTCTGACGATGGAGTCATACTCCTCAACCATGGCATCAACCCAAGTTGGTTGCTACACTGCCTCCTCAAAAGAGGATGGTTCTATCACAATACACTTTCTTATAAGTGCCATGTATCCAGTATACTTGTTTGGTGATTGTCTCTGTCTACGCTGTGATGTAGGTGCTCCTACATGTTTTTCCACATCAAGTCTCAATTTTTCAGCCTCCGTGGTGCACCTCCTACCATGTCTGGTGGATGGCTCCGCATGAGTGTCTTCTACCACTCCATGATCCTCCTCATGTGGTTGCTCCACATCTTGAGGTTCATCCTTTGGAACCAAGAGTTCCTTATCTGCATGCAAATCAAGCTCCCTCTCAAGGGACAATCGCATGGCTTTCTCATACTTCCCCATGGTACATCCATTGCATGTGTCTATCTGCGCAAGAGTACCCTTTGGAAGACCTGTAGAAATCTATTACATGATCCTCAAAGAACTGTGGTGTAGATGGCCCAATCTCCTATGCCATAACTCACCCTCATCTTGGCTCAACACTCTTTCTGCTTTACTCATCAATGTTTTGTAGCCATCTACATCAAGTTTGTAAAGGTTGTTCACACGAACCCGAATATTTTGAAACTGTCCTGTGGCTTTGTGATGAAGGAATGCTTTCCCTTCACTGAAAACCACATCATATCCTATATCCTCCAACATAGCAACTGAAACTAAACTCTTTTTCAAGCCTGGTACATGCATGACATATTTTAATAAGAAAGGTTTACCTTACTGTCTCTGGAAAGTAATTGTACCAATCCCGGTAGCACTATACCTCTCGTCATCACCCATCTCGATGTGCATCTGAAGATCCTTCTCCTCCAAGCTACTAAAGAGTTCTTTGTCTCCCGTCATGTGGAAAGATGCACCACTATCTAAGTACCACACTGATCCCATCGCACTAGACACCATGCATGCGATGAGTGAGAAGTCCAACTGTAACTGTGAAGCCAAAGCATCACCCATTGCAGATACTGAAGCCTTCTTGTTGTCCTTCTTCTTCTGTGGACAATTAGTGGCATAATTTCCATGATCATGACAACGAAAACATTTCACTCTAGAGATGTCATGATTCTTGCCTTCTTTGTCGATCTTAGATTTGGAATAGCATTTCTTTCCCTTCCCCTTATTTGCCTTACTAGCCAAAGGCATAATTTTCCTCATCATCTGTCTTGGATGAGGATCCATCCCTGGTATTCCACCTGAATTATTATTGTACCAAATCCGACCAAAGTCGCTCCCAATCTGGTAGCTTCTCCCTCCCATTGATAGAGTCCTGATAACTATGCCAGCTCTTCGGAAGGCCTAAAAGTGCTAGGGCCACCAAGTCATCATCTGCTACATTAATCCCGACACTTCCAACCTCATCTCGACATTGGATGAACTTGGTCAAGTATTTCAAAATAGTGTCGCCTTTCTCCATTTTGATTTTCCTGAGCTTGTCCTTCAGTGCCAATTTTCTGTGGTCACTGTTGTTCTAAAACAGATCTGTCAAGGCCTTCCACATTGCATATGGAGTGGCCTTGCTATGGAGGCTCGAGACAATGTGATCTCGAACTCCCTCTAATAAGATCATCCTCGCCTTTGCAACCTTATTTTTCCAAGCATCAAGAAGAGCAGCGTCTGCTGTTGCAGCCCTTGGAATATCAGTGTCGATAAATTCTTTCAACCCATTGTCCTCCAGAACTTCCTCCATTCTGTCTTTCCATGCAATATAATTAGAACTTCCCCTCAAGTGCATATTCCAATCTTAATCCATTGAAAGCCATCTTGATCCGCCTGTCGCACCAAAGAATATTTTTGCAAATTCGAATGTTGTTCAACACAAACTTAATTTCTTCTCCACTATAGTGATTTCTCGCGCTTTGATACCATGTAGAAATCATAAAAACAATATGTATACCAATGGATTCAATCCGATCATGCAATCTTCTAGAGCAAGATACTGAATCCTTCTACCATTAATTTGTAAACATGATCGCACAATCACACCAAGAGAAAGAAGAAAATCAATTGCACAACAGATATATTTTTCTTGGGGAAAGATTGCTGCTCAAAACCCCTCTATATTTATTGTATAAAACTAAGGAATCATGAAACAATTACAATGCACTCTTCTCACAAGAGTCTGCTGCACTCTACCAACTATCTCACACTGATCTGAACAAAATCGACCAATACTTAGCCAATTTCCTGCCTCTGCTCAGCGTGCCTTGCTTGTGCAATTCTAAGAACAATTGATCCCTATTAATTAGGAAATTCAACTTTCCAAAACTGCGCAATACATAATGGGAAATCCTATGATGGTCTAATTGCGCATCGGCAATTTACTAATAATACAACTGCTAGATAACATCCCTTTAACCTCTGTCTCAACTGGGTCTTCATCAGAACTAACATGCATGCATCTATTAATAGTAAATCATCAGTCACTTGAAAGATCACTGCATGTGAACTAAATTTGATTTAATTCACTTGACCTCTCACTAGTACAACAATAAGTTACAACTAGTTAGACTGACTTTAACTCACTTAATTGAGTTAACTCATTTCTCATACATTAAACTAATACACTAACTGCAACTTGGACTCTAAAACAAATAGAATCACTCTACATTCCTCACCAACCACCCTCAACTCGAATTTCATGAGCTAACTGAGTCTATCACACTCAGTTAACTATTACAAGTGATTATTAGATAAGATTAAAATTTATTGTCCAATTTAATTAAGGGGAAATTAAATTAGACACACATTTCTTGTTGACTTTTCAACATATGTAAAATAAAGAAGGTGATATACTTAGGACTTTATGATTGTAACATGAGAAAGAGGCTAAAATTCCCCCCCTCAATCATAAGTCCAAACAATAATACCATAAATAGAAAATAGACGGGTATCGTCTCCCAATATTCATGTTGAAACTCCTGAGTTGATCCTCAATGAAGAATTTCCTGAAAAATCGCCAAAGCTGGATGCTAAAAACTCTAATATGAAGAGAGAGAACCAAGAGAACTGAATTAACTGCAAGTATGACACACTCTTGAAAATGGTTGACAACTCAATATAATGCATCCAAGTGAAAAAAATGTCCACTGATTTACTGTCAATCAACATCCCAATTGCTTTCCCACTAGAAAATGTCATTATATTGTTGTCGAAACTTTTAGTCGCACAACCATAATCATCAGTTCAATTTCAGTTTCATCATCAATTTATCTCTTTCTCAACTGAAAGGAGAGACCAAAACTATTTTCATTTGTTTTGAACTCCCCCCATAACATGTACTAGGAGAGCTTCACTATTATACTCCCCCTTTCAAGCTCGTGAGAGTAGCATCTTCTTTTCACTGTTGGTTGCAATATTTGTCTTCATGTGAGATTGAATTATTCAATAAAACATATATAATCGTTTGACTATTGATAACCACTCCCAAGGATCTATCATTGCATAATTAATCTTCAATCTAACTAGTTTGTTTCATTTGCAACATCGCTCTAATGAGTGATTCATAGTTTACAACATAATTCGATTTTGATTTGATTTGACTCTTACAAAAAACTATCACAAGTGCATTGTTCAAAAATTGATGTTGAATTTATGCAAATGTCGTTAATGTAGTTGTTTGTTGATGTAGACTTATCTTGGAATGCTCATGTAAACTGCTAACTTGAATGCGTGAGTTTGTTCTTTACAACTTCTTAATTATGAGTGCTTAAACATATGTGTTTTGCTTATTTGAACTTGACTTCATTATTTTGCTTATAATGAAAATAATTAACTGACATGAAACACACATGCACAAATAAACCCCCTTATTCAATTTTAAGTAAGTCCAAGATTCCATTCCTTTTCCTTTTTTAAACACTATCACTTCTCCACTAAAAAAAAAACTTACTCAAGAAATGAGTGCCTAACAACCTTCTATTTAAAAAAATTAAAAATTCACTACTCACTCTTTAAAAAAAAAAAAACCTCACTTTTCACTCTAAAATAACGTTATATTAACTCCTTATCACTCCACCACTCCAAATAATATTTTAATATAAAATATTCTCTTTATATATTTCCCACAAAACATTGCTAAACCCTTTTATCTCCCCTAAGGCTCATACAATTAAAAATGTAAAAAATACACATTTTTCAAATTACTTATGTCTCCCTTTTTATGAACATAAAGTAATGTTTTTGTTATATTAATATAAAAGAGTGATCCACGTTCAAGCTTTGAACCATATTATTCCAAATCGAAACTTCATGGGTTGAAAAAGTCACTTAGGAACTTCCGCATCGAATTGTATACCTTTTTATGATGTCAGTGCAATGAACATGGGAGAAAAAAACTCGAATTTATAAATCAATCACTCTTTTCCAGTTGTGGGCTAGCCCATAAAATATATGCCTAGACTATGCATGAATAAAGTGTGTGGGCACTGTGCCTAAAAATACTGGTTGAACAGATCAATATTCTCTGAAATAGCTTCAACCCTTGCTTCATGTTGCCTGGAACGATGTATTGATTTTCTCTCAGATGCATCGATTTCTTTTGGAACTCATAGTTCAACTCCTAGATCACAATGATGGATTGATATGCAGTACTGTCATATTATTTTTTGAGTGATAGTTCAACATAAAAACAACTCAATGCAAATCTTTTGGGAATGATGGGTCTGGGGATCGATGCTCTGCGAGAAAAGGTTATTAATCAGAAGTGAAAATCAGATGAACTAGAGACTAGAAAATTCGTTGAGAAATACGAGAAGATGGAGAAAGTATTGAGGGGTTGATATTTCTTGAAGTCAAGGTAATATATAGATGCAACATGATTCAAGGGATTTAGATGGATCTTGTGCCAGGAGTTTGAGGTTGTGTCTTTATTGATGAGGTGATAATCAATCTAAAAAATTAATGGACAAGGCTTTCAAGACACTCCAGATTAATGTTAAACTACTATGGATCAGCTTTATCATCAACTTTTTGAAGTGATTCAATTGAAGAATCCTGTGCAATAAACACATTGGGGCTTCATTGCATGATTGAGTTGTGGCAGCTACACATTTGCTTTTTGAGCTAAAATTCGTACAAGGAATCTATTCCTCGATTGCAATCAAATGTCATGTTTTGATACCAATGGAAGAAACATAAAAAATAAACAAAATAATAATATGAGACAATGAAAATGAAAATCGAAACTAGTGGAAAAGGATTTAAACCTCATTGTATTAATTAATGTTTAATGATACAAATATTTATAATACAATGAATAAACCACCCATATGCTTTTTCATTGACATCTCATAAAAGAGATGAACAAAGATGAGAGAAAATAGGATCTAGGCTCTAAAAAATAGGATCTCGGATCTAGAATCTCTAGAACATACTTAGGATAAAACTATATTCCAATATGTAACACAAATAAGTTGGTATACTTAGGAATTTATTATTGTAACATGAGAAAGAGGCTAACACAAACTTCTCATCCAACCAGGACTATTATTTAAAACAACAATTCCCTCAAGCAATCTCCTTCCTCAAGCAATTGGAATCTATTCACTTTCTCTTAACCCTTTTATTAATTATAATGTATTTGTAATGAACGAATATTTACTAGGGGATGTGACAGTCCCCTCCCCCTTAGGGGAAACACCGTCCTTGGTGTTCAATAACCATATACAATAAAACATGCTTTAGACCAAGCATTGTTGATTATGGAGCTTTACATACATAGCTCGTTTTAGCTTTTACAACACATTTTATATGCACAGTGGTTTACTTGACCACTCAGTTGATGTTAATTCATTGATTCAGCCATCTCCCAATGGCCCTTTTGTAGGCTTTGGTGCTTCCAATGTGCTCAATCCAACTTGTATTAATTCCTTTCTCTACAGTGTTGTCTACCTCTAATGTCTAGCACTGCTATCCTTGCACTTCTTGTTCCTTTAGTGAAAGATTCTCAACTCATTATTTCTGAGCACACCCCCAATATGCTCCTGATTCCGATCAACCATACACATGACCCTTTAAAACCAATTAATTTTCCTGACCTTCCCTTATTTGCTTCCTAGTCGCTTGAGAAATTCAGTCACCCCCTTTAGTGTAGTCACACACCTTCCAAATTCAAGCATCCCCTTCTCTGATTCACAATCCCTCAAGTGATCCATTCATTTGAAAGGTTTCCTCACATCAGAAGAATCTCATAACTAAGGCAAGTCCCTTCCTCAACATCTTTATACCAATCATGGCATGCTTCATAGAAATCAATGGAAACTATTGGGTACTAGTGTCCCACAATAGCCCTGTTCTTGAAATATTTTACAAACATATCGTTGCATGCTCTAATTCCTTTTGCTGCTACTTCTATTCATCTTGCAACCACCTTCAAGCACCCAAACCATGCAATTCCATGCTTTCATACATCATAGCACATAAATTCCATTAGACTCATCATAAGGAATTGTAATAAATTCAGATCATACCTCATTGGTAGCTTATCCATGAGGTGAACTTGGAATTTTCCTTTGGTTCCTATCACAGCAAAACCAAGTTAAATCATAAACAAACCAATCATAAGACAGCATTAAATTAAATACATAATTTAGAAATTCTAAAAGTGATTGAAATATTGATATTCATCTTGATTTTCTCTTGCTACTTGCTTCAGATACACTGGATCAATTTCCCAACCCAGCAAGTGTCTAGTGAACTTCTATTTCCCCGTACACATAATAAATCAGTTTCCAAACCCAGAAAGCACCCAATGTATTCTCTTCTCTTCACTATGTACACACACTAGATTGATTTCCAAACCTGACAAGCACCCAATTCCTTCTCTTCTCTTCTCTTTGATTTCAAATTTACTCAGTGTTTCATCGGCCCAAAGGAAAGCACTTTGTAACAAATAATTATAAATAATCCCAATCACTACCCATGAATGTGGGAACTACCAATCCTAGTAGTCTTCTATCAATAGGAATATAGGTGTGTTCCACACCTTCATAGGCCTAGGAAACCTCCATTCTGAGTAGTTTACCTATCTTAGTCAACAAAGTCCCAGAATGTCCTATACATGTCTGTCCTAAATGCATACAAAACACAATGGTGTAGATAGTCCCATACCTTCCTGTACCAAAACATTACACAACACATGCATGTACACACAGTACACAATATAATACATATACATATACACATGATATAACACAATGAATACACATTGTATAACACAAAATGTACATAATATACATTGTACAGTACAACATATACACAACAATGTTGAAAATCCATAGGCCGCACTGTCTCTACCCTCAAACACTAGGAAACACTACCTCTAGTGTCTTTCCCACACTTCATTGTGTGCACTCGCAATCCAAATCCAGGATTTGTGATTTCTTTAATTATCCATACTTATCTCAACATGTCGCAAATCGCACTAGTTTCATTTTGTTGATATATCCTTCAACATTCCATATTCATAATATAAACATGGGCATAATATAAGAATCATCTTCTCATGATATTAAAATCATAGAAAATTCAGGGCCATATTTTCCTAATTGATTCCTCATAAAACCAAGAACCTTTTTATGACATTCACATCTGGATTGAATAAATTGAAACAATCATTCTCCCACAACAATGACCCCTGACAACCTTGTAGAAAATCTCTAACACAACTATAATACCATGTACAAATTATATCAATGGACTCAATCCGATCATGCAATGTACTAAAGCAAGATATTGAATCCTTCTACAATATTTGCGGAATATAAAACACGATCGCTCAATCACATGCAAGTAAGAGAAAGAAGTAAATCAATACACAACACCAGATATTCCAAGGGAAAGAAACTGCTTAAAACCCCTCCATCTTTATTGTATAATCAGCCAAGGAATCATGAAACAATACAATGTATTTGTGATAACCACAACCTCATACACTCTACCAATTGCTTCACACTGATCTAGGCAAAATTGGACAAACACATAGCCAATTATCAGCCTACCCTAATTACACAATCCCTAGAGAATTAAACCCCTATTAAATAGGAAATTCAGCCTTCTTTGATTGCGCAATTCATCATGGATTTCCTGTGGTTATATAATTGCATCTGGGCAGTTTGCTAAATATACAACACTAGTGTTTGTGCATTTTCATGTTGTTTCTAGATGCCAATTTCATTGTTTATTGTTGCAAATTTCAATACTCCCTCTAAACAAGAAAGGAATAAATCTGTCTCGATCGGGTACCTTTGTAATGTTCTACATGCAACACTTCCTAGTGTTTTTTGCACATGCAACTCTCCTGAAGCTGAATAGCCTCCAAACAACTGAATCAGTATAATGCACCTATCATCAAAGTCTTTTGACTGGTGCTAGCTACTGCACATGTCTAGTGGACTCTCTACGCTACTAAAATCTGCATCCATGCACTCTGCACTGCTGCCAACTCTGATCTATGCTCCAGTATCCGACACCTGTCACTCTAATTTTTGTCTTCCTGACATCTGATTGGATCAATCTACCCAATCCTTCTTGCTACTGCTCTACTGTGGGCTCCTCATAGTCAGGTTCGATCCATGAGACACAGTATCTCAATGGACTCTACCCAAATTTCTTCTTGGGATTAATTATGCACATCACCCCACCTCACACCTCGAGGTATAGCTACATGTACTCACTTTTCCCATCTGGCTCGAAATTCCCCCCTGCTGGAGGTCTTTATTTGCTTCACCTTGTAGATCCACCTGGATCCAACCACTGACTTCCCCATTGGTCTTGGGACCACTTCCCATGCATTGTTTCTGATAATGGAGTCATACTCCTCAACCATGGCATCAACCCATGTTGGTTGTTGCACTACTTCCTCAAAAGAGGATGGTTATGTCACAATACCCTCACTCATAAGAGCCATGTATCCAGTATACCTGTCTGGGGACCTTCTCTGCCTTTGTTTTGATGTAGGTGCACCTACATGCTCTATCGCATCTAGCATCAATCTGTCAACCTCTTTGGTGTGCTTCCTACCATTTCTGGTGGATGGCTCTGCGTGAGTGATTTCTGCCACTCCATGATCCTCTGCTTGTGGCTGCTCCACATCCTAAGGTTCATCCTTTGGAACTAAGATTTCCTCATCTGCATGCAAGTCAAGCTCCCTCTCAAGGGACAATCGCATGGCTTTATCATACTTCCCCATGGTACATCCCTTGCATGTGTCTATCTACACAAGAGTACCCTTTGGAAGACCTGTAGAAATCTGTTGCATGATCCTCAAATCACTGTGGTGTAGATGGCCAATCTCCTATGCCATAACTCAACTATATCCCGGCTCACCACCTTCCCTGCTTTACTGCTCAATGTTGCACAACCATCTACATCAATTTTGTAGAGGTTCTTCATACAAACCCCAATATTCTTTACCTGTTTTGTGTCTTTATGATGAAGGAACGCCTTTCCTTCACTTAAAACCACATCATATCCAGGATCCTCCAACATAGCAACTGATACTAAATTATTTTTCAAGCCTGGTACATGCATGACATCTTTTAGCATGAAATTTTTACCTGAATGTCTCTAGAAAGTAATTGCACCAATCCTGGTAGCGCTATACCTCTCGTCATCACCCATCTCAATGTGCATCTGAAGATCCTTCTCCTCCAAGCTACTAAAGAGTTATTTGTTTTCCGTCATGTGGAAATATGCTCCACTATCCAAGTACCACATATATCCCATCACAATTGATGCCATGCATGCGATGAGAGAGAAGTTCAACTCAAACTGTGAGGCCAAATATTCTCCCGTTGCAGCTCTTGGAGCCTTCCTGTTGTTCTTCTTCTTTTGTGAACAATTTGTGGCAGAGTGTCCATGATCAAGACAGTGAAAACATTTCACCTTTGATATGTCACGCTTCTTGCCTTCTTTGCCAGTCTTAGATTTTGAATGGGACTCCTTCCCCTTCCCCTTCTTTGCCTTACGAACCAAGGCACAATTTTCCTCATCATCAGTCTTGGATGAGGATCCATACTTGGTATTCCGTGGAAACTCTTCGTGTACCAAATCCGACCATAGTCGCTCCCAATTTGGTAACTTCTCCCTACCATTCACAAAGTCCTGGTAACTATGCCAAATCTTGGGAAGGCCTACAAGTGCTAGGCTCACCAAGTCATCATCAGCTACGTAATCCCAACACTTCCAATCTCATCTCGACATTGAGTGAACTTGGTCAAGTATTTTTGGATTGTGTCACCCTTCTCCATTTTGATTTTCCTAATCTTGTCCTTGAGTGCCAATTTTCTGTGGTCACTGCTGCTTTGAAAAATATATGTCAAGGCCTTCCACATAGCATATGGAGTTGCCTTTTCATGGAGACTCGAGACAATGTGATCTCAAAATCCCTCGAACAAGATCCTCCTCGCCTTTTCTACCTTCTTCTGCCATGCATCAAGTAGTTGGGAATTTGCTACTATGGGCTTGGGAATATCATTATCTATGAATTACTTCGACCCATTGTCCTCCAACACTACCTCCATCCTGTCCTTCCATGAAATATAATTCGAACTGCCCTCGAGTGCATATTCGAGTCTCAAGCCATTGAAAGACATCTTTATCCGATTCTAGTTCCAAAGAAAGTATCTACAAATTTGAATGTTGTTCAACACAAACTCAATTTCTTCTCCACTATTGTGATTCCTGGTGCTCTGATACCATGTAGAAAATATCTAACACAACTATAATACCATGTAGAAATTATATCAATGGACTCAATTCAATCATGCAATGCACTAAATCAAGATACTTAATCCTTCTACAATATTTGTAGAATATAAAACACGATCACTCAATCACATGCAAGTAAGAGAAAGAAGTAAATCAATACACAACACCAGATATTCCAAGGGAAAGAAACTACTCAAAACCCCTCCATCTTTATTGTATAATCAACCAAGGAATCATGAAACAATACAATGTATTTGTGATCACCACAACCTCATACACTACCAATTGCTTCACACCGATCTAGGCAAAATTGGACAAACACATAGCCAATTATCAACCTACCCTGCTTATGCACTCCCTAGAGAATTAAAGCCCTATTAAATAGGAAATTCAACCTTCCTTGATTGCGCAATTCATCATGGGCTTCATGTGGTTATATAACTACATCTAGTCAGTTTGCTAAAAATACAAGTGATAGTTTACTTTCCTTGAACCTTTGTCTCAACTGGGTCTCCACCAGAATTAGCATGCATGCAGCTATAAATTGTGAATCACCAGTTACTTGGTAGATCACTACTGGTGAATTACATCTATTTTAATTCACTTGATCTTCCACTAGCTCATCAAACAGTTAGAACTCGTTAAACGGATTTTAACTCAATTAATGTGAGTTACAACTAATCCCACTCACACTACACTAGTGTTACAACTGCAACTGGACCCTGTAAATAATAGAATCACTCTACATGCCTATCCTTTGACCCTCAACTCGAAATTCTTGAGCTAAATAAGTCTATCACACTTAGTTAACTATTACAAGTTGTTATGAGATAATATTACAATATATTTTCCAATTTATTTAAAAAATTGGTTGCACACTAATGTGTCGCGAGGATCCATCACTGTGTCACCTGTGATCCCACACTAGTGTGTGTGCATTTTCATGTTGTTTCTAGATGCCAATTTCATTGTTTCTTGTTACAAATTTCAACAAACCCCGTCAGACAAAATCGAATTTTCATATATATACTCATCAACATGATCATGTATACAATACATAATTACATGTGTAAGTAGAGTTAAGGTTCAAAGAACTTAATTTGAGCCATTTCAATGTCCATTGTCCCCATGGACCCAAGAAACCCATTTTGTTGTCATCTTACTATCCATTTACTCAAGGAAATGGAAGATGTTGACTTATGTCAATTAAACCAAGGTTAGATAACTCCCTACACATAAGAAAAGCATGCATTATTCAAGGGAATTCTCTTTCCAAAATTATTTCCCTTTCCTCTTCCTTTCACTTTGTTGTTAGCTTTAATGTGTCAAGCCTTTATTTTCTAATAACAATGTTTGCATAGTTACATTCTAGTCATGCACATTTCTTCATTTATTCTTGTTGTCACATTCAGGAGCAACGCTCCAAGGCATTCCAATGATGGCTTGTTTTGGCCCATATACCCAACATGAGCGTATTTTGTCCATGCAAATCATGGACTTCCCATTCCCGTAGGCTTCCTCATTTTACTTCATGTGGAGGCCTTTTGTCAAGTTGTATTCTTTGTTGGGTTTTACTCAACTCTCTTACAAGAGCCATGTGGATTTCCTGCCACACCAAATAGTTTTTCCTCAAGCCCATAGCATGAAATTCAAAAGGAAACAAAAATTTAACAAAGAAAAGAGAGGGAAACAATAAAATTTGTGACAACAATATAAACAAAGGTAGCATGGCCATGAATTCAATTCATCAATCAAGAAATAAAATTGAATCATGAAGTCAACAATCAAGAGCATATTATGTAAGAAGTTAAAAATATCCCATAACAACTCAACTTTGTGAGTCTATAATTCAGTGTGTCCTTCATCACCATATACAAATGTGCGTATATGTACACACATATACATATACAAAAATCAGCCTAAAGTATTTCGGTGGTTTATGGCATCCTTTAAGTATCACATCCCTCAATAGTTCACAAGTGATGCTTTCAAAAAATATATTTATATATTAAGGAGCTTGAGGGAATTCCCCCTCCTCATTCTTAGTATCATACATCATCGATTCGTGTCCCTGTAGCTTGCAACGGTTATTTTCTTTATTTTTATGTTTGTGAGGACAATCCTTTCTCAGATGCTTTTCTCCACAATACCAGCAGGGCAATATCCTCTTATTTTCCCTTTCAGCCTCATGGGGCCTCTTCCTGCCAATGTGATTTTCCATTTTTGATATTTTAGTTTGACATGTCAATTCTTGCAAATCCTTTTGCAGTTCATAACTCCACTTGGCTAGTTCTTGTTGTTTCCTTGTCAGTGTTATAATCTCTACCTTGCAAATATTTAGCTTACCTTCCAATTCCCTGAGCTCAACCTCCAACTTCTGTAATGTCCCTTTCCCTTGGAGGGATTTCCATCTTTCTCATTCTTGACAGTCTTGAGACATACCCTGTTGCACCATACTACAATACATGTTTCCTTTCACTACCACTGAATCTTGATATGTGATGCCACACATACTCGATTGTTAGTGGATTACTGAAATAAAATAAATAATATACAAGTTGTCCCATTTCTAATCTAGGATAATTTTTCTACCTTTCAAATATATAGATGTCGATATGTCATCACATATTTTAAAAATCAGTCTCTTTAACAAGACCGTCATTTCCAAAAAATTTAAGAAAAAATAGCCATCTGTCTAAGGCCAACAGTAGCCATTAAGTTCAGTATCTTTTCCAAGGCCAACAATCATGGTATCTACAACCTTAACGGGGTTAGTAGGAGGCCACATGCATCTATCATATTTATAGTGTTTCACATTTACAAAATTATCCATAGCACATGCATGCAATCCCAAGTTAGCACATAACCATTCATTACACTATTACACAAACGTTCACCTTGCTCATGAAGATGATAGATATACAAGGCACGGTCATAGTTATAATTACCCACACCTACAATAAGCAATTATCAACGAATTTACTCCCTAATAGAGTCACAAACATTATGCATTCATCCCATCGAAGGTCTTTGTCATATAACATACATACCTTAGGATTTTCCCATCCATCCAACATATACATGAACATATAATTAAATCAACAATAGCTATTCTTTGCAATACAATAAATATAGGGATTTCCCTAATCCCTCATGTCATATGTGCATTCACATGGACACGTAAACAATCAACATACATAAATATATACAAATGATCGACAGAAACAACTATGCCATGTAACACGAGGACTACCATTGCATTTTTCAACAAAATCATGCATACTAGAGAATATTTGCAACCATCATATAAATCACAATCAAATGTTATAATTAGCATACAATATTATCCACATTCAACTAGAGCTTCACCCTAGCCCCAAAGATCCAAGTACTGGATCTACTGATCTATTAAGTTTATAACAGAGCACCAATTTATTCCCAAAGGTGTAGAGTTGAACCTTTGTCTACACTTCTTCTATGATAGAGCCCATCCAGTCCAAGTGTTGAACCTAGAAGTTATGATACCAATATATAACATAACCCCGACTAACCCTAGCCCTAACTAAGGTTAGAAGGAGGAAGTTACTATGTTGACCCAATCTCCAAGATCTATTTATGGAAATGGGATCTAAATTTTTTGATATTTTTTAACTTCCTAAAAACTTAAAATGGATAGAATTGTTGCATTCGTCTCATCGAGAAATTTCCAATGATATCATATTTGTCTCAATATTCGTAAAAAACTATCCTTATAGGCTTTACCAGAGTCATCTAACTTGCCACATGGCACCCAACGCGGTTCCCATGTGGCCACTATGCCACTAGGAGAACCTACATGGAAGGTGTGTTACCCGAACTCGGGTCACATCAATAAGAGGGTCAGGGTTGGCGTCTCTACAAGAAACCACATTTCACACTCCATTGAGGCCCAACCTCTCGGACTCTGATCAACGGGTCCCAAACAACTAGTTTGGCATCACTCCTTTGGTCGAGCGCAGGTCTCTCCCAACTAAGTTATTTATCCCAACTAGTTCGACCCCCTACCTAGTGGTCCCCACCATAAAATTTAAGCATGTTTCCCAAGCTTTATACTTAGAACACATATTTCATTAAATTTGAAAGTATTCTATTACAAGGACTTTAACTACAAACATGTTTCATTAAATTTGGAATTATTGAGTGGATCTAGAATTTAGAACTTTAACTAGATTAAGTTTGAAAAAAAATTAGTTCACTATTTGAATGTATCTATTCACCATTTTTTGCAATAAAATTATCGTGATAAGCTATATAAAACAAATTTATATAAAGTTGTAGAAGCAAATCTTTGATGTCTTAATCTTGGACTCCTTTCGTTATTTCTTCTAATATTATTTATGGTTCCTTTTAAGAAGATGAATAATATTAGTTGGTGACAAGAGTATTCTGTGTATTAGTATTATTTACCAATTTAATTATAATTCGATATAGTAAATATGGCATTGATTGTGATGAGTTACTATTCTAGTAGAAAGTTGGCTCAATTTTAAAGTCTCTGTAAAATTTATTTAATCATAGAATTACACTAGTATGTTTATTACCATAACAATTTTAATTGCAGGTACTATTAGCAATTTTGTTTATTTTTAGTATCATATTTTATAATTATATAATTTAGGATGTTAATAGCATTTATAATCGACAAGACAGAATATTACATAAGACCCATATTATGTTTAAATTTATTCTTTTAACAATCAAAACCAACACAAGAACTTCATTAACATTATTTTTTTTAAATCAACATAGATCCATCTTATATCAAGATCTAGCAAGTGCCAATAGGGATCAATTCTAGTGTTAAGATGGATCTAAGTTGGAAGTCTTACATTTCATAATGGATTTGTTGAAGCCTTTAAGTAGGCTTCATCATAACAAATAACACAAAAAAATATCATAGGATATGCAATACTATGGGCTTGTAAAGCACCATCGGTAAACCCACCAAATGACTAACTCAAACTTATGTTAACTAGTCTATGACCAAAACATTTAACGGGGACCTTCACATATCCTTGTAAACAGACATTTGCAAGTGTAAATGTTTACGTGGGGTCTTTCCATACTAGGATGTAAAACGCCTCTTGAAAAAAATCACAAATAACTTAAGATAAGATAAATATTTTTAGTAATGTCAAACCAATTAGTGACGAATGAAGAGGTCAAACATGGAATTGTTTGGCACAGAATATTAATACATAGTATGGGTGTGAAAGTAGCTATTAGTAGTAATCAATTAAATCATATTATTATTATGTCTAACTTGAAAGCAAGATATTATAGTTACGAATGATAAACTAGACTCCTTGATGTCAAAAAATGTGTGCCCTAAAACTGTCACCCCCAAGTTTCCCACAACCCAAAGGAGGAGTTATTGATCAAACTATGATGGTGTTATGAGGATCTCAGTGTAAGACTTGGTAAGAAGTGCCTCCCTTTTAAATTTTGCATTGCAACTAATATACTAGAAAGTTACTAAGTAAAATAAGTTTTTATGCTAAATTTTATAAGTCCCCTTAGTGCCTTTATAAAGAACTGAGGAGAGGTCCAGACCACTTAGAAATAATTATCAAATAATTATAATTGGTTTAAACACCATTTAAG
Organism: Pinus albicaulis; assembly: GCA_034641835.2. Taxonomy (NCBI): domain Eukaryota; kingdom Viridiplantae; phylum Streptophyta; class Pinopsida; order Pinales; family Pinaceae; genus Pinus; species Pinus albicaulis. Next base: position 1,678,289,292 of record CM076579.1, on the reverse strand, counting down.
ATTCATTATCGATTAATTGTAATTTGTAAAAAAATTGTCATAATAATGGTGCAAAAAGTCTAAAGACATTCATTTGTAACCCTTCTCTTCAGTGAACCTTGAAAGTCCACTTTGCAGTCATTATCAATATATTATTCCATTTTTTATTCAGAAAAGAATTTTGTTTTACATGGAGTTTTATTTCAAAAACAACAATATCACCTTTATACATTCATATTAAACCACATGATAGGAAAATATAAGTCAATAGTTAACTTATTGACTTATATGATATGATTGCAAATATGAATTATTGATTTAAGAATATATAGTTAAAAAAAGTTATGGATAAAAAATCGAAGTAAACCATTTAACATGTATTATCAATTAAATTCTAAACTATTTATTTTGTAAAATTTGTATCTTTACTTACATCAAGCGCTTAATTTCAATAACCTGTTACATTTATAAACATGTATTGTGGAAGCATATAACTAAATAGAATTCAATAAATAGCTCCATGTCTTGTTGGCTTCTATTAGATTATATCAACTACAAATAATTTATTTAAATGTTGAAATTTACATAATGTTATTATGGATGGAAAAAACTAATCTCATATTATGGTGAAAAAAGTTTAAAAACATCCATTTATGCTGCATTTCTTGAATGAGCCTGAATAGTCCACTTGACATTCATTATCAAGTAATGATTCCACCTTTTATCAGGAAAATCATTTTCGTTTACATGGAGTTTTGTTTCAAAAACAAAAATTTCACATTTATGCATTGATATCACACCACATAATAGGCATATAAAAGTCAATAAATGGTTTCCTGACTGATAGAATTACATGAGATGACAGCATATATAAGTAATTGATTTAGTAATACATAGTTATAAAAAGTTATGGATTGAAAATCAAATGGACCACATAGAACTCATCAATTAATTCTAATTTGTTTTGAAAAATTTATATCTTTACGTACATTAACATCTTAAATAATTTCAAAAGTGCAATACATTTATAAACTTGTATCAATGCATATAACTAAATAGAATTCAATAAATAGGTTAATGTGTTGGCTTCTATCATATTATTTCTATTAGAATTTATTTATTTAAGACTTGAACTTTACAAATTATTAATGTGGATGGGAAAATCAAATGTCATATATGCAAACTATTTAAAGACTTAACATTCATTATCTTCATGATCAATTAATTATTACATGTTTAATTATGAAAGACATTTTGTTTAACATGGAGTTTGATTCCAAAAACAAAGATATCACATTTATACACTCTTATTAAACCACATGATAGAAAATGAAAGTCAATAATGGCTTCTTGATTTATTAACTCGTATGAAACATACGATTGCAGAGAAAAATAATTGATTTACTAGCACATGTAAGTTACAAAGAATTACAGATTGAAGATCAAATGCCTTCAAATTTAAAGTTTGAAGTTACTAATTTATGTCCCATTGCCCACTAGTCTAAATAGTCTACTTAGCACTTATTATCAAGAAAATTTAATATTTGTTTTTGGAAGAAATGATTCATAATTTATGGTTATTATATATCACATTAATACACTCATATTAAGCAATATAAATAAATAAAAGTTGATAACATAACTTTGTGCCTTGTTGGTTCATATGATATAATTTCATTTTATTTAAAAATAAAAATTTATAAAAAGTCATCACTAGACAATGAAATGAAATTCCTTACAATTCATAAAGTTCAAAGACATAAATCATCTATGATACATGCTTAATGAAATATTAACACTCCACTGAAAAATAATTATCAATTAATTATATCTCTTTTTAAGAAATGAAAACTTTTTTACAATGGAGTTTGATTTTAAAATTTTTATATCACATTTATACATTGATATTAAAGCATTTTTATAAGCCATTAAAAGTCAACAAGTGACTGTGTCTTGATAATTTTCAATATGATATGATTGCAATAAAAAATATTAATTGAAGTGTATACAAAATTAACAAAAATATCAATTGGGAAATAACAGATCTTGTATTTACAAAGTTCAAATCATTGACCTATGGCCCATTAACTATGCCCCATTTCCTATTAGCTTTAATAGTGCATGCAACATTTATCAACTAAATTATCTATAACTTTTTTGGTAAAAGTTGTACATTTATTTACATTGAACTTTATTTAAAAAATTGCATTTCACATTTATATGTGAGTATTAATGAATATAATTAAATATAAATCCATAAAATAACTGTCTCAATGTATCATATAATAAGATGATTTCAATGACAAATAATTCATTTAAAAATTGTAAATTTATATACACTTATATACATTAAAAATAAATAAATAAATAAATTGTACAACAAATTTAATGCAAAAATAATTATAAATAATAATAATAATGTATATTAGTATAATTTTCAATTCTCATATATTTTGAAACAAATAATAAATCATACAAATTCATTCACAAAAAACTATGTCCAAGTTGCACTGATAAAATATAATGCTCGTGAGTAAATTTATTAAAAAAAAATCTCATCCATTACAATGAAGTGCATGTTCTATTGAACATTCTTATTTTTGATACAATGAAATGGCTTAAGAAATGGAAATAAAACTTGCATAAGCCAATTATCATGCTCTTGTCTCGTATAGGATTTTATTAAGATGTGGTTTGACCAATATCTAGTGAATTGAGAAAGATGCTTTGATGCATCTATTAGCAATATATTTGATTCTTCATATTTATCTCCATATGGGGACCACACATCAATCAACCTTTTCTCATAGAGTTGTATTGTTCTCCTTGCTTTCACTTTTGTTTGCAAATGGCAACAAGACCTGCTTCATATGAATTTAAAATCCCCTATATCAATATTTTATTTTCCAAGTGCTTATCAGATGTGCTTGTCAATGACATCTAATATCCATATTGCAACATAATAATTTTTTAAGCAATATTTTAATACTTACGACTGAAAAGGACTTAAAAAATAGGAGTTATTACCAAACTGTCAATTTACTTCTCTTTGAACATGACAACTCGGTTCATCTTCAATATATGATTGGAAGAATATTCCTTCCATTTCAAAGATCAACAACATATTTCAACTTACATTAACTCCCATATGCATCTACACTGCAACCACATATATCACATTAGCATATATCAACTTCAACACTTCATTGCTTAAGAACATCAAAACATAACATTTCAAAACATTTTAAAAATGATGTTAGTAAATATTATAATTTTTTTTCGTTTGTAACAAAGCGAATTTTACAAGTTTTTCCAAAAGAAAAAATCAACAACTTTCTATTAATGAAAATGAAAAGTTACATTTTGTAAATACAATTAAGCATTCAGGATGCCACGAAGGGCCCGTGTGCACAAGCACACATAGTAGTGAGGCTACCAAAATAGAAAAATAATTAATTTACAGAGTGCCGACAAGGTTGGGCTTTTCGCGCTTGCCTTTTTACTTTTGGACAATCTGCCAAGTCCCCGAATGTGAGGAAGAAGAAACCAAGGCCAGCTCATTATTCCTTGTGATGTTTTCTTTGTCTGAGTCAGAATTTTCATACACATGCGAACTCCCAGATCAAGTGATTGGACATGTGCCATCCTAGACATAGAGAGTACGGTAATCTCTGATGCGTCCATCGGTCTTTCTATGGTCTCTATTCACATTTCCCACCTCATTAGCCAAATGAGAGGTACTTCCCATGAGTCTAAAACTCCATGGGTAGGATGCATACGAGGCATAGATCAAAGAGAGGTAAACTAGCTCAATATCATCACAGTGGGGTGGAAGCACACCAACTAGGTTCGGCAAGCCTAGCCCTATGGTTGCTTATAGCACCAAGAAGCTATCCCCAAAACCCCCTTGGAGATCCCAGAGCTCATTTTCCAACAAGACCCTCCAAATAGGGTCGTTCCATGATTCCAAGATTCTCACGGAAGGTTAGGAACATGACCTTCCTCAAGGGCATTGTGAGAATATCCGTGACCTGCTCATTCGTTCCTATATGATCGAGCCTTACAACACCTCGCTGTGCCATATCCCGGATAAAGTGGTACCAACCATCAACATGCTTGGATCAATCGTGGAACCCAGGATTCTATGACAAACAAATCCCCCTCTGGTTATCACAAAGGATAATAGTGGCATCTAGCACATGCTCGAACAGCTCACTAAAGATTTTTCACAACCAAGTGACTTCACAACAGGCCATACATGTTGCAATGTATTCGGCCTCAACGATGCTCAAGGCTACCAACTTCAATTCCTGCCCGAAGCAAATCTACGTTTGAAGTAGCATCCATATGTGCTCTTGCGATCCACCACACTGCCAACCCAAACGGCATCGGTATATCCATGGAGTGTCATACTCTCGACAGTGTATCTCAGCCCATGGTCTATCGTGCCCCAGAGATATCTCAAGAGTTTCTTGGCACCAACCTAGTGAATGTTATGAGGATCAACCATGTGTTGACTCAAAGTGTTCACTGCACAACATATGTCTGTATGGGAGTTCACTATGAAAATCAATGATCTTACAAGTTGACGATACTCAGTAGGATTTCCCAATGCGGGCCCAACAACATTTCCACACAACTTCTTGAAGTTGAGTTCCATCGGTGTCGACACGGACTTACAATCCACCATTCCAAATTTTCCCAGCAGCTTCACAAAATATTTTCCTTGAGAAATCTTTACAGGTCTCTGCCAGACCTCCACGCCTAGGAAGTAATGCATCAGTCTTGGGTCCTTCATCTCGAACTCAGAAGCGAGCTCCCTCTCTCATTGATGAATGAGAGGGACAACATCTATCAGGAAGAGGTCGTCCACATATAGCACTAGAATGAGAGGCTTTTCTCTATCAACCTTGAAGTAAAGGTTTTAATCATCATTACTACGAGTGAAGCCCAGCTTCATCAAGTTGCCATCTATCCTCTCGTACCAAGCCCTGGGTGCTTGCTTCAAGCTTTCTTCAACCTGCAAACATGGGTGTCCCGATCCTGGACTTCGAACCCCAGAGGTTGCTCCACATACATTTCCTCCTTTATTGCACTAGGCTGCTCTCTGAAAACCAAGGCTAGTTCTTGGCGATTATATTGATGACCAGAACGTCAATAGGAGCCTCATTTCTCCACCCAACAGCACATAGATGAATACTATTCTTCCTTCCGAGATCATAGAAACATTTTAGCAGTCCTCAACTTCTTGCATATCTTGACGAAGAAGATATTGATCTTACTCCCTCTTACCCAAGAAGATCACAAGCCTAGGCTTGTCCTTTCAAAAGTACAAAGTGTCCATTTATTTTGAATACATAAAGGTGGAACTTAAGAGATACAACACTACGATGTGTTCTTACCATCTAAAAAACTGTTAGCCCAACCAATCTTAAATTCCAGAAGAAGAGAGGCTCACCATACTATGTTTGAGATACATTGATGCAGGGTGTATGACTGACCAGGAGATTACCAGATCTGATTATCTCTTTTGTATCTTTGATCATGGTTTGCATTATATGTCAGAAAGATGAACTTGCTCGAAGTATAGTCATCAAGATGTTCCTGTATAAATTTCTGAGGACCATGTGTTAATAACATCAATTCTACCGGGATTTCATGGCTTCTGTTGAAGTCATACTTCAGTTTATTATCCAGCCTTTCCTCGTCTTTAAGATGCTATAGTGATATTACCTCCGGGAGAATACCTTGAAATAATCATCTTCAATCTGATTATGCCAAGAATTGTTCCAAACATCATCACCAGACTATAGCAACAGTGGAGCAACCCTGACAAAGATGAGACTGCTTCTTATAGTTGAACAAAACTTCAGCAGGGTTATTACAATTTCAATATTTTAATCCAGAGAAGCTTTTAACTGCTGAAATCCTCACTGTAGGAGATTAGATTGATGTTGATGAAGTCCTGATGATAGTGGATGCCAACTGTATCACTGACTGCCAGAACAATCTGCCCATGCATCTGCTATATCTCTTGTTCATCCAAACCCTTCCTTTTTGATAAGCAAAGTAACCTTTGCTGAGAACATCAATGCTCCAGAGAGCAGACATTCTTGAGGTCATAGGAAAATTTTGCATAGCAATTTGATCTTCATAGGTACCTAAGGGTATAGAAGTGCTAGAGAGAAGCATAGCTGCAAGGAATAGTGAATTCTGAGCATGCAACAAACTTCTTCCAACTATTTCTGACTTGAATTAAAAACAACGAATTCCTTAATCAAGAATTTCAAGTTTTGGCAAGTTCATTCATGCTGGCTACAGACTTCAATTGGATTTCTTTCCAAGGTCATAGACGTATCAAGTCACAAAGGTTGATGCCAGTCACTGGATAGTTTGCTTATGCCACCTATATAACAGAGAAGTACTGTAGATGGATGCTGACTATGTTGCAGAGGAACTAGGTATTATATATTCTGTGTATATGAACTGGGCAACGAGTCATATATGTATACTGAGAAAAGCATGTACACAATGAGACACCGAAATTCAAATATAAAGGTACCTCCATCGAGAGTTACATAATTGAAGTCATGACAGATACTAAACCAACAAGGCCTCTGCATATATTGCAACTGCTATCTGAAGCTATGTATGAATATCACTACTATTGTCATACTATAATACATCTATACATATATGCTGCCATACAGTTCTGCACTTCAACATACCAACACTGACCGCCCTGTACTACAACATATATCTCTGATACCATGTACAGGAACCATATATCATAGTGCAGAGGGTCCAAACAAATATTGAGAGTCACCATACTGAGATGTCATGATGCCTTATACATATAATCAAAACCATGTGAGAGATAGAGATTGGATGCCTTAGAGTGAATGCAACAATACCCATATTGTCAATATATATTCTGAATATGTAGCCATATCAAACATATTGTCATACACTCAACATTCAATTAACAAAGATAATTGCAATGTCATTTACTCTGCATATATGCACAATGTCATATCTAATGTGATGCCATTGTTAATGTCGCAGAGAGAGATCCCACTGCCTGTATGTCAACATTAGAGTGTGTGGGCCATTGAAATAATATATTTGTCGTAATGACCTGACTCATCCAATCCATGATATATACTACCGACAGAGATATAATGCGACAATGGAAATTTCACCATAGATCATATATGAGGATGTCGTTGCCTGAATAGAGAAGTAGTGTTACATTGTGCGAGTTCTAATAATACTGCATATATTAATCAAGCGGTGTCACTCCGATAAGCGGTGCGACATTGATGCTGAGTCATAATAAAGTGACGCAATACCCAATCATGATAAAGATATGTGATGCCCAGATAGTCATCAAGCCTGATATTCAAGTCAATAAATATATATAATGTTACCGCAAAGATAAATATGTATTCTACGCATCGAGGATGAAAGTTGCTAGTCATTGACCCTCCAAATTTGCAAAGAGGGAAAATCTAGCGGTACACAGGCCCTAAGTCTTACAAAATAAACATTACATTGTCTAACACTGTTTGGATCCATGAATCTGACCAAATTCAAAAAAAAAATAGTGACCCTGAAACAGCACAAGATTACCTATGCAGCAACAGCAGCAACTCTACCTTCATATAGTCTTCCTGTGGTTTCAATGGACAGTAGGGTAATTAATTGATCATTGTTTGAAAAATACACATCACCAATTACACATTTTTAAGCAGATTTATAAAATACTTATTTTTTAAAGGTGTGTCCTTTAAACTCAAGAGAAACATTACAAAAAGCCTGAAGGCTTGACAACAACCCTGAAGAGGTTGACCACCACAAGCAGCCCACTTGAATGGGAAAGACAGCTCTGAAGGCGTGAACCAGTGGTCATAAGCACATCCATTTGGCTAAGCTACCATAACAGGCGGGTACTATTGTTAAATTTGGAAACTAGGGCCAAAATCCACCTTTGACATCTCATATGATAGAGATGATATTTTTATTGGATTCCTCTTTCCGAGAGGTGCAAAATCAATATAAAGATTGTCAAATTTGGATAAGTAAAAGTAAGTTTTTGAATTTATTCTTTCTCATGATCATCAAGGTCGGCCCTATCTCCATGTCGGCTCAATAGGTTCAAAAGACATGTCCCTTAGTCCTCTTTTGATTTGTATAAATAGGGGTGTCTCCCTCTCATTTGTACTCATCTTTCGAACAGCTCGTTGGAGAGAAAAGGTCTCTGTTTTGCTGTAGGAGAGGAAGGTCCATTTGTGCCATGCTATCAAGGAAGCTAGCTCATTGGGTTTCTGTTTACGCTGCAACAAGGTGAGGTGTTCTGCGAAGAAGCATTAGGGCAGTTCTGGAGCCTATTTCAGAGGACCAAAGGCTGGGTTGTAGGCCGAGAAGCTGTGCTTAAGGACCGTGGAGAAGTGGGACTGTTTTTTTGTTCTGTGAGGATTGATTGAAGCCTAGGTGAGGCTGTTGTGGAGGACCATTGGGTACCATAGTGGACAGTTGTAGGCCGCAGGACTAGCCACTCCTTTCAGGGCTGCGTAGAGGTCTTGAAGGTCTGATTCATGAGCCTATGGTGGCAGCATCTTACCATACCTAGGCCGCAGCATATGAAAGTCATTAGATAATTGTCTAAGGGTTATTACAACAACACAAGCTATAATCTGGCCATGATCTATAAGCAGTAGAAGCAGCCCTTCTTTAGATTTTTTTTGTCCCTTGTTCATTGCTCTGATCAGACTGTATAGAGGTCCTATAAGGACTGTGTTTTTACCATCCTCATCATTAGTTTAGAAGGCTTCATATATGCTCAGATCCAGGAGTGCAGACGTGATTCAGAAATGGTATTGCTCATCATATTGAAAGTCAATATGTCCTTATGTGTACTCTCTCTCTCTCTTATTCTCTGCTGAACATTTGATCCATAATAATAATAGAAGAATTGATCAAGGATTTTCCCCTTCTTGGGGTTTTTCCCTGGCTTGTGCCATATCCATGTGTCCTCCTATCTATGCTTGTCTTTTGCATCCTTTGTCTATGTTCTTTCCTTAGTTACTGTCATGATGATTATGTCTTATGTGTTTGCTAAAGGAAATCTGACTAATAGATCTTTGAAGTAATTTTCCTTGAAAAGAACATGTTAACATGAAAAATTAACATGGAATCAGAGCTAGTCAAGGACAAGTCCAAGCAGGAGCATAAGAGTAAGCAACCTAAACACTGTATTTTTTCCACTTCATAAATTTGTCTTGTGCTATAGACCTAGAGATCAAATCATAAATTCATTTATGGCACATCTCTCTTTGAAAGAAAATTCAGATTGGGCATAATGTCTAGAAGAGATAATCTAAGTTCTATAAGTAGCCAATACCTTTGACTTGGGCACATCTGAAAGGAATCTACTCATTCTGGATCATACAGAAAAGTATTGTTTGATTAGCAACTGTGGCAATTTGGGGTCATTGTTTGTCTTGTGCAGACCTTGGTATTAAATTTTGAAGAAGACCGAGTCTCTTTCATACTCACATATTTGCAACAAATATATCTGAATATAGGGTCTGGATTTTTGCTCAGAAGTTTGGGATCCATTGATCCAGTCCCTTTTCATCCAATTGCAATCAAAATGAAAGAATTCCATACCTCTCATAGGTCCAAGATTTCTCTGCTGATTGGACAACATTCTGGCCTGCAGATCCGTGGATGATTGTCTTATCTAAACCTTTCTCTAAATAAATTTAAGACTGAAATTAATGATCAGAAATGTTGCAGGACTGTAGTCTTTTCACGAAGTCTGCATGACTCTCAGAAGATAACTTGCTCCAAGATGGTCTGTTGAAGGAGTTATTTGATCTTGTCTTCTTTCACAAATCTGAAGACATGGACTTGTTCCCAAGCAGTTTCGGATCCTCTATTGATACACACCTAAGACATTAATGATGGTCTTATGATATATATAACCCTGCATGTCTTTGCCAAATGGGTTTTGCTTGGGGTTTTATTTTTCAAAAATTTCATTGGCATTCACCGACCTATGGTGGATTGAAGACAGGACAGCCCAATCTGCAACATAAATCAAACATATGTTATGTTATCTTCCAAGGTGATGCTTGTGCCTCAGACTAAGTTTAATATACGTATAAGAATTCTTACCTAGAAGATTGAATTGTCCACTCTCAAGGCATCCTCAAGTGGCACTCGTTTGGCATCTGTTCTATTAGAGATCAAGGCTCCCTATAGGTGAAAATATGTATCAAAATCTGAAGATGTTGAAGAATTTCGGTCACTTTTATTGTTACAGACCTGAGATATCTTATCTGGAAAGTTTCAACTTAATATACATGATCGTATTGCAGATTCCAGGTGTTCATTTGTTAAAGAAGATTCGGCCACTGTACTCCAAGGTACTTCCTATGATAACATCCATGATATGCTTTGATCCCTGTAATCAAAGCCCTCAACTGTAAGCCATTATCAAGCAGAGTTTAAATGAAGTCCTGACCTTGCACATTAATCAGTCACCATTGGAATTTCTGTTGATATAAGCAGTATGAGTAAGTGATACTGCCTCTTGTTCTCACAGATTTTTCATCTTCAAGAAAACGAGATTCGCATTTTGAACAAAGGGATAATCTCAACAAAGAAAAATCCCCAGTATCTATGGCATCATGGTTGTATATTTTAATCATACTCAATGTCAGAACTAAGTATGTCCTCCTCTATCGGAATTCTATTCCTCATCTTCTATAAATTTCGATGTTACTAGGGTATGCTACTTAAATTCTACTTTAAGAAGTCAAAGAACTAAATGATCTTTGTTGGAAAATTCAGTTTCATTCCATTAGGTGCCTGATAACCTTTGGAGAAATGAATTTTTTTTGGAGCTAAAGGGGTCATAGTCATTTTGAAGTCTGAATGGTTTCCTATCCTTAAGTACCAGGAATCTGAGGTACCTTGTTGCAAGATACAGATGCTTGCATAAGTGATCTTGAATTAAGTATCCTGATGATTCAAGGCTAGATGGGCAATGGAAGGAAGGCCTCAGGGAAAGCAGTTAGTTATAATCTCTCTCTCCTCCAAAGGATAGACATCTTGACATGACAATATACATTGTTTAATAATCCTCATATCTATCAAAGTAATAGACTCTTAAAAGTCAAGGTGGAAGACCTTACCATTACAACTTAAAGGTATATCCAAGTGTTGGCTGCAACAACATCTGATCTTTCTGATCTGAACAGTATTATCTATCTCCATTATGACAAGAAATAGAGGAAAGGTCATGAATGTCTTTGATATAACAACTCTATTTATTTTGCATATAACAGTTGATGTTATACTTCCTCTGACTTGGGAATTCAAAAGAAGACAATAAAATTTAGAAGATCGTCTTTGTAAAAGATTGAGTAGTTTCATGCTTATAGCCGAAATCATCTGCAAGCTACTTTGAAAGTTAAATTACCATGTGACAGAAGCTCTCAGAGGGAGCTACAGTTTATTCCAAGAAAGTCATCTATATCAAAGGACACTAACTCATGACATTTTATTATAATAGTCTAATGACTCCCAAGATAAATTTGCTGACTTTGGTGCACGTAACAAAGGATGAATATCTGGCTTCATATAGCTTGATGGATATGCTTCGTATCAGCATACCTTTTCCCATGATCAGAAGTAGATATAAATGTTTATTAATAAAATCTGTCAGATGTTGATCCTCCCTTTCTTCATCATTATTTGAGTGAGCAGACCTATATTATCTTGATAAGATCAAGATCACCTTTCTTTTGTAAGAAGCTATAAGTCATGGACAGACCCTATTATCAGGGTCCCGATTGTTCATTGAGCTCTGTAAGACCAGTTAGAAGAAGTAAAACAATTATCATGATATTCAAAAGGCAAGGATGGCGAAGTACTTCTACGGTTTCTATTGAAAATTAATGTCCATAGAAACCTGTGGATTCATCTATGGCTTTTGGATGGAGCTATAAATCTCTTATTGTCTATCCAGATATCATCACCAAGATCTATACTTGTTTTCCAGGCAGCAACTTGGCATTGCTCCTTAGATGAAGGGAACCATGGTTAAGATTGAACATTGAGCTCTGGGAGCTCCTAGGGGCTTGGGGTACTTATTGAGCTATAAGCGTCCATAGGGTGAGTGGTTCACCTTCCCCTAGTGGTGCGTTGTGTACAGGGTGATTGGTTCACCTTCCCCTATGTTTGCAGACACATGTATGTAAGGTCAGTGGTTCATCACCTTCCCCTACTGTTGATGACATATGGATAGGATGAGTGGTTCACCTTCTCCAATGGCATATGAGTAGGATGAGTGGTTCACCTTATCTTGCAGGTACCCCAATGAAAGATGCATATAGGCATCTATTGACGTGTCGGTGGGACATGGTTCATCCTTTCCCCACATGTAGGATGCTTGTTCTGTTGAGAATTTGGAGGGCTAGTGATTAATTCAAATTCTCTTCTTGATAATTACTTGTGAGGTTACCTGAGTTACTTATGTCTTTCCTTCGTTAGCTTATTTAATCTTTCGTCAAGTCAATTAACAAAATACACGAGACACAAGAATTAGGCTCTTAGAGCCAGTGCAAAACCTCTCCCTCTTGGAGAGGAAAACCCACGAGAAATTCTTCTTATAGATTTTCAGATGACAAGTACCATGACCAAGAATTAGACCCTTGACCTATATCTGCATCCTTACTTCTTTGATGTCCTTCAATGCTGATCCTTCTTCTCTTCACCAAGTTGCATTGTTCTACATCAACACTTCCTTTGAAACTCCAGTTACTTGAGATGTATATAAGTTGTAGTTAGGAAAGTAAATCATAGATTTGCTTTCCTACTTTCTGTCACTTTCTCACTGCTCCTTCTCTTTGGAATATCTACAAGATTTTCCCAGACCACTGTTCCAATTTTTTCATGAATTGGAAATGAATACCAATGTTACCTTTGATTAGCTCTTTCACTTCTGGATAGTCCACAAACCTTTCTCAATTTTGATCCGCACTTTAACATAGGAACATTTCCCTTGAACGTTGCATGTATCCAGACCCTATATACTGTAACCACTTGAGTATTATACGCAGAAGCTTTGATGAACACTCAGAGACAGTCCACACTTCTTTTCTAGGAGACTGCAACACTTTATTACACTAAGATACCACAAGGATGTATGTATCTTAAACAATCCTGAAACTAGTCCAAAAAATCCGCACTTATGTTTCAGAGATGACCGAAATTTCTTGTCTTCAAATGACCGCAGAACAGGTGTATATATAGAGACAATTTTACTGTCTTTAGACCAACCTTCAATTTAGCTTGTAGGCCGACTTTAACACATCATTTCAGTTTATCTTACAACGTTGTTGGAGGGTTGGATTAAGCCATTCATTCACGGTTTCTTTGGCAAGGTCTTGAAGCATTTATTTAGACTAGATCCTTCATATATAAGAAACTTAATTACATTTATACCTAGAAGACAAAACCCTAATACACATGAAGAAGAAGTCTATTAATCTAAAATAAAATCTTGCTCATGAAACTCATGAAGCATGTACAACAAATATACATTTTATTACCTTTGTCTTCTTCTTTACATAAATACATAATCAGATAGTCAATATGAAGACTGATCCTAGTTACTCTTTTCAACACTTCCTCTTAACTAGGGAGGTATTCATACAGGTACATGGTCACTTTCAAACTAAATAATCTCATAAGAAGAATCGGATTGGTAATCGCATCTGTATAGCATCATATCAACCAGCATTGTCCTAGTGCAAGGCCTTGACTAATAGCCCCATCTCTCAACGAGACAATGGGCTACAATGTGGGCGAGACACATGACTTATAGACACCATAGTCATTATCTCTCCAAGGTACATACTCAACCCAGGTGTTCCCAGAGTATGACCTTCTTGGACTATCCTTCTCTTGGGTAGCCAGCCCTCAAAGAATATCAGTCCTCGACTACTCTTATCTTGAATGCCCTATCTCATTCTCAAAGAGTATCAAATGCCAGATGATTACCCAATCCTCCATTTTGTCTTCCAGGTGAAGACCAAAATGATGTGTCTATCCATTCTCTCCACATGGCCCTCACTAAGACTTACGGTTGTTAGTTTTGGTCTAGTGCATGACACATGCATTAGAGAATCACATGCGTCACTCTCCTTTAAATCAGGAAGGACATACTTCAAGTTTAGCTCCCATTGGCTTCTTGGGATCTTTATACCTTGGAAGATAAAGGAGTGTTGGGACTTGCATATGTTCACACACGGGGACTGGTTATAGCTACTAAATGAATTGTTAGAGGGCTGCAAGATGATGCTTATGACAAATTCTCTGAAACTGACAAATCATGACAGCCTCACATATGTTTGTCTTTAGTGGTTACTTCACATTGGATGACATAGTTTACAGTGCCTCATATTTTATATTGAGAGCTCTCCTATGCTTAAATAATCTTAAAGGCGTAAAGAAAATCGAGCGGGCCTGTGGCTACTGCTGCGCACGAACAGTGCAACCTAGCTACTCCATTCAGCTGCCATGGCCTCTGGAGGGGGGTCCGAACCCCTCCCTCTTCCACCGGAGGTGAGTGCTTTCAATAACTTGGTGGCATCAAGCTACAAACGTCCTCCAACAACATTGCAGAAGAAGTTTGTCAAAAAAAAGGACAGCATTCCTTCGATGGCTCTCCCGAAAGAAGAAACATGTAGACTCGCCCTGAATCTTGCAGAAAGAGGCCTCATAGGGCATTTTACGATCCTCTGGCCATCTCCCAAAACAGTTGAATACTGGGTAAAGAGAAACTGGATCCCATTAATCAAAGAAGGCATCAAAAGTTATTTTGTCGGCAAAGGATTTTTTGTGTTTGTGTTTGAAAGTGCAGAGGATAGAAGCCTCATATTCAAGAATGGCCCATACTTCATGGGGCCGCAAGGATTATACTTAAACAAGTGGTCGCCTGACTTTGACCCCTCCCAAGACGTGCCCTCATCTATTCCATTTTGGGTGCATCTCCCTCACCTCCCACTGCATTGTTGGAACCAGAAGTCCCTTCAGATTATTGGCAATACCCTTGAAAAATATATTGATCAAGCTGTTAGAAAATATCAGTACTCCTGTGCCCGCATCTGTGTCGAGGTAGACCTAGAAGAAGGGATGCCGGAAGCAATCAATCTAACAGTTGCCGGATGGTCCCATATTCAAGAGCTGGACTATGAACAGCTCCCTTTCAAATGCAGACATTGGCACGATTATGGAAACTCCGCAAGATATTGCGAGAAAAAGGAATCATAAAGGGGAACAACAATACAGTTCAGGGAAATTAAGAGAGGAATTATATTCCCATCTCGGATGAGGACCCAATCCCCAACAACAAGTAAAGCACTCCTACAGACCCTCCATAAACAGCCCCTGACAGCATGGAATAGACGCGGCCCCTTCCTTCAATAAATATGGCGAAGAAACAGACCCACTTGGAGCCTCCCAAGGCAACCCCTCCAACCCTTCATATGCAAAAATAGTAAAGAAAAATTTGGTAGACAACTCTTGCTCCTTAAAGGATGAGACCTTTGAGAGACCTTCAAAAAGAGCCAGAAGGAAATCACATAAAGAAGTCAGGGAAGAGGAGGCAGAATGGCTACAAACGCAAGGAAGCCAACCCACAATAGAAATGTCCATTGGGAGAAACACCAGAGCAAGGCCTCCCAAGGGAGAACTCTCCAACACCTCCCCCGGTAAATAATGCGTCTAGTCTCTTGGAACTGTAGAGGCTTGGGGAACCACCCAAAAATCGAAGCCGTTAAAGATCTATCGAAAATAGACCCCCTCAAACATCCTCATGCTCCAAGAGACTAAAATCGAAGGGCCTACCCTTCTTGAAATCAGCAAGTCAAAGTGGAAGATAAATGCAGGCAAAGCAGTAAGCTCGAGGGGATCCTCAGGCAGATTCTCTACTCTATGGTCCAACGAACACTTCAAACTGCTCAACACCTATGAGACCAGAATTGGATCTTCATTGAGCTAAAGCATCTCACAAGTAAGTTGACCTTCGCCTTATTCAATCTTTATGTCCCTGTACTTCATGCTGAAAAAAAGAGTGTTGGAACTCTCTCTCTGCCTTCCTAGAGCTTCACTCCCCCAGTAATATCATTCTAGCCGGAGATCTAAACATAGTCCTGAAACCAAGAGAAAAGAGGGGAGGTAATAGAAATATAGATCAAATGGTGTCGATGGTGGAAGAGCTAATGCGTCAGTGGTATCTCCTTGATTTTAACCCAGTGAGAGGCCTCTATACCTGGACCAAAAACAAAACAGGGGATGATCACATTTCTGCCCGACTGGACAGATTCCTAGTCCAAGGCACTATGCTGATGGAAAAAATGTTAATCTCAACTAAAATCCTCCCCAAACTCACCTCGAATCACAAGCCCATTCAACTACTTGTGGAAGCTGAAGAAGGCTTGGGCCCAATCCCCTTTTGTTTCAGCCCTCTCTGGATTGAAAGAGAAGGATTCTTCAAAACCGTTCGAGTAGCCTGGGCCAAACCAATCAATAGGTCCCCAAGCTATGTGTGGGAGAAAAAACTAAAAGCCACAAAGTAGGCCCTGAAAGAGTGGATAAGAAAACCCATCAAAACTCCAACTAGTTAGAGAATAGAAACAGTTCAGTCATTGGAAACCCTGCAACTAGAAATGGAAGGCATAAACATCACTTCTAAGGTGCTAAACAAAGAGGTGCAAGCCCAAAGCTCCTCCCACTACTCCTTCTGCATGGAAGGAAGCTCCTCCCGCAGCTTGTGGCTCAAGGTTGGAAATCGGAACACCTCCTTCTTTCACCATCAATACAGAGCCTGCCTCTCCCGCAATCACATCACTGAAATCACAACAACGCAGGGACAAATTTGTAAAGGATTTGACCAAATCAAATCAGCAACAAAGAGTCACTTCAAAAATCTATATGGCCCTGGGATTGATGGCAGCGAAGAAGATACAACTGACCTTCTCTCAAACATCCCCCATGTTTTCAGCTTAGAAGACAACCACGCCCTCACAAAACCCTTTTCAGAAGAAGAAATTATCAAAGTCATCTGTGTATTTATCATTTTTCATGTAACAAGGTCCATCGAAAGTATTCAACATGGGTACTCCTTGGATGAGGAATTAAATTTTGCATCCAACAAATACTCCCACTCGAAATTTGAGTAGAAAATTTAGGAGATAAGTTGAAAATATGAGTTGAAAAATTAGTTTTATTATTTTATTATATTTTAATCTTTTTACCCTTTTAATTAAAAAATGGTGAATCATCCCCCTTGGTTGACATCATCATATTGAATCCTATTGGTTCTTATAAAGTTTATTTTGGTTGTAAATTTTTCTTAGTTAGACCTCAAAATTCCCCTAATGTTGCAACGCCTCCTACAAAATCCTGGCCAGAATCCTAGCAAATAGAATTAAACCTCTGCTGGGGAAACTAATCTCCAGCTCCAAAGGGGGTTTTTTCAAAGGCAGGCACATATTGGATAATGTAATTCAAGTGCAGGAAGCCATTCACTCCAGCAAGCAGCGAAAAGAGAAGGGATGATGATCAAACTAGATATGGCTAATGCTTTTGATAGGGTCAACCTTTCCTTCCTTCTCAAAGTCCTCTTATCCCTCGGATTCTCCCCTCAGTTTGTCAACCTTATAAAAGCCTGCATTGAAATGACCTTATTACACCACTTTTCAATGGGCGTCTTGCATCTTATTTTCCAACTCAGAGAGGTTTGAGGCAAGGCTGCCCCCTCTCCCCATTCTTGTACATTCTGATGGTGGACACTCTCAGCAGGAAGCTAGCAGTGGAGATGAACGCTGGGGTTCTACCCGGCATAAGAATTGTGAATGGCCTGAATCCTATAAACCACACCCTCTTTGCAAATGATTCTCTTCTACTTGGAGGTGCCTCAATAAGAATTGAAAAAGCCTTCGACTATGTCCTTAAAAGCTACTGCGGAGCCTCTGGAGCTCTAATTAATGACAGAAAAAGCTCAATGTATGGATGGAATTTTGATCAGCACAAACTCAATTTCATTGCCCATCACCTTGGTTTCGATGGTTTTGCCCAGTGGAAAAAAATTAAGTATCTCCATCTGCCTCTTACAACTGGTGTCAACAAAAGATCTCTATGGGCTG
Organism: Pinus albicaulis; assembly: GCA_034641835.2. Classification (NCBI taxonomy): domain Eukaryota; kingdom Viridiplantae; phylum Streptophyta; class Pinopsida; order Pinales; family Pinaceae; genus Pinus; species Pinus albicaulis. The sequence goes on along the minus strand of CM076579.1, from coordinate 1,678,271,089 downwards.
GAATTATTAGCAAAGTTAAATCCAACATTACCACCTAGGGAGGACGCTGGCTCACCAAGGGAGGGAAATTAATTATCATCAAAATGGTGTTGTCCGCACTCCCCATCTATCAAGCATCCTTCCTTCTGGCTCTAAAAAACATCATGGAACAAATCTCCAAGCTCTTGCGCAAATTCCTTTGGCAGGGAGGAAAAGGAAATCATCGCAAATTTCATCTAGAAAATTGGAAGCTAGTGAAGCGACCTATTGATGATGGAGGTCTAAAAATCCGCAATCCCTCCCTCGCCAACCTTGCTTTGGGCTACAAAATCCTTTGGAAAATGTATGCCTAACCAAATCATCTAGTCAGCGAAACTCTTAGAGTCAAGTATTCGCTTGGAGCACCAATAAATTTTTTGTTGGCAGAAAACACAGTGTCAGGCATGTAGGTATGGAACCTCTGCTGCAAAAGCATAAATTTCTTCAAAGAAAACTTATATCGTATTCTAGGCAATGGAAAGAAAATAAAACTCTGGGACAATCAGATTATGGGCCACGCCCCTCTCAACACCCACGATGATATCAGTGATCTACGTGGATGGTTGATCAATGCTGGCATCCGCAGTTTAGGAGACATCTCCGCCTGGGAGAGAAACAGTAATTGGCAAGCATGAGAACTTCCCATAGTGCTATAGAAACTGCGTCACCAGTAGTCAACTCTAAAAAAATTTCTAATTGACTCCACGCCTGTGCATAAGAATTCTCTAGACAGATGGGGCTGGGAAAAATCTGGTATATACACAACAGCTTCAAGATACATTGCTCTACAACCACGAAAAGACAAAAATTAGTCTCCCAAGCTATGGAAGCAAGTATGGGATCCATTCGGACTCCCCAAAGTGAACTTCTTCTTCTAGACTCTTATGCATAACAAGGTGCTAACATGTAAGAACTTGGAAAAAAGGAACATCGCTGGTCCACATAGATGTGTGCTATGTAGTAGTGCCAGTGAGACTTCGACACACCTATTCATTGACTGCCCATTTGCAAAAGAGGTTTGGGACATCACTCTCCATGGTCTACAGGCAACTATTCCACAACACATATTAGTGGATAAGCTCTTTTCCACCTAGTTCTAGTGCTATCCCCACAACATCCCCAAAAAATCACTTTGGTACCAAGTCTGTCTCGCCATTCCCAAATATGTTTGTTGGAAAATATGGCTAGCCCGAAACGAGCAGATCTTCAATGATACTCCCCGTCCTCCAACAAAGGTAGCAGCAAAAGCCAAATCTCTCCTCCTCTAATTGGTGCTACAACAATCTCACAAGGAAGACACTTCACTCCTCCCTGAAGAAAAGAACATGATGGAAGCCCTCGCCCCTTAAGGTAGGAAAAAACATTCGGTCTCTCCCTTCACCAACCCAAGATGGCGATTAAGAGAACCGGATGACATTTTTCAGGAATGATGGAGGAAGCAAAGAAAAAAAACAATATTTTTTGATGGTGCATCCAAGGGAAACCCCAGGGCAGCAGGCGCAGGTGGTGTTATCTACTCTCCAGATGGATCAAGAAAAGACATTTTTTGTTGGGAACTTGGTCAATGTATAACTAACCAGGCAGAAATCCTAGGCCTTTTAAAAGCCTACCGCATTGCTCGAGATAGAGGCATCAGAGTTTTCCAAGCCTTCAAAGATTCAGAAATCCTTATCAAAAAGCTCAACTCGGAGAACCAATTTAACAACGTTGTCCTCACCAAGTCATTGCAAATATTAAAGATCATGTTACTTGACTTCACCTCCTACCAATTCTTCCATATCCTTAGAAGCTCGAACAGTGAAGAAGATTCCATGGAAAACAAAGGATGCCTTCTTTCGACAGGAGAACTCAGTATAAACGAGAAAAGCCCTCTCCAAACATACATTCCTTGACCTGATAATTAAATTGTAACAGGAAGAGGACTAGCTGCCATGTAATGCTATGTAATGTTGGTTGATTTGGCCTTGGCCCAACCAAATCCTTCCAATAAATAAAACATACCCATTCCAGTTAAAAAAATAATAGTAATCTTAAAGGCATTGGCAATTGGTATCTCAAAACCTATCCTAGAACTATCATGGGCTTAAACAAGCAGAGATATTGGTTCCGAGCTCCAGCAAAATATGGTGTTTAAATCACCAACACGGGCATTGGGCTCACTCTTGAGGCTGACAAGAAATTCTTTTCCAAAAATGCATATTCACTTGGTCAAATATTTGGTATGGGGAAAATGGTGATTTGCCTTTTGTGGAGGAACCTTGATAGGCATTGTATAATTAATAACTTATAAGAAATGTAAAAATGAAATTGTGAACATTATTTAAGTCATTGACCCAAGGGACACATTCAAAGTCAACTTAAACTTACTAGAACTTGGTTGGAATTGTGGCCAAATGACAAGCCTATATATAGGTATGAACCCATGATATGTATGGTTGGACTAGACAAAGGTCATCAATTTTTCATACGACAAATCAAACATGGATCATAAATGATTCAGTAGACAAAAGATAAAATGAGTGGACACTCTCTGGAGGGCTCCTTGGGCCTTTTAGCTTAGGGTTACAAGTTTGTTCATTCCCTTGCATGTTTTTCCACGCAAACATACATTAATCAGAACATGTTTTAACTTTTATTGATGGATGTTATGTGCACTGTGGGAAAAAGAAAGATTTGAAGCATATTATTTGGGGTTGTGGCTTTACCAAACCTATTTGGAAGGTCATCTACTATGATTTCTTTCTTTTGTTCTCTTGCCCTCTACACTAGAAGGTAGTTTTTATTGGTGATTATGCTTTTGTCTAGATTTTTATCAACCTTTTTGGTCATTTCTTAGATTACCCACTCCCTCCAATGTTTGGAACTAAGTTGTGTGGTTTTCATTCAAATTCAGTGAATTTGGAAAAAAAATATGATAAAATCCTTCTTATCTTCAGCAAAGAGAATTAAGCAGATTTTGTTAGAACTTCCTAAAAACATGTTAGAATTTAATATGTTGTTCAAAAAACATGTTGACATGTGTCTGTGTGTGTGTTTATTTTCTAAGAGCTTAACAAAAAATAAATGAGCCTGATTTTTCTCATCATGTAGAGACTTGAGAATTAAGGTTGTTGCTCATCTCCCTTCCTTATTCTCTTGATTTGTATAGAATCGATGGGAATTAAGACTGGTAAACGTTCTCCTCTCTTGCTTGTACTAGCAAGAGTCTCCTCTAATAATGTGCAATCCCAAACCCCTACATCTACCCACAAGAAGACATCGCATGTAACCAAGGTTTATTCTATCATCACCAAGGCTTATATAAATGCACTTGACCAGTAAACACAAGGTGAACCCACTCCTAATGGCCTTTCGGAGCCTATGCCAATCGGGCAAAGAAATACCAACACTTATTTTAAAGACTTTATGCTTAAATTTGACATGAGCAACTTTGCTTCTAGTGTTGCACCCTAGACCCCATCCTCACCCACTTCCACAACCGCCTATGTGGAAAATGTGACTATAGTCCCTAATTTGGATCTGGAGGTCAAATGGCTTATGCAAAATATTGAACATTTCAAGGCCCATGACATGATCTGCGAATTTAATGCATTGTGGCCTTTATTGGCATAGCTATAGGTCTGGATTGAATTTTCACGTAGTCCCTTTTTCTTAAATCTAAGGCCATTCATCCAGCCACAAAAGGTTTCTTCATCGTTGATTGAGTCCAATGCCTACGAGCACTGGCTAAAAGTGGTTATGTGTGGCCCATGGTTTGTGGAAATTGCAAGTTTCTCCGTGTATACATGAAGCCCCAATTTCAATCCAATCGTTAAATCCTTAACAATGATTCAACTTTAAGTTCAATGGTCAAATCTGCATTTGGAATTATAAAAATGAACTCCATTAGTGATGTTTTGGATGAATATTCCTATCTTAGTGACGCCATTGGAGCAAAACCTCCTACTAACTTTTCCCACTTGTGTATTGGGGCAAAGGGTTTCCAAATCAAATAGTTTTGAGATATGGTGACCATCGCTACTCCCAGATTCTGGACTATCAGCACATCACATTCCGTGCAAGCTAAAGTTGAAACAAATGCATATGCATAACTACAACATGATTAACTTAGAAACCTACAAACACAATAATCTCTCTGTTCTTTGAGAGAGAATCAGGGAAGTTTCAATTGAAAGAGTTTCCCTATGGGGGTTTAACAGAGTTTAATTTTGCTTTTAGGATAGATAAGCATGCAGGTTTCCTGCCTCTATTAGAGTGCCCATTGCAAATTTTCTGCTACCCAACACCCTAAAACCTCATGTGCCAAAAAAAAAAAAAACTCTATAACAACTTGAAGTGTCAATCAAGCTAAATATTGACCATTATAAAAGCTTCAAAGAGGACTAACAGTGACCCAAAAGATAGGCATTATGACGAAGAGGGTTTTATACGATAGTCAATCAAGTGAAATTGCAAAACAGAGATCAGGAGTTCGAATCCCATCTAGTGATTTGAGAGAGCATTCAAATTTGAAACTACATTACCATACCTACCCCACTGAAAATTCCTGCAAAGCTCTTGTCATCGATTCATTGAAAAGTCAATTCGCCCACACCAGAAGAATTGGAAAGCCGAAGGCTGTTCAAAATCGATAGCATGGGCATACGAAGGTTTAGAATGTATGCAATCGTGAATGTAACTTGAATATCTAGAGCTCTCTTTTCTTTGTGCTTGCCGCTATTTAAATGCTTCAGACCTATAAATATTATACACAAGTTCTTTTTCAGTATCAGTGATGGTTTCTTTGCCTTTGTGGGCACTTTCTTTGGATGCAAAGTGTTTCAGTTGGATGAGAAAAGCGTGATTTGAATTCAGTTTTGCTAGAAGTTTTGTTTTTATAGATGGCCTTGTTTTCATCGGTGGGCTTTATCGATTGTCTTAAATTGTAAATGTTTTTTAACATTTTGTTATGGGAGGGAAAATTTATTATTGCTTTCACTTGTTTTAAATTGTAAATGTTCTTTAACATTTTGTTATGGGAGGGAAAATTTATTATTGCTTTCACTTGTATTCTATATTTTAATGACGAAGATGTTATTATGCTAATGTTATTTGGTATTATTATAAAATAATAATAATAATAATAATTTTTTTTTTCAGTGTGAATTTTTTTTTGGCTTATATAATGTGCCAGTGCATATGTTGTAGCATTTAAACATATTACCAAATCCACTACTGAAAGCAACACACATCATAAATAGAAAGGTATTCTCCCAGCCAAGTATAATCATGTGTCATGACCAATATGCAGAAGTAGCGCACATCAGGCATCAACATCAGTCAAAGAAATATGTACACCCATGTAAAACATCAAATACAAAAGAAACAGTGGATGAGAAACATATCAAAATTTTTCCCCATCCCCGACCCCTTGTGTGTCACATAGGCTGGGAAAAACTCTCGAACTAGTTACACAACACAAAAATAGAAAATACAATAAAAGGAGTGTAAATAGGTCTAATTCAAGATAGTGCCAAAGTCGTAGTTCCAAAAACCATAAGGTTTTCTAGCTAGAGAAAGTAGTGTGTGATAGACATATATTTACAATATCGTAGAAAGAATAGTAGGTTGTGAGGCGCAGATATTCACAATTGCTATAAGTGTTTTATATTTACTTCTCGTGGGTGATACTTACAAACGTTCAACCTGGGGCAGGTCAAAGATAAATCTTCGCACACTTTAACTAACCCCAATGTTGTGGTCACCTTGACACTGCCCCTTTCTATAGGATCTGATAAAGGTTGAGCATTGGGGAATGTTCTTTTCCCTATCTTCACAGATTTGCATTAACGTTGAGTGTCGTCATTCCTCCATCCTTCACCAATTCGCGTTGGAGCTGACCACATACATTTATGGCACATCTCAACGAATGCTTGGCATCATTGGATGCAGACATCACTGGACAGGAGGCTATGCTAGAGGCCTTTCAATTATCGGTGGATGTCAGAAAGGAGGGGACAGCTGGAACACAAGCGAGATGTCAAGGGTTGAGGACCCTGGGATCTCCTTCATGATACAACCCTCACACAAAACATGGTTGTCAAGACCAGATACCAGTTGCACATCACACGGGCACTCGAGATAAACCTCATCATCCTTCCACTGTGGCAAAATTGTTGAGCTCTGGCTATGATGTCATGTGGGATAGGGTGGCAAGCCTTCGTAATAGGGCATTGATCAGGCAATGGCACTTCGACCGGGAGCGCAACAGGGATATACAGAATTGGGTAAACACTAAGTGATGTCGCATTCTGGGATATCTGCCTAAGGTGTGCTGATTACTGAACGACTAGTATAGTTTCACTTCCTAACTATGGAGGACGTTTCACGGATTCTGAAAATACCATGGGTACGTAGTAGATGCTTCCTATCATTACATCCCTGGTATATTGGTTTTAATCCAACGTTGGAGGTTCCACGCAATCATCTAGTACAGGTTAAACTCCCGGGATTGTCGTTGAAATTTTGGACTCTGAAGGTACTTTCTGCCATGGGGATTCCATTTGCAGATTTTTATACATGGATCCTAGGGGACTTGGAATGTCTGATAAATGGGTTGCATGGATTCTAGTTGAGTTGGGGTTTGCTGGTGGTCTTCCTTCTCAGATTGATCTGTCGCGGGACGGTGCAATTCACCACTAGCGGGTTGACTATTGGATCATCCTCTTCCAGTTCCTACTCTATCACAACACAGGCCACCTTGTTCGAAACTTCCGGAGGTGTCACTCGGAGAGGTGATCATACAAGACCAGTTATGTTTTGATGAAAAAGACTGCTACTCAGACTGCATCACCACCTGCGATGGGCGAAAAATAAGGTATGGAACAATATCACAAAACCCCCCCTCCTACTCATTTCCTTTATCTGTCTCTAGATTCTACATTATCCCCCTTGTCACTGACGCCAAATAACCCGAAGGTTTCGACCATTCCCCTTCCCTGTATCCATCAATCATTGTACATTAGGAACCTCGTGCATCTGACTGGACACCCTCATCCATCAGATGATGCTCGTGCACCACACACCCCTCATGAATCAACTACTCCTGTAATCTCATCCCATACTATTTTCCCTCTCCCGAATGACCTGACTGGGGACATTGGATCTTTCTCGTCCTCAGAATCTCCCCCTCCAGCCACCTCTAGGCGATCACATCTTGGGGTATAGTCCCCATCGGATCCTGCCCTTACCACTTCGCCCCACAGCTTCTTTGATAGTGACATTGAGTTTCTATTACAGAACCCCTCGTTGGATTTATCTGAGATTTCGGTCAAACAATGCAATGAGAGCATGCTTCCTTTCTAGATTAGCCCTACCTCAAGATTTAATGTCACGATGCACCGCAAGGGGGGCCATCAGGGGGGGGGGACAAACCTATTCAAGACATTAAATCATTGGGGAACCCTAGAATGTATGAGGTTCCAAGTTCTACCGCATTCAACTCGGTACCTAGAGCACTGTCCCTCGAGAAAGGTGGCTCGTGATGAATTTCATTTCATTCAATATTTGTTGCCTGGTAGACCACTATAAATATCTCTCTATTAGGAATTTTCTTAAATTGTGCAATACATTTATGGTCCTGTGCCAGGAGACCATGACTTCTTTTGATAAGGTGTATACCTATTTTCGGAATATTTATCCAAGGTGGGACATGGTGGCGGTGGATTCTTGAGGTCTATCCGGGGATGTGGTGGCTATGTGGAATCTTATGCTGGCTAGTTTTCGTGCATATTATTTCTTTGGTGGAATACTACTATCTGGCCACATCTGGGGTTACAAGGAGTGTATACATTTTATAAATTTATATGCACCTTACTCAGATCAAAAAAATTTCTGGAAGAGAATGGAAGACAATGATATACTCAAAATAGGTTCTCTTAGTACTACAGGGGATTTTAATGCCACCCTTTCCTCAAAGGAACATTGGAGGAAGTGATGAAGGATGGAACCTATATCTACATATCTTACAAACCTTTTCATGGAGAATAATTTTTGGGATATACAACCCCACAAGTTGTGCCCGTCATGGTACAATGGAAGGACCGGTGATGCATACATTGGCAAGAGGCTTGATAGATTTATTTTGCATGAGTAATTATTGGAAAGCATGGGGAAGGTACACTCATGGGTGCCAGATATTGCAATATCAGAACATCACCCCATTTTTCTTAGTTTGTGTGAGTTCAAGTTTCCGCATGGTTTGTCTTTCAAATTCAACCAGATTTGGCTTGAAGATCCAAAATTTTTAGAAACTGGTCACTAAACACTGGGAGGCCATGAAGGACCAAAGATTGTATACTTCCATGACTTGGATGGGACTGGTACTTAAATGGTTGAAGGTTAAGGTAAATATTTGGGAGAGGTAAAAGAATAAATGCCTCATTATTGAACTTACTTCTATAAATACTGAAATCAGAGACATGCTACATACTCTAGATTTACTCGACGAAAATGTGATGCTCTACAGGCATCTAAAGGAATTGGAGGATCGTAAGAGGAAGATTTTACTATACATAACAGACCCTATCATTTGAAGAGTAGGGCGATATGAATTCAAGATCGAGAAAAAAATATGAAATACTTCCATAACATCACCAACCTTCGATGACAGCGAAATAGTATATGGAAGATCATTAATGATACTGGTGAGGAATTTCACTCCATTGAGGAGATACAACTTGAGGCTCTCATACATTTCCAAAACTTTTTTAAAGCTTAGGAAGGTGATCATGTGGATGATCAATTATGTCTGACCCATGATTACCCCACCATGTTCAATGAGGGTCAGAATGCAGCACTATCAAGGGAGGTGTTCAAGGAAGAAACTCTTTCTGTTCTAATGACCTTTGCTCATGAAAAAAGCCTGGGTCTAGACAGATGGACCGTAGAATTTTTCCTGACATTTTTTTAACTGATGGGGAGAGATATTACTCAAATGGTGGAGGACTCCCGGTTACATGGCCACATCACAGGTTCTATAAATTCTACATTTATTGCCTTAATTCCTAAGGGACCAACTCCAAAAAAATTTAATGATTTTCGACCCATATCTTTATGCAACATTCTATATAAGATTATATCAAAAGTCATCGTTGTGCAGATTAAGAAGTGTATCTCTAATCATATCTCAAAGGAATAGTGAGTTTTTACACAACAGTCTTATTCATGATGTTGTGGCCATCTCACAATAAACTTTGCATATTATTCACACATAGAACATAAAAGCTATTGCGATGAAGGTTGACTTATCAAAGGCATATGATTGTGTGGATTGGGAATACCTCTGGATCATCCTAACTAAAATTGGCATACCATAGAGGAATGTGGAATTGATTATGAGTTGTGTTAACTTTGCCTCTTTTGTTGTCATCGTAAATGGATTACCTTCAGGTTTCTTTAGGGTGGGGCGGGGGCTCAAATAGGGGTCCTCACTATCCCCACTATTGTTTATATTAGTCATGGATGGATTTGGCCATAAGATTTCGCAGGCTACTAGGGAGGGAAACTTTGTGGGAGTTCAGGTTTGTAGGTCGGTGTTTGTTTCACGTAACTTTTTCATGGATGACATCATGGACTTTGGGCGGGTTGTTCTCTCATAATGGGCACACATGTTTACCATATTTTCTCAGTTTGGTAATGCTACTAGTTTGATGGAAAATAAATTAAAGTCCCTAATATTACATTTAGACTCCACGGATGAAAATTCTTCTCAAATTGTAAATATGTTTCTATACCCCACAAAGAATATCAAGGAGGGTCTTGCGTGTTTGGGTTTTAGGCTGAAACCATTGGGATACAGGGCAGTGGACTCGATAGGGTTATTGGACAAATACAAGCAGAACTAGTTAAACTGATCTTAAATCAAATAAATTAAGTTAATTAATTACAACTCAAAATAAACTCAATGAGGACCCCTAAAGAGTAGGAGACACTCTGTATGCCTCTGGTTTGACCCTCAACTTGAATTAATTGAACTAACTAAGTCATTCTAACTTATTTAACTTGTACAAACTATCATGTGATGTGGAATTACAATTTTCTTCTAATTTAATTCAAGGGAATTAAAATTAAAATCTTTCTTAGATTTCATGTTGTCGTTTTCAACACTTAGTGTGAAGGTGATGTGTAAGTATGTCCCTATATATATAATAATAATATGTGAGTTATATTAAAAAATAAAATGAATCTGTTATGCATGTTTAGTTAATTTTCCATATGAGGTAATATAATTTCATGTAAAGTAATTAGAAGTAAAAAAAATGTGTGAGTAGTATGTTTAAACCTTATACTTTTCAAAATTACTTCAACATGCCATCCATTATGGTGAGAGCCGACGAAAGGGCATCGGTGGGATCTGTGTCATGGTCAGAGGAGTTATGAGAAAGGACGTTGGGTGGCCAGATGGTGGCCCTCGCACATTCTCCCTCATGCGTAAGGTGGAAAGATGTGTTGTTATAAGTAAAGTGTGGCGCTGGCATCAAATATATGGAATGCCTTCAGGGTTTTATGCAAAGACTTGAGTCTCGCCCGTATACATTGAAAACAAGCTTTCAAAAACCTCCAAGGCAATAGCAAAGGCGACTTACCAGTCCATAAACTCAGGTGCAAATGACATCACCTCTCACTATGTAAGTAGTTGTTGTGGGCATGTTCAATTTGTTTGCTTCATGCATACCCTTATCCCTGGTTTCATATACTAATCCATAATTCTATGGAAGATTGTTTAAGAGATGGTGTCATGTGTCATTAATGGAACCTCCCAGGAAGTATGGGAGGCAATAAATGTTTATCTCGGTGGGTTGTCTGAGTATTGTCGAACTCTCTCTATCTGTTATGGAATTTTTCTTTCCTTGATGTGCATGCATTATGGGATTGAGCATTATGGGGGATTTTGTTCAATATTTGGTATCTTTGATGAACCATTTTCCCGCCATGATATATGGTATTTTGGGGAAGAAAAACTTCGAATTGGTAATGTTTCCTATCTCAAGAAGTTTTTGTGACCTATGGGATGATGTTGATGCTTTGTTTCATCAAGTCCGAGTCAATGCAGTGAGGAAAAAATTGGTTTCTAGGATCTATGCTTATTTTCATATTGTATTTTGGTGTTTCACTTCTACAGGACTGAACCTTCCTCATATTTGTCGGGACCCTACGTTAGGTCGTCCTCCTGTGTGCTAGTCTCCAGTCAGGACCATGTCCTTGGCGGTAGTGATCTTGGCATTTGAGTATTGGTTTATATTTTACCTTTGTGGTTTGTAGCATAACCTTGTGGCGCAAACCTCGTTGAGCATAGGAAACACATCACGAGGAGGTCATGTTCAGAGTCCGGGTAGTGGATAATTTCCTCTATAATAAGGGATTCTAACTATAAAGGGGATAAGTTTCCATTTATTAAATGAAATTCCAAAGCTAAAGATGCTAGAAAAATATTTTTCTACACCAAACCTAGAGGAATTGACATTTTTCACCCTTGTCTCTACCCTTGGGAAAACCTTGAAATATAAACATTCATGCTTTTTTAAGAAATTGGACGATATCCCTAAGGATCCTCTACTAAGGTCTCCTCTTATCTAGACATGGCTCTCACTTTAATTAGAATATGTTTGATAAGTGGATCGTCGAGATTTGGTTCTTACCCAAATCAATGGCCATTTGGGTTTAAAATGTCATAATCAAAGGTAAGCTCACCCACTACTTCTACGATTGAGATTTTTATGGATTTCTATGTGAAACAAAGGAGCATAGGGACCTAATATCCATAAATGGGCCTACTTCTTTAGCACTAAAGGAATGTACTTGATAGATGGACTTATGTCTTCAACTTGAAGCTAGTTGTCCATTCTATTATTTTTTTAGGTCCATTTACCACACTTACCTCTCCATTATTGGAAATAAGATCCACTTTAGAGTACTCACAATACTTTTTGGAGATGCATATACAATTTTGGACCCAAAGATAATGTTCAGTAGCACTAAGATGTACTTTGAGGTTGATTTAGAGGAAGGACTATTAAAGCTAATCCTCTATAATTGGAAACATATTTAAATATAATATTATGAACCATTGCCTTTCATGTGCAAAACCTAGCACAAGTGCAAACACTTTGCAAATAATTACAAGAAAAATATCCCACAAACTTAAATAAACTCCTAACAAGGAAGATGAAAGTAAAGTGGTACATATCAAAATTGCACCTAGCAAGTATGACTTGTTACCTATGATAGCTCCCCTTGTCCAGATGTTGGATTATGGTGATCCCAAGTAGATAACTTTCTTTATGTGGGCTTTAGATATGTAACTTTATTATGTTAGGACTAGCATACCTAGGTAAACCTTTGATATTCCCTTGGTTTTGTATTGCAATTGCACACAATGATAACTAAAACAACCATGGGGAAATACTATACATGAGGAGTAGCATAAAAATTTTAGGCACTCATAACCCTTATCTTAACCACATTACTATATAATCTTCCCAAAATATGTTTGATATCTCCTCCCAATAGTAGTTCTTAATTAAAAGGATCCATCAAACCCTATCTTAATTTCACATTTGTCTTCTCGATTCTAAATGTACAATTACCTTAAGAAGGGTGATGCTAAAAAATGAGACCAAAATTATAGGAAAGACCAGTGGTCAAATCCTTCTCTTAATTTATTTTCATTTTCCCATACCTAACCAATGAGAGCACAAGAACACCTATTTCTATAAAAGCACCTATAACTTCTCTTACTTTTTTGTCATTTTCCCATACCTAACCAATGAGAACACAAGAACACCTATTTCTATAAAAGCACCTATATTAATTTTGTAGGTTTCACTAATATCCCTTTAGTTAGTGTGTGCACAGTAGCCTAGATCCTGAAGTGATTCCCCTACAATGATAATCCACTAGCTGTATTTGTTCTTAGAAAACTATGCATGGATATGGCCAAGTTCCACCAAAATGGTTCCCCCTACCTACCTAGTAACTACATTACATTTATTTCATGACAAGACTACCGTACAACCAACCAAATTTCTATCATATCCTTGAAGTCAACAACAATTTGTTGTTCAAGATATAGCTAAGTTGGAACAAACTTAGCTCTAGAGCTTAGGATATTTTTCCACCTCTAATGTTTATAAAACAATAGATATAAAATTTCTAAAGCATGTGGGAGCCCTTTAAGTATCACCTTTCCTATATTGAATCTGTCTTAAACATCATGGAAAATTTCGATAGATGAGTTATCCTTATTAAACCAAACATTTCATTGAAAATAATCATCCATACCATAACATTACTACTTCCCTTTTAACCACATAAAAATTATTTTTAAATTACCAAAATTCATCTTTAATATCACATAATTAGATTAAAAAATCAACCAAAATCCTCTCAAATAAGAATTTATGAAATAGAAATTCAACAATTTTATATAATTAATAATTTAAATAAATGTCTTAGATCTAACCCAATTAATAATAATTTATAATCAACAATACCACTTATTTACCCACACCCCTTATTAACCCAAAGAAAAGACTTACACATTTCATTTAATGGAATTTGAGTGGCCTTAAAAAAAACACACATATTTCATTTCAAAATGTCAAAAAAATTCAAATATTAAAAGTTTTAATTTCCCTCGTTCATTTCCCTCTGGTTGCATGGTTTGTCCAGGGAAGGAGGAAGGATGCGGTCATACTGTCACAGGTTTGGAGGAAGGATGCGGGAAGTCAAGAAATTGATCCCGAGTGCCTGTTGCAGGTCTGCTCTGATACATTTGGTTGAAGTCCAGTGATATATTTCCTTCTACAAAAAGAATCTGCTCTGATACATCGAATCCTGATTGCCTCTAGTTCAGTGATTTATTTCCTTCTATAGAAATAATCTAGTCAATATTACCCTCATTGTTGGGTGACGGCCCATCCCAAGCCTTCCATCTCTCTTCACAACTTCAAAATACATATCGAAAATCACAACGAGGCACTCAAGAGCCTTTTTCACCCAAAAATCAACAAAGAAAATAAGCGAAAAAGAGAGAAGAAATGAGTTGACTTCCACAAGAAAATAAAATTTCCTAAAACCATAGGAGGTCACCAGTCAAATGCTCTGGCACAGATGGATTGTTTTGATCCAGTTGTACCTAAAAAAGCCGGAAACCCTAAAAAATACTTCGGATTGGCATGGAATCTAGGCTTTTGAGAGTCCCAAAGTAAGGAAATTGGATGTAGAGGAAATTGTCCTGGACTCAGACTAGCAGGATTAAGGCTTTGTGCCAGAGGATAAGCTTCCAAAGGCTACTAAACCCACTCAAGAGGTAGCTAACTACATTTCATTTTTATTGTTTAATTATATATTTATTAGTTAATAATAATAATCACCGCAAAAAACATGCCCATGAGGGACTTCCATTTGTCTAAGTGCCAAGTCTGAATGACAAATCTAGATAATGTTTTCTCGGTAAGGATTTGATTTCTAATACAAGTTACACCATAGGACTAATATTTCTCTTTTAATGTGAGTTATATTGTTTGCATTAATTTGTAACCATGCTTGTTTGCAGTCCAAAGGTTCTAACAAAGCTATAAATAATTGATTGTCAAGTATTATAATGATTAATAAATAATATTTTGAATGAAAAAGCCACTGATTTTCACTATGTACTCATTGCAAGAAATATTGGTGTTTATTATCATAAATAATCATGCGAGGTCTCAAAAACATTTATGTTGTAAGCTGTTATGAAACCAGCTCCAAAAATAGAAGAAAAGAGAGATCAACACCTTAGAAATAGCCACTTCGAGGGGGAAACCTCCAATACATTACATAAATGAACAATTCCTAGATGATACAAATGACAAAACCTCCATTCTATATATATGAGTCCATGGGGTCACAATCTAATCCTAGTGGGGCCACAATCTAATCCTAGCCGACCTAACAATAATAATGTAAGGGCACAATAATAACAATATGGGGGTTACAGGGGTACAGCAATAACAATAAGGGGGTTACACTAACAAAAATAAGGGACTATATTAGTAATATAACGACCTAACATGCTCCTCTCCTTCAAAAAAGTGTTGTCCTCAATGCTTGAGTAGCTCTGGGTGCTTCTATATAAAATTCTCATCCTCCCATGTAGAATCTTCAATGGGTAAGTTCTTCCATCTGCTGAGATACTCTGAAATTGATCGATTTCGTAGCTGTCGAGTTCTTGTTTCCGTGACTACTTCAGGTTCCAATATGGTTTTTCCTTCCTCATCAAGTTCTAGCAATATTGTTTGAACTGGAATTTTGTCCCCTATAACCTTTTATAAGCATGAAACATGGAAAACTGGATGCACTCGCAAAGAAGCAGGAAGCTCCAATTTGTATGCCATAATACCAATCTTTTGCAACACCTTGTAAGGACCATAATACTTTGGCGATAATTTATTATCCTTCTTAGCTTGCTTGAGGGACATTTGTTTGTATGGTTGTAGCCGTAAAAATACCCAATCTCCCACATCAAAACTTCTCTCACTGCAATGTTGATCTGCCTGTTGTTTCATTCGATTTTGTGCCAAATTTAAGTTATCCTTTAAGAGTTGGACAACTTCTTGTTGATGCTTGTGTGATCCTCCACTGCTTGAACCCTAGAATTTTCCCTTAAAGAATATGTGATGGATGGTGGATGATATCCATAAAGTGCCATATATGGGGTCATTTTTTCTGCAATATGGAAGGAAGTGTTATACCACCATTCAACAAGAAGTAACCACTTGACCCATTGTGTTTGCTTATCAGATACAAAACAACGAAGATATCCTTCCAAAAATTTATTCACTATCTTAGGTGGCTGAAATGGAGGTTCAGAAATCAGATGTATAACAGCAAATCAGATGTACATTACAGCCCATACATTGTACAAGAGAAGGAATGAGACAATACAGGAAAAATCCTCAGGAATGAGGTGCTACAACCACAAGAAAAAACTGCATAAACATGACAGCGTTATTTTTAGGGGCTGAAGCAACAGTTTATTAATATTCATATCTAGAACAAATATGTACATAAAAATTTAGATCTAATACATATCTATGTACAAGAAATGCTCATCTATACATTCCTCTTGGGGTTTTGTGCAAAACATAAAGCACAAAGAGTAGATCTGAGATCTAAGGCTGTAGATCTGCAGAAATCTTCAGAAATTTCTGAAGCATACAATAGAACAGTAGATCAGATCTTAAACAAACATGGATTGGATGGCCAATCCATGGATCACCTCCGTGAGAGGAAGAATCCTAACACCAGAGATCTCTCCTCCAAAATGCAGACAAAATACCCTGTAGCTGCAAATATGCAAATAACGTTGTCCAAGGAGAGATACAGCATTGTAGGATCTGAGAATTCTTTGGCCTGATGCCAAGGTCTGGATCTGAAGCTCAATCAACTAATGCACTCTTCCAGGAGGTTAAAAGACACACTCACTGAGAAGAGGCACCAGAAAAGTCTATATCTAAGCAGATCTAGTGCTCCACTTGCTGTAACTCACAAGGACAGCTCAACCCTCAATAGGAGCAGCACTGTAGGTGTAAGGTGAAGCTTGGCCCAAGCCTGAGAGTGGACAAGATAGCACAAGTCTCCTCCAAGAGCTGCTCAAGGAAGGAGGTGGGATTCCTAAACAGGAAAGCCCAACAAGGGATATCTAAGTAGACAATACCTTCAGAAAATAATAATCTTAAACAACCCTTTCATGCTGCCCTCCTCTTCCTTTTATAAGATGGGAGTCTTGCCAAACCCTAAACCACTTCATTATTATAGCTCCTTTCACATGTAGGATCTCCTTCTAGAACTGCGTTGTCCCTCTAGGAGGTTCAAGGCATCTAGACTGCGTTGTAGATATGGTCATGGTTGACTTGGTAAAGTGATCAACCTCTTTCACACTCAAAGTGTCTTCATTTTATCTAGCTGGATTGATCTCTGTCCATATTAAGCTAGCTTTATTTAGGATCCACTCCTTGAGAGTTAAATCATGTTGACTTGGTCAAACTTGACCTTGTCCACATAGTTTGGACATTGTTCACACATGTGGATGCCTGATCTAGTTATTTCATGATCCCTTTTCACACTATGAGGGATTTTTATTCATACTTGAGCAATTTATGAGCCTCCTTGCCCATTTATTCATCCATCTAGATTCGAAAAGAAAAATTAATATTCCTATTAGCTGTAAACTAATTTAGGAATATTACAGTCTCCCCCTCCCAAATGTTGCTTGTCCTCAAGCAACTGCAAGGGTGCTAAAAAATCTCACCTTCTTCTCTTGTAGCCCCTTCATCCAATAGTCTCCACCATTGCTCTAGATTTTCTGCAATAGTTCTGTCTCCCAATGGTCCCTCCTCAATGTGCAAGTTGGCCTTTGGTGAATAAACCCAATGGATCTCATCATGAAGAAATGGAAGGTCTATGTGGAAACCCTCTTGCTGACCCATGGCCTCCTCAAGATAGAAGTGATGAGAATCATGGGGAATTTCATTATTCATGAAAGACTCCCATCTCCATGCTATCATCCAAATGAAGTGGATTACCTCCCAGCTTGGAAATCCATAGAAAGACTCCTCCCCAATACATATGAGAGGCATGTTCCCAACAAACATATGGCTCACTCCACAAAGAGACAAGTGATCTATCATTGTGGCCATACAATATCTCATGCTCCCATTAAAGCATGTGGTGCAAAAAGAGTGGGGAACTCCTTCCCCCAAGGACACATCCCACCAATGGGCCTCTCCTAAAACCATGTCCCTAAGAGCAAGAACATTTCCAACACATGGAATCATGATTAGAAGCATGCTAGCTGCCAGGTATGATAAAGGAGAAGGAAGATGTTCCCTCATGTGCAACCAGCACATCTCCTTAACTGCCATAGAATAGGAGATGGCAAGTGCCTCCTCCAACACTTGCTTGCTGCCCCATTCCTTCTGAATGCTTGGAGAAGGTGCATCATAGTTGGTGTAGAAGAATCACACCATGAAGAATATAATAGCTTTCCAATATCCTCTAAAGAATGGCATGCATCAACATAGTTCATGGCCTTGAGTGACCCATGAAATCCATCATAAATAGTGCCCCCTCTTGGCACAATGTCCTGCAAATGAGTGTTAGAAAAATATAAGCATATAAGGGATACATTATAATACTCAGAAAGACAAGTCTCTCTATATACTTGTTTTACATTAGTGTGGTAACTCATGGATGAGTTCCCTCTCACACTCAATGAGGAAGGAGGTATGAGTGATGGCTCTTCCCAAGAGATATGTTCCTCCCTCTCTAACAAATAGTTCATGCACTTCTCCATATGAGAGTGCACCTCTTCCTTGAAACCTTCCCATATGAATCCACCCAAAAGAGTATGATATGCTCTAATGAAACTAGTGGGTTTGGAAAGCAAGATCTCATAGGTTGCATCTAGTAGTCTCTCCTTGAGCTTGGAGTCTTTAACAAAGAGGATAAGATCATAGAAATAAATGATTCCATCAACTACTTTAAACCTCTCATCCTTTACCTCCCCATCAAGAACCCCATAAGTGAAAAGGTCCTTGGAGTATTCCATCATGAGTTGGGAATCCCAATAAGGATCCAGGCTTCCCAACAATGACAGTGTTGTAGAGGTCTGAAATGCAGCCCTTTTCATCCCATGGCTTCCCTCTTTGACATCCTTGATATCAAAATCACATGTTGGAGCATCATAATCTCCCCTTTGCTACCTCATTTGCAGTTGATCTTGCTCAAGACAAGATTGAAGCAAATGGAAATCAACTTCCCCCCAGAAAGTCCTTGTCTTCCAATACTTCCTCATTTTGGCCCATGCATGCAAGAGGGTTAGCATCCCCTTGCCATATTCAGAAATCTTCTTTGTGAATGAATATATCATGGGTTTCCCCAAATTTATGGAGTTTCCATGTATTCCCATGATCATGCCATCATAGACTTCTAATTCCTCCTCTCTCAGCGTAGATAACTGAGTGGGAGATAGCAATGCCCCATTCAGGAAATTGCTCGCCTCTCTTTTGAATTCATGAGAGATTCTCTGCACTGTGATGGCTTCTCCCAAGGCTCCCTCCTTAGCCAAGTATGCAAATGCTGCCCATAGTTGAGAGAACACTTTAGTTTCCCTCCAATCAAGAAGTCCTCCTAGTGAAATGCCTTCTGGTAAAGAGGCATCAAGGCATAGAGTAGAATGTGGATGTAGGTGGACAGATTTTCCCCTACCTTTATTGCATAGGTCCTCTTGCCTTATTTGTTCTTCCAATCTTTGAAATAGAGAAGGGTTCATGCTCTCCATCTTGTGATGCCCTTCCTCCTCTTTTCCTCATTCTATCCTCCAGATCTCATCATTTGACAATGATGGTACATGCTGCTCATGTGTTATGCCAAGAGCCTTATGTGTGAGACCCTTTGGGACTTCTTGCAAGAGTGCAAGAGTTTATTTCTTTGGAGCAAGTGCTGCATCCTCCTCTCCGTGAAGTGCTTGAGGTGCCTTTGTTGTGACTACGTTATCATCTCCTGCCTTCCCCTCCTCCTCTTCAATAACTGAAATTGCCTCATCATCAACAAGAGACCTTAGATCTTGGTCATCTATTGAAGGAGGAGTCTTCATGCCTTCCTCTTGAGAAGAGAGCCCTTCATCCAATGGAGATCTTGCCCTTGGCAAGGCATCAAACAAACTTACACCTTCTTCCATGGTTTTTAGAAATGGAGTTGGATTCATAGACCCTTCCAACTCATGCAAAATATTTGTCTGATATGGTTTGATAGTTTCAACAAAAGATGTTACACATGGAACTTCATCAAACCTTTCCACTAATCTTTCAATAAACTTTGCATCAGTAGGTGTATTTGCATTTCTTAAGGAAAAGGACTCAAACAACCACCAAGCATATGTTTTACCTTCAAAATGCAGCGCTGCTACTTTGATGGCTTCAATTTATGACACTTGATGTTGATGTACAAATCTACCCAGCTCCTCCACCCAAACCCTAACTGGACATTTAGGTGATCCATCAAAAGTAGATAGATAGAATCTACCCATATCATTCTACTTCTCCTTTGTGCTTCTGTCCTCCTTGATCTTTCAGAATCCTTGGAAGTTCAAGTCATCTTTGACTCCTTAGATTGACCTTCATACTCCCGCAAACACTCTCCAAGAGTCTCCTCCTTGGGCACACCTCCTTTCTTCTTCTTCATGAAGAAGTCACTGATAGAACGTTGAAGATTTGGTGATATGGCTGAGTGCACATATCCATGAGATGAGGATTTATAATTTTCCTCATCTATAGATCTTGTAGATCTGATCGGAAGATCTTCCTGCTCTTGAAACTCTCTAGGAGTTTCACTGCTCCTCTCTTCTTCTTGTTCAACCTCCGTGGAGAGGTTCTTACTGGATCTAAAAAGTGATGAGAGTAAGCTCATCCTCTTCCTCATTCTAACCTTGCTCTTTTCTTTATAGTACTTTGGCTTGAAGCTCACAGGTTGAGCCAAAGATCTTGCTCAAATACCACTGTAGTATCCCAAATTTTGAACAGCTAGCAAGCCTGCTGAAATAACGCACTCCAGATAATTTTGTGCATAGAAATGAGTTTTTAGATCTTGGATCCCTTATATCATCTCATCTAAGATCTAAATCCAAAAGGAGAGCAAAAACAAATCAAACTAGGTGGGTTAAACAGATCTCTCACAAACTAGTCTAGCTGAAAAACACCCAAAGAGAAGGGCTGCAGCTATATGCAAAGGATTTCTTCAGAAATAACGCAGATCCACTGAAGCACAGTAGGAGGCTGAAATGGAGGTTCAGAAATCAGATGTATAACAGCAAATCATATGTGCATTACAGCCCATACATTGTACAAGAGAAGGAATGAGACAATACAAGAAAAATCCTCAGGAATGAGGTGCTACAACCACAAGAAAAGACTGCATAAACATGACAGCATTATTTTTAGGGGCTGAAGTAGCAGTTTATTAATCTTCAGATCTAGAGCATATCTGCACATAAAAATTTAGATCTAATACAGATCTGTGTACAAGAAATGCTCATCTATACATTCCCCTTGGGGTTTTGTACAAAACATGAAGCACAAAGAGTAGATCTGAGATCTAAGGCTGTAGATCTACAGAAATCTTCAGAAATTTCTGAAGCATAAAATAGAATAGCAGATCGGATCTAAAACAAACATGGATTGGATGGCCAATCCATGGATCACCTTCGTGAGAGGAAGAATCCTAACACCGGAGATCTCTCCTCCAAAATGCAGACAAAACACCCTGCAGCTGCAAATCTGCAAATAACGTTGTCCAAGGAGAGAAACAACATTGTAGGCTCTAAGAATGCTTTGGCCTAATTCCAAGGTCTGGATCTAAATCTCAATCATCTAATGCACTCTTCCAGTAGGTTAAAAGACACACTCATTGAGAAGAGGCACCAGAAAAGTCTAGATCTAAGTAGATCTAGTGCTCCACTTGCTGCAACTCACAAGGACATCTCAACCCTCAATAGGAGCAGCGCTGTAGGTGTAAGGTGAAGCTTGGCCCAAGCCTGATAGTGGACAAGATAGCACAAGTCTCCTTCAAGAGCTGCTCAAGGAAGGAGGTGGGATTCCTAAACAGGAAAGCCCAACAAGGGATGTCTAAGCAGACAATACCTTCAGAAAATAATAATCTTCAACAACCCTTTCACGCTACCCTCCTCTTCCTTTTATAATATGGGAGTCTTTCCAAAACCTAAACCACTTCATTAATCTAGCTCCTTTCACATGTAGGATCTCCTTCTAGAACTGCACTGTCCCTCTAGGAGGTTCAATGCATCTAGACTATGTTGTAGATATGGTCATGGTTGACTTGGTCAAGTGATCAACCTCTTTCACACTCAAAGTGTCTTCATTTTATCTAGCTGGTTTGATCTCTATCCATATTGAGCTGGCTTTATTTAGGATCCACTCCTTGAGAGTTAAATCATGTTGACTTGGTCAAACTTGACCTTGTCCACATAGTTTAGACATTGTTCACACATGTGGATGCCTGATCTAGTTATTTCATGATCCCTTTTCATACTATGAGGGATTTTTATTCATACTTGAGCAATTTATGAGCCTCCTTCCGCATTTATTCATCCATCTAGATACGAAAAGGAAAATTAATATTCCTATTAGCTGTAAGTTAATTTAGGAATATTACATTATCAAATACAAAACAACGAAGATATCCTTCCAAACATTTATTCACTATCTATGTTTGACCATCGGATTGAGGATGATAAGATGAGCTATGAGCTAGTTGAGTACCCAAACAAGAAAATAATTCCGTCCAAAAATTTCCTGTAAAAATGGGATCTCTGTCACTTACAATAATCTTCGAGTTTCCATGTAGCTTTTGTATTGTTTCCATAAATGCAGTAGCAGCTGTACTTGCTTTAAATGAATGAGATAATGCACAAAAGTGTGCATACTTGGTAAATCTATCAACTACCACCATGATGACACTCCTTCCTTCGGACTTAGGTAAACCTCTGATAAAATCCATTGAAATCTCCTCCCAATGTTGACTTGGAATGGATAAAGGTCGTAGAAGACCTGGGGTCTTAATTGTCTCAACTTTATTTTTCTGGAAAACCAAACATTCTGCCACAAACTTTTGAATATCAGATTTAAGGCAATCCCAAAAAAATTCTTTCTTCACCTTGTGGTAAGCTTTTAAAAATCTCGAGTGTCCTCCTAAAGGAGAAGTGTGCAATTACAAAAGAATATTTTGTTTTAGTTGGGTATTATTGCAAATATATAAGCTATCTTTGTACCATAAGGAATCATTTTTCCAACTGAATGTATCAAATATACTAGGATCTTGCTGCAACTTTTGAATGAGTGTCCAAACTTCTTCGTCCCTCTTCCATTCATCCCTTGCTTTGGTTATCCAATCTGGTTGGATAATAGAAATGGCACAAAGAAATGCTTCCACCTCTTCATCCTTTCTTGAGAGTGCATCTACAACAACATTTAGCTTCCCTTTTTTGTAGATGATTTCAAAGTCATAACCCAACATCTTTGTGGTCCATTTTTTCTACTCTTCCAAAGATAGTCTTTGTTCCAAAAAGTGTTTAAGACTATCATGATCAGTTTTTACCTTGAAGTGTCTTCCCATTAGGTAAGGTCTCCATTGCTTTAGTGCATGTAGTATTTCCAACATTTCCTTCTCATAAATAGCCTTTTGTAAATACTTTCCTTTGATTGAACGACTTTCAAAAGAAATGGGTCTTCCTTCTTGCATTAAAAAAACACCAATTCCATTTCCTAAGGCATCACATTCCACAATAAATGTTTTTGTGAAGTATGGCGTAGCTAAGACTGGTGCTGGCACATTGCCTCTTTAAGATGTTCAAAGGCCTTAGTTGCTTCAGGAGTCCATGAAAATATATCTTTCTTCAATAATGATGTTAGATGTGCTGCTATTCTCCCATAATTCTTAACAAACTTGTGATAATACCCTGTTAACCCAATAAATTCGCGCAACTACTTTATGGTTGTGGGGACTTTCCATTCCTTAATGGCTTTAATTTTGTTAGGGTCTACCTTAACACCCTTTTAAGATACAATATGACCCAGATATTCCACCTCTTGTACTCCAAAGAAACATTTGGATGTTTTTGCATATAATTATTTCTCCTCCAATAGTTTGAGCACCCTGTCAACATGTTGAACATGATCCTTCCAAGACCTGTCAGATTAAGATATCATCAAAAAATACTAACACAAATTTTTTAAGGAAGGGTTTGAAAATGGAATTCATCAACCGTTGAAATGTAGAAGGTGCATTGGTAAGGCCAAAAGGCATGACCAAAAATTCATAGTGACCTCATGAGTTCAAAATGTTGTTTTCTTAACATTCTCGCCTTCATTCTAATTTGATGATATCCTAAATGAAGATCCAACTTGGTAAAATAAATTTCTCCATGTAATTCATCCAATAATTAATCAATCACATGAATGTGAAATTTATATTTAATAGTGAGCTTATTGAGCTCCCTATAATATGGACACATGCACCATGATACATCCTTCTTATGCACCAATACTACTGGATCAGAGAAAGAACTTTGACTATATTGAATTATACCGGCCTATAACATTTATGCAATCGTACATTCAATTTCACTTTTTTGGACATACAGATATCTGTGAGGCCTGATGATTGGAGGAACACTTCCTGGAATCAAATGAATAGCATGATCATGATCACAAATAGGTAGGATTCCTTTGGAAGTTTCAAACACCTAGGAGTGATTGTCCAAGACTTTTTGGAGATATTGAGAAATAGATGATTTTGATGTTGGAACTTCTAGTGAGCATAATTGTGCAATTACGCCGTTTTGTTCTTTCTTAAAGTTTTGTCATGACATTAGAGCTTATTATATCTCCTGACTTCCCCAGGATACCTCGTAATTCGATTTCCTTTCCTTCCGAAAAAAATTTCAAGAAAATTTCTTGAAAATTAAAAGCTACTGTCCCCAAATATTGTAACCATTGTACTCCTAGTACAACATCAGCACCTCCCATTGGGATGGAAAGCATTGGACTATTCAATACATATTCCCCCATGGATAGCTTGATATTATGGCCTTTTCCAGAGCAATTTATATTTCCTCCATTTGCAACCATCACTTGACATTCTAGTGCTGGGTATAGGAAACAATTCAATTCCTTGGCTGCCTTACAATGAATAAAATTATGGGTACTACCTGAATCAATCAACACTATTACCTTTTTCTTCTTGATATGTCCTTCTATCTTGAGAGTGTGAGGAGTGGTAATTCCTTCCAACGCATTACACAATATGGTCGGACTCATTTCTTCCTCTTCTAGGGTTGGTTCCTAGTGTATATCCTCTTCTTTTGAATATTCTTGTTCATTTTCTTCTTCCTCTTCACAATCTATGTAAAATAATTTCTTCTCAGCACACTTATGACCTTTAGTGTATTTTCTATCACAACTATAGCAAATCCCTTTTGCTCTTTTTTCTTCCAATTGTTGTGGTGTCAACCTTGTAGGTTGTGGAAGTCTAGGAGTAGCAACACTTACATCTTTATAGATGTGAGTGGTAGGCTTCCTTGTTGCCATAATTTTACATTCAATTTTTCTTGCCAACCTGAATGCCTTCTCCAATGAATCAAGTTCCCAAATGTGAACTTCATGTTGGATGTTATCCTTTAAAGTCCCTATGAAGACATCAACCCTATGTTCCTCTGGAATATCAGTTACCCTTATATTCAATTTTTGGAAGTCCTCAATGTGCTCCACCACTAAACCCTTTTGTTTGAGATTTATCAATTGGATAAAGAAGGTGTTGCTCTTTGTATCCTCATAATGTGCTATCATTTCCTCCATAAAAATTGTCCAAGTGAATTTTTTTTTACAGGAGCAATGCCATTAATACCATACAAATGTATTAGGTTCTAAATGTAAAGTTGCAATGTGTACCTTGTGTGTTTTCTGTACATTATTGAGATCAAAATATTGCTCCATCTGTAGTATCCATGTTACGGGGTCCTTGCCATCAAACTTCCTCATATCCATCTTTGGAATATGGTGGTTCTTTAATCCAACATTAGAGTTTATGAAATCACGATTAACATTTATTTTGTTCTCATCATGAGTTTCCTCCACTATCTTTTCACCATTAGGAATCATTTCTTGTATCACCTTTGACAAACCTTCCTTCAAACCTTCCTGTCTTCCTTCAAACCTTCCATTTTTTCTTCCATACAATCCATTTTTTCTTCCATACAATCCATTTTTTCTTCCATACCATTCTTCAAACCATCCATTGCAGCTTCCATGCCTTTCTTCAAACAATCCATCTTATCTTCCATGCTTTTCTTCAAAACATCCATTTCATTTTTTGTTGCTCTTTGCCAGAGCAAATTTTGGTGCACTTGCTCTTGTAATTTTGATAGATCATGTTACAATTCTTCATCCTAATGAGTCATAGTAGAGTACTCTGAGGGCTTAATGGGTGTTTAATTCTTTTTAGGAGGCATTTTAGAACCCAATACTGATATCTATGCTCAATAGGCCTTTGGAATCACTTAAAACTGATTTTTCAAACAAGACTTATGCAATTTGAAAACAAATACACACCTTTTTCTTGATTTTGAGGAGCTCGATATTGAAACTGAAATATATTTGTGATTTTGGATCTTTAATATCTGAAATTCAGCCCTAAATTAGCCTTCTACATCATCTTTTGAATGCCATGGGTCTGACCTGATTTGGATTCTTGAAGACAAAGGTATGCCCAATCTCCTACGATGACCTAATTATGGAATAGTTCAGTAGAGTGAAATTGTAAGACTTTCCACATGTCACTGTTTCCTCCTTCAGCTCAGAAATTGATCTAGAAAAACCTACAGTCAGTGTACTTGTGGCTACTTTTTACAGAATCCCAATCCGATGCTCAGAGAAAGAGTTATGATGTTTTTCCCACAGTCACCTCTTTGAGATGAATTTCGGGAGCCTAAAACAATCTTAACTTCCACAAACGATATCTCCCAAAATATTGTGAACCAAGATATGAACCCTCATAGAAACAAATTTATAGTGATAATTTCACGATGACATGTTTAGGTGAAATTCATGGGCCTGCAAAAAGCCCTCACTTCCACAGATCATATCTCTGAAACTATTGTGAACCAAGCTCTGAAATTTTGCGACGATGTTCCTCAGGATTTCGGCTTCATACTCTAAAAATTTCAGCTTCTCAACTTTTGTAGAAAAAACATTATAGTGAAAATTCCACGATGATTTGTTTGGAGCAGCAAAACCCTAGAATCCAAAGCTCTGATACCAAATGTTATGAAACTAGTTCCAAAAATATAAGAAAAGAGAGATCAACGCCTTAGAAATAGCCACTTCAAGGGGGGAACCTCCAATACATTACATAAATGAACAATTCCTGGATGATACAAATGACAAAACCTCCACTCTATATATAGGAGTCCATGGGGCCACAATGTAATCCTAGCCGACCTAACAATAATAATGTAAGGGCACAATAATAACAATATGGGGGTTACAGGGGTACAACAATAACAATAAGGGGGTTACACCAAAAACAATAAGGGACTATACTAATAATATAAGGACCCAACATAAGCACGGAGAAAATTTAGTAACAGATGATAAACACGTCAACATTGCAAACCTTTCCACTTGGCCAAAACAGATGATATCATAGATAACACAAATGAAAAAGATCACAATGGGAATCTCTATGATGGTTTTGAACAATTCCAGCAAGCATATACTGCAAATAACAAATTAGTAAGAAAAAATATACTCAAATATCACTTGATACAAAATGTTTTGAACTGGACAATCTCCACAACAGAACTAGTGAGTCAAATGCAGCTCATGTCCAACGAGTTGTAGCAATTAAAGAAGAAAGGTATTTTTTTGGACCTAGATTCTATCCTCTTCTTGAATGATGTATCCCGCATCTACATGGCTCACTTACTTCTATTCTGCATGCATGTCTTGATGTAGCATAGACCAAAAACATGTTCCCTATGAACACATCATTGCATGATAACGGTGCTGACCATTTATCAAAGCAAGCTTAGTTTACAGGGATCTAAGTTCTTTTTAAATATCTTGTCAATTTTTTAGAGGCTAGATTACTATCATCAGCCCTCAAGAATGCACCAATGAGAGCACTTTAACTCAAAATGCTTGGCTAGTACCTTTAACTATTTGTTCTGAATAATGTAAATGAGTGACTGTTAATTTTCCCATGAATTCAAAATTACAAAAATCAGTCTCTAAAAAAATAACTCTCATTTTTAGAAGCCTCAACTCAATACATTTTACCTCCTTAGACTCATTTTCATAAGCCTCAACTCAATAAATTTTACCTCCTTAGAAATTATCTTATCATTTTGTTGTGTTTTCTGTTTTACCCTCATTAAAATTTTAAACAGTTGATAAAGCATTATTCGAATAATGTTTGATCTACAGAAAACCCACATTAAAGAAGTCTCTATTCTAGGAAAGCACAACAAATTATAAGATGCATCTAACATGAACTTATACCTGGATAGAATATCACCTCGTTCAACACAAACTTGTAGCTGGTTACAATATCTTCTCCATCCGCAGTCTCTAGGACCTATTCTTGGTGGCCGCTCAGCTGGTTCATCATCACTTACATTTCAAAGTGAACTGCACAAAATGGTGTTTTGGCTGTAAACTTACTTACATAACTATCATTGAACATCCCCTTAAATGTTCATCGAAGTCAAGAAATTGTTGAGAATTTGTAGGGCTAGTGATTAATTCAAATTCTCTTCTTGATAATTACTTGTGAGCTTATTTGAGTTACTTATGTCTTCTCTTACTTAGCTTGTTTAGTCAATTACCAAAATAAAAAAGACACAAAGTTAGGCTCTTCGAACCAGGGCAAAACCTCTACCTCTTGGAGAGGAAAACCCACGAGAAATTCTTCTTATAGATCCTCAAATGACAAGTACCATGACCAAGACTTAGACCCTTGACCTATGAATGCTTCCAAGACCTTGTCACATCTTCTTTATTTGCCTCCAACGTTGATCATTCATTTCTGCACCAATTTTCTCTGAGCCGCACCAACACTAAATTTCACTTTGCATAACTTTGAAGCCTCTTCACTTGAGGTGTAATCATTCCTTTTAAGCATTGTAGAATAGGAAGGTGAATCACAAGTTTACCTTCCTTTCTTTCTCATACTGTAGTATATCCATATTGCTTATGTTATGTTGTGGAGACTTAGAACAATTTCGCATTTTGATGGTCTCTGAAATCTGCATTTTCTTCCACAGGATAGTCTACAACCTTTACTGTATAAATCACAGAGGGATCCACACTGCAGCTCCTACAGCGCCTGCACTTATCCGCACTACAGCTCCTGTACTTATCCACACTACAGCTCCTGATATGTTTGAAAACTTCTGCAATTTCTACGAGGTTTGCTGGGGTATATATAGTGGTTTTCCCCTGTATTTAAGCCAACATAACATGTGAACTGATGTCACTATTTAGGGAGCCGACATGGTTGTTATGAGGCCGACTTCTCTAACTATTTGAAGGAAAACTTGACACATTATTTAGGCTTGTTTATCAGCGTTGTATGAGGGTTGAATAATAACCATTCTTCCACAGTTTATTGGACTGGGTCTTGGAGCATTCCATGACTACTAGGTTCTTCATATACATGAAATTAAATACATTTATAAACCAAAGATAAAACCTAAATAGACATCAAGAAGAAGTCTATTAACCTAAGATAAAATCTTGCTCATGAAACCCATGAAACAAGCCCAACAAATATACATTTTATTATCTTTGACTTCTTTACATAAAATACATAGTCAATATGAAGACCGACCTAGTTACACTTTTCGACAGAAATCACTTGTTTATTAACTCAAAAATTTATCTAAAAGATTGGATATGGGTTAACTCCCATTCATGAAGCCATCTGTTTAATTAGTTGTTATGCTTGTTAGTTCATTAGGAGAGTAACCTGGATACAGGTTGTGTCATCCAAATTTATTTGCATCAAAATTCTCAGTTTCTTAGCTTTTTTTTTCATATCTTAAAGGCTGGTGATTTCTATCTCTACTTTTCCTGTTATGAGTGTATAAAGTTGTTGTCTTTTTTCCTCATTTACAACAATTGAGCACCAGGTCCAACACCAAGAAACTTGGCCAAATAAAAAATTTTCAACAATTGTGATCATTGGGCAAGCTTCGAGGTTAAATTTTTTACTTCTACTTAAATAGTCACATTAACTGGTTTTGGCTACCATTGAAAATTAATATAATATTTTCTTTCTTTCAACTTTTTTTCAAGAAACATTGACACTACAACTTACACTGAAAGGTTTCATAATTTTAAAGAGCAGGGGTTAGTAGGGGTGGGGTTCATAGCAAATTTTATGGGAATTGTAGTGCAAAATGTTAGGTACTGGAGATGGCATGATGTTTATTCCTCCAACATCTCCTTTCAAATATGAGTTACTTAATAAAGAGTTGTTTATCACCTCGTTCAACACAAACTTGTAGTTGATTACAATATCCTCTCCATCCACAGTCTCTGGGACCCATTCTTGGTGGCCACTCTGTTGGTTCATCATCAGTTACATTTCAAAGTGAAATGCACAACATGGTATTGTGGCTATAAACTTACTTGATGTTTTTTCCTCCAACATCTCCCTTCAAATATGAGCTACTCAATAAAGAGTTGTTTATCACCTAGTTCAACACAAACTTGTATTTGATTACAATATCTTCTCCATCCACAGTCTCTGGGACCCTTTCCTGGTGGCCACTCTGCTAGATCATCATCAGTTCCATTTCAAAGTGAACTGCACAGCATGGTATTGTGGCTATCAACTTACACAACTATCATTGAACATCCCCTTAAATGCTCATCCAAGTCAAGAAATCACTTGTTTATTCAACCAAAACTTTATCTAAAAGATTGGATATGGGTTAACTCCCATCCATGAAGCCATTTGGGTAACCAAATGTTATGCTTATTGGTTCATTAGCAGAGCAAACTGGATAAAGGATGTGTCATCCAAATTTATTTGCATAAAAATTGTCAGATTCTTAGTTTTTTTTCATATCTTAAAGGCTGGTGATTTCTATCTCTGCTTTCTTGTTATGAGTGTAGAAATTTGTTATCTGTTGTCCTTATTTACAACTATTGAGTTGGCACAAGGTCCAATACCAAGATATTTGGCCAGATAAACATATTTCAACACTTGTGATCACTGGGAAAACTTTGAGGTTCAATCGTTTACTTCTACTTAATTAGTCACATTAAATGGTTTTGTCTACCATTGAAAATTAATATAATTTTTTCTTTCTTTCAACTCTTTTTCAAGAAATATTAACACTGCAACTTAAATTGAAAATTATTCAAGAGCGGGGGTTAGTACAGGTGGAGTTCATAGCAAAGTGTATGGGCATTGTAGTGAAAAATGTTAGATACTGGAGATGGCATCAGGCTCAGGAATGGCTGCTAAGGCAAGGTGGGTTTCTCATGAGAGAAGCATGGTGAGGAAAATTTCTGAATGGTCGTGACATTTTTATCCAGTCAACATTGAAGATGTAACTGTTTTGATCATTTTCATGTGTAGGTGGTGCCAAAGAATGATCTAGTTGTCTTGTTTGTGGTTGCACAATTTCTCATACAAAAATAGATCATGAATATGCAAATTTTAAAGCAAAGTACATTGTTATTTAAGCATTTGAATTGACTCTTCAACAATACATCAAGACAAGGAATTTACTAACCCATGAAGGCTTCCATAGGTGCTAATTATTCACAACTAATTGTCCAAAAAAGATCACCAAGGAAAGGTTGATCCTCTCATCATGCCACAAGCAAACAAGATTGAATACACCTTTTCTTAAGCTCAAACTTCAAACAATGAATAGATATTGGACTAATATGATGATAGAAATTCAGATCAGAGATAAATATAGGTTTCAAACCTCCTTGACATACCTTGGATAGATGGTATATATCTCGGACCAATATGACAGACTTAGAACAAGACCACAGATTTGGATCTATGCTATAGACTTTGATCAACTGTCACAGGACTTCGGTCTAGTCTTCACTGATCTCTAATATATATATCCTAGATCAAGCCACAACACTTTGGTATAGTCACCACTGAAGTTGGATCAAGCCACAGATGAACTCAAATATGTTCCACAAACTTTACTCAAGCCATAGAAGAACTCGGATACGTTGTCACAAGGTCACAAGCCATAGAAGAAACATGTTTTCACAAGGTCTCAAGTGCTCCAAAGAATAAAGCCACTTAAGCATGGAGTTGAGGTCTAAAAAATAAAGATAAAGCTACCTCCATATGTGGATGTCCATCATGGACCACCCAAGGGTTCATGCATACACCATGTACATCATATCGCATGGTCCCGAACTCCAGAGATCAAATTTCCTCCTCCAAGTGTCTAGTGCTCCTTCTAGGTAGGTACTTTTCCTAGCCAAGCAAGTGTATTGTCTCTTTAGCTGGTTTGACCATTTTGGGTTTCCATGGCAAATCTTGTGTAAATTATGAATATGCCACTATTTTCTTTCTATTTTTCTTAAAAAATTGTTTGCTCTGCTCCTCTTTCATAGGTTTACAAGTCCCTGGAAAAAAACATGAAAGACAACCTGCAGAAGATCCTACCAAAAATCTGAGCAGAATAGATATTTTCTATTTGATTTTTATAATGGCATGAACGAAACATGTAATTCATCGGATTCATGAGTCAATCTCACTGAAAAATTTTAAAAAAAAACTTAGCACTTACATGCCAGTCAGCGTTCAGGCTAACAAGTAGCAAGTGCTTGCAAGTGAAATTTACTGCTAATGAGTTAGACTCACAGGAAGCAAGTTCGGCTCACACACAAGTTAAAACAACTCATTTTATGAGCTGTGCAAAGTTTGAGATGAGTCCAAATTAAACAAGTGAGCTTCGTTACTATGGTCAGAAATACACTTGCTACTATTGTCTGTATTGGTTGATGCATTCTCAATGCATGAAAAAAAATTCTGCAAGGAAACTAAACAACCAAGCAGAAGCTGACATCTGATACAGATTACTCTAATCAGCTTCCGAGCCATGAAAAGTAGTTAATTTGTTTTGTTCCATGGAATACTCTGATCCAGCTTACTCTAATCCAGCTTCTGAGCCATGCAAAGAAGATAATTTTATTTGTTCCATAGAATTGACAAAGAAAGTACATTAGTGTAGACTTTGTTCCATAATTGTTTCCTTAGGCATACACTAGGTGTAGACTTTTAGATTACTAGATACAAAGTGAAAAAATGGGTGTTAAGATTAAAATTGAAGTGTTGGATTACCAATGTGATAAAAACATTTAAAAAGAAATTTATTTACATAAAACAACGAATAACGGCTTATTTGTGAGAAGAATCAATGTCAAGACATTAGAGGAACATCTAGAATATCAAATATATGAACTTTGTACCACCCTTGTAATAAATCAACTAGTATGAATTCATTGGGAGTAGTAAACCCTCCTTTCATAATATATCAGTAATCATGTCGCATTCTCTGTATATGTGGAGGAAATCTAGTTGGTCAAAACCACACAAAATTTATCTAACAAGATGGAAAATAGCAATTAGATTAATATTTATCAGGGGAGATTCATACTTCGTACTCCTTCTCACTAAAGATAAATCGCCCATCATGGGCAACAAATGAATGTTCCTACAACTAGCAAATTTCAAGAGATAAAACAGAGATAAACATTCAATGATTTATTGAATTCAGGTTGGATTATGTACATATGTAGTTAATTATCTTTTATTTGGTTTGTTTATTTATTTATTTATATTTTTTGGACACCTAATCCGTTAGGGTTGGTGTGGAGGAACATGAACCATCACTTTGATTCAATCCCAAGGGACCTTGGAAGGATAATCCAAATGTCACATGTAATTGCCTTTATATGTATATATGGTTAATATTATGCAATCTCATGTTTATCCTAAACATCTCTTGCATTCTCGTGATCCCAATAGTGGTATTTGAGCCATGACTTTGTAGCAGTGGCCATTTCCTTGAGCATCGTATAGAGCCTATCAGATATGCCTTGTTAGGTCTAGCATTCCATGTTGATCATTCTCCATTGCATCACCTCTTTCTAGTAACATTTGTTTGCAGTTCTAATATTCCCTTACCTCTATTTGTAACCATTTATCTATGTATGCACAGTTTTTAATTACCTTTCTCTATGGTATCCAGGCCTATGCACTCTACAACATGTGTCAACTTTTTCATTCTACAACGAGCAAATTTTCTCCTTGTCTCTTCTCTGGCTGAAATGATATTACTCCTCCAACATTTCAATTGTAACCTTAACACCCAACTTTTTCCTTTGCACCTAGGAATCTCAAAGTCTACACCTAGTGTATGCCTAAGGAAAATATTATGGAACAAAGTCTACACTAATGTACTTTTTTTGTCAGTTCTATAGAACAAAGAAAATGACCTGCTTTGCATGGTTCATAAGCTGATTAGAGTAAATTGGATCAGAATTTTCTTTGTTCCATAGAATTGACAAAGAAAGTACATTAGGCCTCCTCACCTTCCAACAATCCATTAGTGTAATTAAGTAAATAAGCTTACTAACCAAGGGCAAAAGTGGACACTTCATGGCCTAAATGGGCTTTAAAATGTACAATTGTTACCAAGCTCAACAAAAGAGCTTAATAAATGACCCTATTAGGTGGTTTCAACCTCTAAGGGGGTGACAGGTCCATGGTACATCCATCAAATGGCAGGTGTCATGTGAAATGATGATGGAACAGAGTGGGGGAAAAGGGAATGCTCTAAGCCACATGCCATGGCACTAGGGTAGCTATTATGAAGGAAGCCCACACATTGGGTATATGGATGTAATATGCATATTTATACAAAAAAATTTAAGTCTAGTTTAGACATCCAAAAAAAGACATTACTAGACTCTCTAGGACATATTGATAGACTGCTGAAATTTTGAGACTCGTAGAGAAACAAAAACAAAGTAGTTTCCTATTGCTTTTTTATGGTGTTTGTAAGGTGGCATCAGTGCCTCCCAAGGAAAATGGGTATATGGGGTCAGAAAAGACTCTCAAGAGGACAAAGTCAATGAGACAATGATGGTGGTAACACTCCAACTTGTAGGTTTACTCAAACCTTTTCCTTTTGTCCTATACTTCAGAAATTCATTAAATGGGAGATCACAAGTGAAGACAGTCTCCAGGATTATGGGTTTTGTATTGATCATGGAAAATTTACTCTTGCATTCAACCAAATGTAAAGAGACATATAGTCATGTAAAATAATCAATGGAAAATACCAATAAAGAGAAATTGTGTTAGCCGATTTACCATCCCATAATCACCATCAAGGCCAATGGAAAAACCCAAAGGCAATGACAAATAGATATAAGAAAGTCTGCCATTCTTCTACAGTGTATTCAAAGTTATGATGTGAAATGATAAGTAGTTCCCTGAATAGGTTCATCAAACTTTACTGATCTCAAACAAGTATGATGGAAAACAATGAAAAACTATAAACATAAACCTCATCATAAATACAAGTGACAAGGTTATGGTAATGGAACAAATAAGGTTTTTAGAGACAAAGGAAGTTTGAGATCATGTCCTGACAAAAAAATAGGGGATGCACTCAAGGAGATTTTAATTAGGAAAGCATGAAAATGGTTCTACTAACCTACACGTCAACTTTATTGGTGGTCAGATGAGTGTAATATTCCTAATTAGCACACAACGAATTAGAATATTAAAGTCTTCCAATTTTTCTTTTCTAAAGTTCAGTGGGAGAATAAAGGGGTGAAGGGACCCATAAACCCAAAATTTAGAATAAAAACACTTTCTTAGAGTTAAAGTGGACAACACAATTCATGTGGGTCCAAGAGGCCAAGTGGGCAACGTAACTTATGTGGAGCCCAAAGGGCCAAGTGGACAACACAGCTCATGTGGACACAAGGGATTATTAAGGTTTCAAGGATTGTTAGGGTTTCACATGAATAAAAAGGGGATGAGGACAACCATAGATATTATTCATTCATTCATCAAATTTCTTCTTGTCATTTTGACTAGAGCACGCTTGAGTTGTTTAGCCAAGTCTGCAGTGGTGTTCAGCACATGGGTTTCTCTGAGCGGAGATCCCAACCTCATCCTTGAGGGACTTCAAGTGCCCACTTAGGAGAGTAGTTCCACCCTTTGGTGAGGGATTGAAACACCAGTAGCTACAGGAGTGTGTAGTCCCTTCAAGACTGTGTAAAGGTAGTAGAGAGCGTAGTCCCTTCAGGACTGCGTAGAGGCAGTAGAGACTGCGCAATGATTGCGCAATACTGTGGAGAGGAAGTGTCGGAAGTGTGGGAGAGAAGAGGAGTTCAACCAGTGGATTTGGAGGGGAGGCTAGCCACCTTTTACTAGGGATTTTGGCAGAATTTTGGAGACATCTACCAATAGTTCCAGCTAGGATTTTGAATTTCCCATCTGTTGGGTGAGCCAAGCCCAAGAGGGCCAATTTTCCGAAGTCAAAACTAGGACGAACCCTTTCTGGGTTTCTAGAGTAGATTCTGTGGTTAAAATCCCTAAATTTTCTGAGTAGTAGATAAGCTCATTTACGCAGCCCCTACTCAACCATCAACTAGAGGCGCTAGGGGAAAAGGGTCAGATTTTGAAGGTTGGAATTAGAGGAAACCTTTTCTTGTTTTTTCTGGGTTTTGGGCAATGATCACCTTCCCAAATTCCTAGAATTTTTCGAGCACGGGAGCTAGTCCAACTACTAGCCTAAAGTCAGCCAACAAAAACATTTCTAGGCAGCAACATAATCATTGAGCCATGCATAACATTTTTCGGCAAGAGTTTTTATTTGGGTTTGAGCTATCCCCTAGCCTGCTTTGAGCAGGCCCAATTGCAATATTTTTAGCACATCATTTGTACTCTTTACCAGCATATTAATAAAATGGCTCAGCAGTGATTCTGGCTCCAAATTCTTTGTTTTATTGGTGTTTTCCTTATTGTTGTAATTTTAGTCTATCATTTCTTGTATTACTATCATTTTCCCATTTGGGATATTACAGTGGCATCAGAGCATAATCTTGGCTCAGCTTGTGGGAAACCCTCATTCTATGATGAGACCAGAATAAAGGAAACTCAGATGCCATGGCAGTAACCTTGAATGAGGTAATTAGGGTTCAAAAAATGATCGTTAATTAGGGAAAGAAACTGATTCATGCAACAATTGTAAATCAATACATTGTTACAGCTGATGTGGAGTTAGTGGGAACAAATTGGTGGCCATACCAATCATTGGGAAATGAAACTCAAGCGACCCTCTCTTTTTGGGAGTTTCGTGAACTAAAAGACAGGCACAGATCAGGGGGAATTTGGTGGAATAATGCAGGGATGGTGAGATGGATTAAGGAAGCAAATGAAAGAGTAGTTGAAGGGGCCATAGTTGGCAATGAGACAACTGAGCATACAATCGTTGGTGAGACACCACACATTGTTGAGGTATCCATTGATGGGGTATCTGGGGTTGTGACCGAGTTCTCTAATGATAGCAACGCATCACATGTTGATGAGGTGTCGTGAGACAACTCCACTGTTTTTGAGAATCCGATAGGTACAAATTCCTCCATGTCTATGACAAAATTGTCAGATGACAATCACATGCAGCTAACTAGTGAGCATGTCTTGTGTGTTGGAGTGTCTATGGAGGAGGGTGTGCAGCCATCCTTTGGGCTAGACCTTGAGGAGGTGCTAGGAGATACAGAGGTATTGGACGATGGTTGCACACAATAGTGCCATAAACTTCAAGAAGACCTTCTAGCTTTTAAAGGGAAGTCCACATTAGTACGAGAGGCTATTTTGTTGCAGGATTAAGAACTGGAGGGCATGAGAATTATTTGTGTCGAGTCAGTGGCCAAGTTGGCCCACATTGGAGAACGGTTGAATTCCTTAATGGTAAAACTAGAGAGCACATGGGATTGTTAGAGTAGCCCCCTTCAAACATACATAGGCGGGGCTAGCAACACTGTTGGGTCACCTATTCCCATTGGAAAGAGAGAGACTAAGCCACCTCGTTAGATCTCGTATGTTGACTAGGATGGTGAGATGAGGTGACATGAGTTGCGCAGGGTTCAACACTCGCAGGATGGAGGGATTGTTCTATGTGTGGGGATTCTTGCATTCAATTCCTATATCAAGGTTGTATAGTGAGAGGTACTTAGTTGGTACCGCATGGAGTAGGCTAGGCAGCTGGATACATCCATGGCCACATTTCAGCAGAGTCCATGGATTGCCAGAGGGACATGAGGGCCAGATTATTGTTAGGATCCAGGTGGGATTTCCCATCACATCATAGAGTTGGTAGGTGATGGTAGTTGTTACGCAATGGGTTTGATGTTTGGGCGCACACACATTTTTAGATCTCTATCAGAGCCCCAGACATCCCTAGTGACAAGATGGTTCAACATGAGGGTACACCCTTCTCAGGATCCATCTCAGCATATCGACCATGTGTGGAGTCACAGGGTGATTATCCTACTTTGGTAGGAGTTGGTTGGAGGAGGTGGTAGTGGCAAGCCACCAGACAAGGCAGTACATAGAGACAATGCTCTCTCATGGGTATATGGTACACTTGAGCTATGGAGGATAGGAGTAGTGATGTCATTGTAATTGGCATGTGAGGGTTCGGGCCACTCCGATCCTTTAGAGTAGATGGGGAGATGTAGCCCACCTCATGGGGGGTTACTAGCAGAGTGCTGGATATTTTGGCCATGCAAGATACTATATGTTACAAGGTGGCATGGTAGTAGGCACTGATACACAGGACTACACAAAGTCATGTCATAGGGTC
Source organism: Pinus albicaulis (assembly GCA_034641835.2). Lineage (NCBI taxonomy): Eukaryota > Viridiplantae > Streptophyta > Pinopsida > Pinales > Pinaceae > Pinus > Pinus albicaulis. The sequence goes on along the minus strand of CM076579.1, from coordinate 1,678,232,538 downwards.
TAGTGTTATGTAGAGGGATGCAGGCTTATTCATACAAACTCGATGTTAGACCATAACATCCAGGGGTGTGCAAGGCTATGCAACAAGGAGCAGTGACCTACAAAGGAGCATGGAGATGCATGGGGGTGTGTTGTAGTATGTCAGACAGCGTTGTAGAGTAAGAGTACCTCACATCGTGTTGCGTACATGTCAGGAGTGACAAGTGTAGTGGCATAGGAGGGATACATGATGGTACAGGATGGTATAGTTGTAGCCAGCGGTATCTGGTGGTATACAGGGGTAGGTTGCAGCATACAGTGGCATGATGAGGAGTGCAGAGACACTTGGTGGTATGTAGTGACCCATGATACGCCACAAAAGGCACTTGGAGAGTTGCCTCCAAAGGGACTTATGGACAGGGGCATTAGGCGTACCCTAGGATGCATCTCACGTAGGATTTATGAGGATATTGTTGAGAATTTGGAGACACCACATTTAGCAGAGACATGGCTATGAGGGTGTTATTGGCAGATCCTAGGCAAAGGGAGTGTTGTCCAGAGGATTACTCTTGAGCATTCAGGTATACTCTTGAGCACACCCTTTGGGACATACCCACCCCTTCGAACGTGAATTTTTTGGTTCTTGCCCCTTGACACCCTCCAATCAGGCACCAGGGCATGGGAGGCTCACCCTAGGTAGTCAGATGAGATACTGTATGTCATGATCTAAAAAGAGATTCTCCAATTGAGACACTTGGTAGGTGCACAGGTTGACGGATATCAGCTTAGGGATGGTGTGGTTGATTGCTAGGGTCACATATGTTCCACCCCTAGGCTCACATTTGAGGGACGGTGGATGGTAGATTTCATCTACAGGAGGGTACCCAGACTTCGAGCAATGTCCAGATGTACCATCAAGAGTTGGGACAACAGATTTTACTATAACATCGGGCAAGAGTAGGGTAGGTATGCATGCATCGGATAGACTCTTGATACTTGGAGTCCACCCAGGGGATACATATAGGGGTCAGAGATGAGGGTCAGATAGGTTCTAGTAGGTAGTAGAATTACGCAGCAACATCCTAAGACGAGTTGGAGTTGGGAGATCCCAGTATGGTTGGGGGATCCAGGGATCGGTTGGGTAGGTGGATCACTCCACTTTGTGATGAGAAGGGACATAGAAGACGATGATCCAATCCACTTTGGGTTTGACACATGGGGGAGCACTGAGATTTCCACTACATGGCGAGGTAGAGTTGTCATGTTGTTGCTCAGGGTCATGATAAGTAGTGGGCGGGTAGATATTAGCATCATGGGGATGCTCGGGCAAGATGAGCTTGGCCTACACATATTTTTTGCCACAAGGCCCTAGGAGAAAGGGATACAATCTACACCTGATTGGGGGTATCTCACAGTCAGAGTGGCGCAGTATCAGCATGGTGGCACCTCTACAAGACTAGCAGGGGACTTGAGAATTACAACTCTACACAACTCAATAACCTTTAGAGGCGAGCTGCATACTACATGGGGGGATCATGTAGATCTTCCATTGGGCTTTAACGAGTCACTAATGGAGTGGGGGACTTCATTAGTATGGCAGGTTGGTCGACGAGATGATAGCAGGAGGAGCTCATGTGAGCGAGACACTACCTCTGTATGAATTAGGTGGTATCATCGAGGGTTTACTCTTGGAGTGCGCAGGATGGACTACTTGGATGGTGAGCAGAGCAAGTGGAGCTTCATATTGGATATGATGGCTTGGGAACCTGGCATTGAGGGATCCCTTCATATTAGAGTGATGCAGAGGACAAGGAAGATTCAGTGGCACATCTGGGACCCAGGCACATTTTGCAATGATAGTGGGGGAGCGTCAACTAGAGATGAGGCTTGTTCAGGCGTTGCTTGAGGACAAGCAACAGTTTGGTGGGGAGGACTGTAACATTCCTAATTAGCGAACAACTAATTAGAATATTAAATTTTTCCAAATTTACTTTTCTAAAGTTCAGTGGGAGAATAAAGGGGTGAAGGGACCCATAAACCCAACATTTAGAATAAAACCAGTTTCTTAGAGTTAAAGTGGACAACGATGTTGAAGAATCACACACCATTAACACACATAAAAACACACATATTTATAACCAAACACAATCATGGCGGAAAAGGCTTCAGCCTCACGGATTCCTCACATATTTTCTCATTATTAAAAGAATGTAATATTACAATTAAATAGATGAGGAGACTTTGTCTCAAGATAGTGTGTTATATTTTGGACACTTTGGTTGAGACAATTTCTCAACCAATCACACACCAATCTAGGAGCTACCTAAACTAACTCCTAACTTAGAGGAACAACCCAATCTAGAGAGTTAGGCATAAATTCCTAACCTTTAATATTTAATTTATTTATTTTGGATTTATAATTGTTTTATGAGAGAGGCTAAAATTCCCCCCTTTAATGATAAATCCAAAATAAGAACGAGGAACTATCTTCCATTAGGGGAATTTTGAGGTCTAAAATGGGCCTCCTAAGAAAAATGTACAACCAAAATAAACTTTATAAGAACCAATAGGATTCAAGATGATGATGTCAACCATAATAGATGATTCACCATTTTTGGAGTAAAAAAGTAAAAATATTAAAAAATAATAAAATAATAAAACTACTTTTTCAACTCGTATTTTAAACTTATCTCCCAAAATTTTTACTCAGATTTCGAGCAGGAGTACTCGTTGGATGCAAAATTTAATTCCTCATCCAAGGAGTACCCATGTTGCATACTTTCGATGAACTCTACTACACGAAAAATGAGAAATACATAAAAAACGTGATTGTAATCACGTTTTTTATGTATTTCTCATTTTTCGTGTAGTAGGACCCATCAAAAGTATGCAACATGGGTACTCCTTGGATGAGGAATTAAATTCTACATCCAACGAGTACTCCCCCTTGAAATTTGAGTAAAAACTTTGGGAAATAAGTTGAAAATATGAATTGAAAAAGTAGTTTTTTCATTTTTCCCTCTAAAATTTGATGATGTCATCAAATCTTATTTGATTTTTTCCACTATTATTTTATAATTTCCTTAGGAGGCCCATTTTAAACCTCAAAATTCCCCTAATGCAAGTTCTCATGTTGATCCTCAAAAACATTTCCTAAAAAACCGCCAAAGTTGGATGCTGAAAAACCTGCAATCTGAAGAGACCATGAGTCAGCTGCATGTTTGATTTATTTCTTAATTTCGCTTGACAACTCCATCACATGCCAAGTTACAAAAGGATCCATATGTCCTTTGCGTGAAATTAGCATCCTTTGTCCACTGACAAAAATTTTTGAACGCCCACTGGCTGATGATGTCAAAAACAACTTACTGTTGCTTTTGTTGTGTTGAAAACTGCTCACTGTTGCTTTGTTGTCGATTGCCCACTAGCGAATTTTTTGATGCCCACTATTTTCCTTTGTTGGTTTTGTCGAGACTTTCAGTCTGAAAATCAATTTCATTGACATTTTCCCCCCATTTTTCAGCTAAAAGGAGAGACAAACCTTTGGAAATTATTCCTAAACACCCCCCTTGAGGTGTAGGAGTGGTGCACTGGTGTACTCTCCCGTTCAACTGCATGAGAGTACCATCTTCTTTTCATTATTGGCTACACTAGGTGTGATTGTATTCGGTTGTAGAAATGATACAATATTTTGACTGTGGATGACCATTCCCAAGGATCAATCCATTCATAATTTATCTTCAATATGGCTGATTTTTGTTGGTTGCAACATTTCTCATATGAATGATTTGGCTTACCACAATGGCAATAAGGATGACGATCAAAACATTGATCTTCCATATGATCGGTTCTTTGAAAATGAGGACATTTCAGTTTTACTGCAACTTCAGGTTGCATGCATTTCTGTTTGTCTGCAACTTTCTCAGAATGTGTTGAGGTGATTTTTTCAATAAATCTTGCACTAATGAACTTAATGGGATTTGAATAATATGGGATATGCAATTTGGCGTCTTTAACATATCCTAAGCCTCGTCGATTTTTGTTACTTTGGATTTCTTCCCATGGCTTGAGGATTGGCTTGGAAGAAAGTTAAACTAGAACAACTTCGACACTTGAAGCTATTTGGATTAATGGCTTATCATCTGTATCTGTATGGTTCAAATACTTGGAAGCATCACTCTTCTCTTGCAACTCATTTCTTTGTAGTTGCGACTCTAGTTGAAGAAACTCCATGGTTTCATTTGTTTGTTGTAGATGTCGTGAAAGATCAACAAGAGTTTCTTTGTTGATTTGCACCATGTCTTCAGCACTTGAGAGGATCAAATTGTGAAGAACTTGTAACAGCTGGATATATTTTGCCATGTCAATGCGCTCGCTTGAATTCAGGCTCACTTGATATGAACTGTCTCACTTGATTTGAACTTTGTTGGATTGAATGTAGTCATTTGATGTTAATGACATGCTTGCTTGCTTTGTTGCTTGAATATCATGCTTGCTTGTACTGGCTCGCTTGATTGAGTTTATCACGCTCGCTTGTTGTGGAATTAGCTTGATCTCTTGGCGAAACTTGAGTTTGCTTGTTCCATGCTCACTGGAACTCACGCTCGCTTGTTGTAGATTTCAACTTGTTTGATTGTTGTTTGAATAGTACATTTACTTGCGTTAGATTTTAACTCGCTTGCTTGCTTTGATTGTTGTTGCAATGAACTTCACACTGGCTCGCTTGATGTTATTAGATTTATGAAGGGACTATTGAAGAGCCGAGTTGTTGTTTCATCGATAGAGAAGGGAATTGCATGGACGAGATGAATGAAAGATGATGTGTCATATTTGTTGCAGCCATCACAGGTATGCTTCTGGTATTTATTTTGGTATGGTTATTTTATTACTTTATGATTCTTTTAGTTCTTAATCACATATATCATCAGTTTAGTTTATATATTATTAGTCAGTTTAATTTATATATGATCAGTTTACTGTCTCATTTAAATTTGTGTATAAATTATTGTTTTACATTCCATAAATTTCATGTTTTATCTTTTCTTTTTTTAAATGTTTGATTTTGTTATTTCAAATATTTAATTTATTCAATAAATACTTATATTATGATTTTGTTATTTTAAATATTTAATTTATTCCATAAATACTTATATTAAGTTAAATTAATATCATATAGTTAAAGTTATTGTTCTATATTATATAGTATTGGATTTATATCATTTATATTTATATTGTTATTACAGCATGAATTTTTTAGTTAATTACTATATTTGAATTGTTTAACTGAATTTGTGTTTGTATAATTATTTATTAATTTGAAATTATATAATAAAGAAAGGAATATTTTTTTGAATTGAATTTTTTGATTTATATGTGATGGTTTATAATGTGAAAGGATATCTTTGTATTCTTTTATTATATGTAACTATTTATCATTTGAAAATTGGATGATATAAAATAGTTTAAATTGTTTTATTAGTAGAATTGTTTCATTTATATATGATATGTGAAATATATGCATTTGCTTATTTAAATGTGAAAAGATCCTTTAAAAAAGTTTTTTTTTTTTTAAATGTACCCATAAGTTGTAATTTTAATTTTTTAGATGACACGACATTGATATTTATGTATAGAAGTTTTTTGTTTATAATGATAGGTATATGTTGGTGTATTTTATGTGTTTTCTCAAATGAAAGCAATTTTTGTTTGTTTATGTGATATGATGGTTGTGTTTTTCCTAATTAGATGATATGATTGTATTGAATGGTAATATTATGTTGACAATTTTTGCAAGTTTAATTTGTATATGTTTATGTATGTATTTGTTTTATTATTTGTAAGATCATATAATGATTATGTTTCTTACATAATATGATGGTTTTTTATTTCTAATTGATAACATGTTTTTGTTTGCTACATGATGTGGATAGTATTTTTTAAATGATATGGTTATGATAATGATGATTATGTTTTTGTTTGTTAAATGGCATGCTTTAAGTTCTTAGATGATATGATGGTGATAATGAGAGAGAGGGATAATAAGAGTGAGGGGTGGGAGATGGAGAGAGAGGAGGGGGAGAGAGAGAGATGAAGAAGGAGGAAGGGTAGAGGGAGAGAGAGAGAGAGAGAGGGGCAGGGAGGGTAGGGAGAGAGAGAGGGGCAGGGAGGGTAGCGAGAGAGAGAGTGACAACCTCATTAAGAGTTAACTAGTATTAACTAGTTAAAGACAATTTTCTTATTTTATTTTCTGGCAAGAAAGACATAAATTGTTATTTTTTATAAAACAAATTATTTTTACTGAATTATTAAATTAGGAGGAACCAATTCATGAAAATAAAACCTTTTTAAGCTGTTGGTAAAATGTTTCCAAGAATAGGAGGTGGTTGGGGACAGTTGGAAAACAGTTACCTACTCCTCTGAGGATAAAGCTAAATCCCAGAGGAGGAGTAGGGGTTCTGTGAAATTGGTAAAGGGGGAATATTTTCTAGAGCTGGTTGGGACCAATTGAAAATAGCTTACAGCAACCCTTGTAAAACCAAAAGTTCTGAGTGTGACTGGATTGGACATCCATAGGACATAGCAGAAGAATCCATTGTTAACCCGTGGCACCGTCCAGATTTTGGAGCTAGGGTGCAAGTGGAGGACGTAATAGCCTCCCTTGATGGTTGGGAGGACCACATATTAAATCTACTTGATTCAGATAAGTATTACTGTGAAATTTTAAGTAGGTTACAATAAAATATTGTTCTACAGTTTTTACAGTTGAGATTGTTGAAATATGAAAGCCTGTAATAAGTGTTTGTTGATTTACAAATGCTTGAGACTGAAAAATTAAGTCTGTAGATGACTTGCTCACTTGAGTATTGAAATAGAACAGTAATAATATGATAGAGTTATTATTATCATAATGTGATAGAGTTACTGTCAGAAAGCTCTATATGCTGTGTAAAATGAAACAGAGAACTGAAAACTATCATTATAGTCAATGTACAACAGAGATAGCATTACAAGAAGTGTGACTGAAAAATAATTTGCAGTGTAAATAATGTAAAGGTAATGAATAGTATACATGTTTTATCTTCTTAATATTGTGGAAATCACAGGTGTAAATTCATCTTTACTGTTATGGAATGATGAAACTATGAAGGTAAAATGCATAAGAAACTTTGCATGTCTAGGATAACTAACTAGAAAACCAGGGATAGATCCGACGGACTGTTGACCCTAGTACTGGGAACAAACCCAAAACATAGGTGCATCGTCCATGGCTGGTAACCCCATACTAACGCAGGCATCAACTTTCGGTGGCCCGAACACTGTAGGGAGACACCTACGAAATGAATGAGGAGAATAGAATAACAAAACACAGTAAATCGAGTATTTGAAAGAGCACTAGTATTATCATCATTAGCAAGACTAGACAAACTGTTCATATCAACAGAAAATAAAACTGGTAAAGATCTAATGTTGAACATAATACCAAAGAATCAAACACTATATCTTTCCTCATCATTAAAAGACGGAAACCCATAATTTTGTTCTGGTATTTTTAAAGAGATAATTACCTGCAGGATAAACTAAGCCGGCTCTTCAATAGTCCCTTCATAATAATATCTAAATCTAATTCCCTTCATACTGGCTGGCTCTTCAATAGTCCCTTCACTGGCTCTTCATCATTGTATTATAGTAAATCTCATAGCAGCATCCACAACTCAACAACACCTGCACTCGCGTCCTCCACTTCAGGAAACCACGTGATTTGTTCACCGGCACCACGCCACGATTACCCTCAAACTTCAAGGGTGTTTTCAAACTAAGAGTTGCGAACGTGAAATTTGGAGATTACAGAATGTGTGGATTACAGCGACAAAACTGTGAAATAATCTCAATAAGATAAATTACAACTTTAAAAGAGTGAAAGCTATAGAACCAGAGACAAATAACCGTAGTACGTGAATTATTAATCAAAGTTCCATAATGTGCAGAAGCATGGTTTAATGCGTATCATAAAACGGTGATAACTAGCTAAAACCTCAAACAGTGAAATTTAGCCCAAAATCAATTAATTGAAATAATGTTTCAAGGGAAAAGGAATTTTGGCAATCAAATTGAAAATTATTTCAAAGGGAGAGAAATCTTTTCCACCGAACATTTAATTCGAGCTTCAAATAGGGAAAAATCCGGCACGAGCTGACAGAATCGAAAGGTGATTTCTCAGTAAGTTTTGACCCAAAAAAATGCAGACAGAACTTGCCGAAAGCAAAGGTTATTTCAAAGTGTCGAAACTTAATCACCGAAGAAGCTGAAATGCGGAACAAAATGAACGAAAAAAATAATGTTTTCCAGGATTACACGTTTAGAAGGATTCTGCAAGCTCTAATATCCAGGTTGCAATGGTTGAAAATGTGAATATTGTTTTGTTGATATGTCTGATACCACAAGGCATATTATGATGTCAACAAGTCTTTGTTTGCTTACGATCTCACTGAGGTGATTTCCTTAATCTTTCATATTTTCTTGGAGACAGATCTAGCTTCTTAAAGGAAATGAATCCCTTGACAGTATTTCATCAATGAATATCGAAAATTTAGCTTTGCATAGATAATCACAAAGACTGAAAATTTGATTGATCTTTGATGCATCCTCTAGCTCTCCAGTCAACAATGATAGTTGATCGTGCAACTTCAGTATCGTTATACAGGATGGAGCATCGCTGCCCCAACAACGAACTGCCCATCCTCTTGTAATGGAATCTGAGCACGTCTTCTTCTTCTGCGATTACGTTTTTCTTCTCATCTTCATCGATGGAGAATGATCAGACACATCAACTTGAAGAGGATCTTCCTTCAACTATCTCACCTTAAATGCGTTATTCATGATCTCTCATATGGAAAAATGTTTGTTCCCCCAACATTGGGCCTCCCGTGATGAAATGTAACTGCACAGGTTGGTAGGTTTACTGCTTCCAAATATCACTACAATAGTTCTTCCATACTTCTCCAAAAAAAATGTTTTCGAACAACTTTGCAGCAAGTCCAAATCGGGTCTATCACACAACACTCATCTGTCATGTGGCTTCTCTGCCATAGCAATCCAATAAGAATGTTCGCCTTCTACGTGGCTTTGGCTACCTTTACATTCATAGCAATCCAATCCAATAATAATCACACAGCATTAACACACATAAAAACACATATTTATAACCAAACATAGTCATGGTAGAAAAGGCTTTAGCCTCACGACTTCCTCACATATTTTCTCATTATTAAAAGAATGTAATATTACAATTAAATAGATGAGGAGACTTCAAGACAGTGTGTTATCTCTGGGACACTTTGGTTGAGAAAATTTCTCAACCATTCACACACCAATCTAGGAGCTACCTAAACTAACTCCTAACTTAGAGGAACAACCCAATCTAGAGAGTTAGACATAAATTCCTAACTTTTAATATTTAATTTATTTATTTTGGATTTATAATTGTTTTATGAGAGAGGCTAACAAATGCAGCTCATGTGTGTCCAAGAGGCCAAGTGGATAGCGCAACTCATGTGGACCCAAGGGATTATTAGGGTTTCAAGGATTGTTAGGATTTCACAAGAATAAAAAGGGGATGAGGGCAACCATAGAAATCATTTATTCATTCAGCAAATTTCTTCTTATCCTTTTGACTAGAGCACGCATGAGTTTTTTATCCAAGTTTGCAGTGTTGTTCTTTGAGTGGAGATCCCAACCTCATCCTCGGGGGACTTCGAGTACTCTCTCAGGAGAGGAGTTCCACCTTTTGGTGAGGGATTGAAACACTCGCAACAACAGGAGTGTGTATTCCCTTCAGGAGTACGTAAAGGTAACAGAGAGTGTAGTCTCTTTAGGATTGCGTAGAGGCAATAAAGACTGCGTAGTGATTACACAATACAGTGGAGAGGAAGTGTCGGAAGTGTGGGAGAGAAGAGGAATTCAGCCAAAGGATTTGGAGGGGAGGCTAGCCACCTCTTACCAGGGATTTCGGTAGAATTTTGGAGACATCTACCAGCAGTACCAACCAGGATTTCGAATTTCCCAGTAGTTGGGTGAGCCAAGCCCAAGAGGGCCAATTTTCCGAAGTCAAAACTAGGACAAACCTTTTCTAGATTTTTCTGGGTTTATTGAGTAGAGTCTGTGGTTAAAATCCCAAAATTTTATGAGCAACAGATCAACTCATTTACTCAACCCCTACTCAGCTAGTGGCTCGAGGTGCTAGGGAAAAAAGGGTCATATTTTGAAGGCTGGAATTAGAGGAAAACCTTTCTGGGTTTTTCTAGGTTTTGGGCAAGGATCACCTTCCCAAATTCCTAGAATTTTTTGAGCACGAGAGCTAGGCAAACTAGAAGCCTAAAGTCAGCTAGCAACAACATTTCTAGGTAGAACAACAGAGTCATTGAGCCATGCAGAGTAGTTTCCAGCAGGAGTTTTTGTTTGGGTTTGAGCTATCCTTCAACCTGCTTTGAGTAGGCCCAAGTGCAATCTTTTTAGCACCTCACACAAGTGAAATCATTTCATCACCTTATTTGTACTCTTTACCATCATATTAATAAAATGGCTCAACATTGATTATGGCTAAGAGACACCTTCATCAAAGAGCCTAGGAGACACCTTCATCAAATGATAAAATGATAACATACTTTGGGCATCTTTTGAGTTGACAATAGAGTGCATTCATGATGACACTAATTGAGCATTCTTCAAGCCTTTGTTGAAACAATAACCGCTCTTGAAGCATAGTTGAAGACCAACACTTGAAGACTTGTTTTGTTGAAGCAACCATCCTTCGAGTATAGTTGAAGACCAACACTTAAGACTTGTTTTGTTGGAGCAGTCATCCTTGGAGCATAGTTGAAGATCAACACTTGAAGAAATGTTTTGTTGGCGCAACCATAAAAGTTTACTGAAGCAGACCTAAATTTTTTGTAGAGATAGAATTAAGAGCACTTTGTAGACCTATCTTGGATACAATTTTAGGAAGAATTTAAAGATTTTGATGGAGGCTTGAAGCAGTATTGTAGTCAGCTTAAGGGATTGAAGAAAACTGAGAGGGTTGGATCCCTAGAGGATTGGAGTTGTCATACAAGGTTGGAGCCTTGTGAGAAACTAGGTTGGAGCCTGGATTAATATGTGAGGATTGGAGTCCTCATACAAGGTTGGACCCTTGTGAGAGACTAGGTTGGAGCTTGGATTTGTAGTTGAATATTAGAGTTTATATTGTACTCCAGCAAGATCTTATAGTAAAATTTTCCTATTTTGGTGTGTTTGGAGCATTTATGTTTTATGGGCTTTTGCTGAAAAATATTTGTGTTGGATTTATTGCATGCTTTTGTTATCATTGTTAATTTTTCCATTAGGAATATTTCACCTTGAGAGGCTTGATCAACATATCAAGTCAGATTTGAAACAAAAGTAAAGTAATTATTGCATATCGAAGGACATTCTTTAAAGCACACATGAAGAGCCTAGGAGACACCTTTGTCGAATGATAAAATGATAACATACTTTGACCATATTTTGAGTTGACAGTAGAGTGCATTCATGATGACACTAATTGAGCATTCTTCAAGCCTTTGTTGAAATAACAGTAACTCTTGAAGCATAGTTGAAGACCAACACTTGAAGAGTTGTTTTTTTGAAGAAATTGTAGAAATTATCTAACTTATGTGTTATATGTCCAAGATTCTCCTGATCTCACACTATTTTATCTTCATGCAAAATACAGAATCTATTCCACCATTTATAATTTGTGGAAATTAAATCAAGATTGCAATGCACACATGAAACAATAAAAATTCACACACATTAACACAGTTGTTTAACGGGAAAGCCTGAAGCTGAAAACTCCAATTATCTGTATATAATATATGTCATAGAGATCATGTAACAATCCTCATACAAAGCTGATCATATCAAGCTCTCAGTACAATACAATCGCTACACACTAATCAAGCTTGATCTTGCAAATCCATGCACCGATCTTTGCCACCTGCTAGCCTGCCTCTACTTCGCAATCCCTGCTAAATAATGGCTCTGAATGAGTAAGAATTACTCCAGCCTTGCTCACGCAATCCTCATTGGCATCTCCACTAAGTGTTGGATGCAATCAATGCATCACTATAGTCGCAACTGATAGTCACTGTAGTTAATTGATGTATTCTTCAGTTGATTAATGAGTTATTATTTGTGAATTAATTAACTAATTAATTCACTCCACTCTCACTAGTGTATCAATCAGTTAGACTAGATACAACTAGCTCAACTGAGTCTAACTGAGTTAAACTAAATACAACTCCATCAACTACTTCTCCAACTCCACCAAACTCTATCACATGAGTTCTAACTGAAGTCCTCCATGCAATAGCTCCAGTAAACCCTCAGGAATAGCGTAATTCCTTTTGTCAGCTGTTGTGCCACATCTGTGCACTTAACTGAAGTGCTCCAAGAGAATAAGATAATGTTTAGAGTCCAAATATTATTAAGAGCTAATAATATTCGACATATCTATTTTTAGACTGACAATCTAAAAATAAACTCTGCCCAATATGTCTAAAAATAGAAGTCCATCTATTTTTCCAACTTGACCAACCATCCACAAATAGCATCCTACAACTCATAGAATATGACCAACATGTCTAAAAATAGACTTTGCACCAAAAATAGCCTGCGGGCCCACTTAGTGAAGGTGACTCTTTTTCATCATCTTGTTGAATCTCAACACTCCCTCTCAACAAGATAGGGATTATCTGCCACCCTGATCTTGTCTCTATGGTATTCAAATTTGCTCTTGGTGAGCACCTTCGTCAGAATATTTGCATCCTGATCCTCCGTAGGAATGTAAGAAAGCAACATGATCTTCCACTGCACACAATCTCTGATATGATGGTACCGGATGTCAATATGTTTAGATCTATCATGAAATACTAGATTAACCGAGAGTTTAATGCAACTCTGATTATCACAATATATCACAATAGGATCTAAATGAGAACCGAACAAACTGACCATGATCTTCCTCATCCATATAGCCTCGCATGCAGCCAAACTTGCTGCCATGTACTCGGCCTCCGCTGAACTGAGTGCCACGGATCTTTGTTTGCTATTGTACCAAGAAACTGTTGTAGATCCGATACTGAAAATCCCTCCAGATGTGCTCTTTCTATCCTTTGGGCTTCCTGCCCAATCTGCATCCGTGAAGCCATGCAGCTTCAACTCATCCGACTATCTGTACCACAATCCATACTCAGATGTGCCCCTGAGATACCTCAGGACATGCTTGTCTGCCTTCCAAAAGAACTTGGTAGGCTTCACCATCGCTTGTGAAAGCTAGTTCACAGCATAGCATATGTCCGGTTGTGTATTGAATAAATACATGAGCGAACCAACCAACTATCGATAAACAGTGGCATCCACTACCTCTGCCGATGTAGCATCCTCTTTCCTCCAACCACCAAGAAGAGGAGTGTTGATAGGCTTGCAGCCTTGCATGTGAAACTTCTCCACTATCTCTCGGGCATACTTGCCTTGGGACACAAACAGTTCACCTTCCTGCTGCCAAATTTCCAATCGCAGGAAATAATGAAGGAGGCCCAAGTCCTTCATCTCGAACTCCTTTGCAAGATCTGCCTTGCATGAGTGTATCAACAGTTCATCACCTGTTAGTATTAAATCATCTACATAAAGCACAATGATCAAAAGCTTACCCTCCACCACAATCTGGTATAGGTTAGGATCCGCCTCACTCTTGGTGAAACTAAGTTCGGTGAAATAACTATTTATCCATGTGTACCAAGCACGAGGTGCTTGTTTCAGCCCATATAGCGCTCTTTTGAGCCTGCACACATGCGACTCGCTGCTGAAGATTTCAAATCCTTCAGGCTTCTTAATGTACACCTCCTCCTCAATGATTCCATTGAGGAACGTAGTCTTCACATCCATCTGATGAATGTGCCAACCCATCTGCACTTAGAGAGCAAGGATGTTCTGTATGGAAGAATACCTTGTGACAGGTGCAAAGGTTTCTTCATAGTCAATCCCCTCGATCCGTGAGAAGCCCCAGGCAACAAATCTTGCCTTATACTTCTCGATGCTCCCGTCAGCAGCTTGCTTCACTTTCTAGATCCATCTCGAACCTACCACTGATTTCCCTTTCGGCCTTGGGACAATCTCCCATGCACTGTTTCTGACAATCGAATCATACTCTTCCACCATGGCATCTACCCATGCGGGATCCTCCACAGCTTACTCGAAAGAGGATGGATCTGTCACGATACACTTGCTCATCAGAGCCATGTATCCAGTAAATCGTTCAGGTGACTGTCTCTGTCTGCGCTGTGATGTAGGAGCTCCTACATTCTACGCTGCATCAAGATTCAGTCACTCAGCTTCTGTAGTGCGCTTCCACCCTCTAATGTTTGGCGCTGCATGAGTGGTTTCTTCCACTCCATGAACCTCCTCTTGTGGCTGATCCACATCTTGAGGCTCATCTTTAGGAACAAGTAGCTCCTCATCTGCATGCAATTGTAGCTCCCTCTCAAGCGACAACTTCATGGCTTTCTCCTCATGAAATTTGATATCTTGTCTCATGACAGTCATCCGACTGTCTGGCAAATACACACGATAATTGTGGGGTGTTTCTGTGTACCCCAAAAATATCCCAACCTCTGCGGTCAGCTTAAGCATCTTCCTGACATCCTTCGTCACATGAATGTAAACAGGTGAGCCAAAAATCTTCAAATGAGAAATATCAGGCTTCTTACTAGAAAACGCCTCTTCGGGTGTATTCATGCCAAGTACTCTATGAGGACAACGGTTTTGCACATGAACTGCAATGTTGCATGCCTCGGCCCACAAGTGTATTGGAAGGCCCTGATCATGCAACATCGCCCGTTCAGCATCCACGATCGTTCTGTTCTTTCTCTCCGTGACCCCATTCTGCTGTGGGTTATGAGGCACTATGAGTTCTCTTCGAATTCCTTCTTTGCTACAGAAGTCTTTGAATTTGCCAGAGATGTATTCACCACCATTATCGCTCCTTAGATATTTCACCTACTTCCCCGACTCTTTCTCAACCAGCGCCTTGAACTCATAGAACTTTGAGTATGTCTCGCTCTTCTTCTGCATGAAGAAGATCCAGCACTTCCGAGAAAATTCATCAACAAATATCACATAATACCTGTGCTTTGCTGTTGAAGCAACCGAGAAAGGTCCACACACATCTGTGTGAATTCTCTCAAGGATTGTCGAGGCACGACTATCCTTCTCATGAAAAGTGGTCTTCACAAATTTTCCCAAAGTACATCCCTTGCACTGATCTGACTGCGCAAGTGTAGCCTTGGGAAGCCCGGTCAAAATCTGCTGCAAAATTTTCAAAGCGCCATGGTGAAGATGGCCCAATCTCCTGTGCCACAATTTGCCCTCATCCCGGCTCACCACTCCCTCTACTTTTCCTACCATTTCTGCACAGCCATCTACCTGTAATTGATAAATATTCTTAACTTGAATCCCTATCATCCTAGTTTGAATAATTGTTTTATGGCGCAAGAAGGCTTTTTCCTCGCTAAAAACAACATCATAACCCTTGTCTTCCAACATCGCCATGGAGATCAGATTCTTCTTCAATCCTGGAACATGCATGACATCCTTCAAGATGAAAGGTTTACCAGACTCCCTCTCAAAGGAAATGGTCCTGATACCAGTCACACTGTATCTACCATCATCACCCATCTTGATGTGCACTCCAAGATCCTTTTCCTCCAGATCACTAAACAAATCTTTGTCTCTGGTCATATGGAAAGACGCACCACTGTCAAGAAACCACACCGATCCCATCACACTTGAAACCAAGCGTGCAATCAAAGAAAAGTCAAGCTCAAACTGCGAGGATAAGGCCTCTCCTACTGCAGAACCAACAACGCTCTTATTCTTCTTCTTCTGTGGGCAATTAGTGGCGAAATGCCTGTGTTGGTGATAGTGAAAACACTTCACCTTGGACAAATCTTGCTTCTTGCCTTTAGCTTCGGATTTGGAAGATTTCTTCCCTTTTCCTTTCCAAGCTTTGCCAGCCAAAGCACAATTTTCTTCATCTTCATTCTTCGATGAAGATCCATCCCTGGTACCCCGCCTTATCTCCTCCTGCACAAGATCCGACGAAAGTCGCTCCCATCCTAGCAATTTCTCCCGTCCATTGACAAAGCCTTCGTAGCTATGCCAACTCTTGGCTTGGGGATCCAAGCCTCACCGAATCTTCTTCATCAACATTAACCCCCACACTTCCATTCTTCATCCTTGGGTGACCAAACTTCGTGAGGTATTTTGGAATACTGTCGCCTTTCTCTATTTTTATTTTTCTGAGCTTGTCTTTAAGCGCCAACTTCCTCTGGTCGCTTCTGCTTTGGAACAAGTCTGTCAAAGCCTTCCACATTAAGAATGGAGTGGCTTTACTGTGAAGTTACTGTGAAGGCTGGACACAATGTGGTCCTTCACACCTTCCAACAGAATCCTTCGACACTTTGCTACCTTCTTTTGCCATGCGTCAAGAACGACTTCATCGCTAGAAGCAGCCTTCGGAATATCACCATCTATGAACTCCTTCAACCCATTATCATCCAGCACCACCTCCATCCTGTCCTTCCATGCTATGTAATTCGAGCTCCCATCAAGGGAATACTCCAATCGCAATCCGTTGAAAGACCTTTCAATGAATGCTCAACTTTGACACCAAGAAAACACTGCAGCAAATTCAAATTCCACCAGCACAAAACTCAACCACTTCAATAATTGAAATCTCCTCCAATGGTCAATACATCTCTGATACCATGTAGAAACTATCTAACTTATGTTCTATATGCCCAAGATTCTCCTGATCTCACACTATTTTAACTTCATGCAAAATACAGAATCTATTCCACCATTGATCATTTGCGGAGATTAAATCAAGATTGCAATGCACACATGAAACAATAAAAATTCACACACATTAACACAGTTGCTTAACAGGAAAGCTAGAAGCTGAAAACCCCAACTATCTGTATATAATATATGTCATATAGATCATGTAACAATCCTCATACAAAGCTGATTATATCAAGCTCTCAGTACAATACAATCGCTACACACTAATCAAGCCCGATCTTGCAAATCCATGCACCGATCTTTGCCACCTGCTAGCCTGCCTCTACTGCGTAATCCCTGTTGAAGAATGGATTTGAATGAGTTTGAATTACTCCAGCCTTGCTCACGAAATCCTCATTGGCATCTCCATTGAGTGTTGGATGCAATCAATGCATCACTATAGTCACAATTGATAGTTACACTTGCTCTTTCACCTATCTCTCCACTGGTATCCACTGAAACTGCCATGCACTGTAGTTAAATGATGTATTCTTCAGTTGATTAATGAGTTATTATCTATGAATTAATTAACTAATTAATTCACTCCACTCTCACTAGTCTATCAATCAATTAGACTAAATACAACTAGCTCAACTGAGTCTAACTGAGTTAAACTAAATACAACTCCACCAACTACTTCTCCAACTCCACCAAACTCTGTCACATGAGTTCTAACTAAAGTCCTCCATGCAATAGCTCGAGTAAACCCTTAGGAATAACGTAATTCCTTCTGTCAGCTATTGTGCCACATCTGTGCACTTAACTGAAGTGCTCCAAGAGAATAAGATAATGTTTAGAGTCCAAATATTATTAAGAGCTAATAATATTCGACATATCTATTTTTAGACTGGAAATCTAAAAATAGACTCCACCCAATATGTCTAAAAATAGAAGTCCATCTATTTTTCCAACTTGACCAACCATCCACAAATAGCATCCTGCAACTCATAGAATATGATCGACATGTCTAAAAATAGACTTTGCGCCAAAAATAGCCTGCGGGCCCACTTAGTGAAGGCAAATCTTTTCACTAAGTTCATCATCTTGTTGAATCTCAATAGCAATTACTATCGGAGTATAGTTGAAGACCAGCACTTGAAGACATGTTTTGTTGGTGCAAACATAAAATTTTGGCTGAAACAGACATGAAGTTTTTGTGGAGGTAGATTTGAGAGCACTTTGCAGACCTATCTTAGATACATTTTTTAGAAGTATTTGAAGTTTTTGATGAAGGCTTGAAGCAATATTGAAGTCACCTTAAGGGATTGAAGAAAACTGAGAGGGTTCGATCCCTAGAGGATTGGAGTTGTCATATAAGGTTGGAGCTTGGATTTGTAGTTGAATATTAGAGTACTCATTCAGGGTTGAAGCCTTAAAGGAGTTAAATACTTTGTTGTACAAGTTGGAGCTTGGGTTTTTCGAGTCCTCAAATTCATTAATAAAATTATTTTCTTTTTGCACATCTTGTGTTTTGTTTTAACTGATGATTTTAACTGTCATAATATAACAATTGTAAAGAAATATTGATTCAACCCCCCTCTCAATATTTCCAACACTAGCACACCTTACATTTTTTCACCTTTCAATATTTTTATTGACATGCTAGAAGGAAGTTTCACAATGCAATGTTATTATTGGTAATCTGGTTGTTTATGATGGAAGGAAATCTAACATGTGTTAGAGTTCCTTCACCTTGGAATGTTCTTACTAGCAATGTGCTTGTGTTTGTGTTAAAATGAAATATAGCATGCACTAGATTTATTTTGGCATGTAATGTTGTTGTTGGTAGTATGCTTGTATTTGTGCTACATGTAAACCTAACACTCATTAAATTTCATTCACCTTGCAATGTTGTTATTGGAAATATGCTTGTGTTTGGGCTAGAAACTATGCTAGATTTCTTTTGCTCTGCAATATTGTTGTTGTCTATTTGGTTGTTTATGATAGAAGGAAATCTAGCACGTGTTAGATTTCCTTCACCTTGGAAATGTTATTGGAAATGTGCTTGTGTTTGGGCTAGAAGTTGTGCTAGATTTCTTTTGCTCTACAATATTGTTGTTTTCAATTTGGTTGTTTATTATAGAATGAAATCTAGCACGTGTTAGATTTCCTTCACCTTGGCAATGTGCTTATGTTTGAGTTAGAAGGAAATATAGCACGCGCTAGGCTTCTTTTGGCATGAAATGTTGTTGTTGGTAGTATGCTTGCATTTGTGCTACATGTAAAGCTAACATGCATTAAATTTCTTTTACCTTGCTATGTTGTTATTGGAAATGTGCTTGTGTTTGTGATAGAAGTTGTTCTAGATATATTTTTCCATGTAATGCTGTTGTTGGTAATATGATTTCGTTTATGCTCGAAGAAAATCTAACACACTAGATTTATTTTACCCTACAATGTTGTTGTGTGCTTGTGTTTGTGCTATGCATAAATCTAGCATGTGTTAGATTTCTTTTTCTCTGCCATATTGTTGTTGTCTATTTGGTTGTTTATGATAGAAGGAAATCTAGCATGTGTTATATTTCCTTCACCTTGGCAATGATATTCGAAATGTGCTTGTGTTTGGGCTAGAAGTTGTGCTAGATTTCTTTTGCTCTACAATATTGTTGTTGTCAATTTTGTTGTTTACTATAGAAGGAAATGTAGCACGTGTTAGATTTCCTTCACCTTGGCAATGTGCTTGTGTTTGTGTTAGAAGGAAATATAACTTGCACTAGATTTCTTTTGGCATGAAATGTTGTTGTTGGTAGTGTTAGAAAATTATATTTTACAGAGCAATGCAACACATAAAATATGCAGAAAACACAAACACGCAAAACACATCAAAACCAGAGAGACACAGATATATGTGGTTCACCCAATTTGAGCTACGTCCACCTCGAACAACCAATCCTTCCTTTCTATTATCCAACAAAATGAAGAGACACAGCCTAAAATAGATCCATTGTAATATCCTTTGTTCTCTCTCAGTCTCCCTATATTTTTCTCACTCTAAGAATACACATACAATACACAGTTGCAATACAATACCCTCATATAAAGCGAGGGGTTTCCTTCTAGGGCCAAAAACCCTAAATTAAACATAACTTCTATCGTAAGATCATCTGCCTAATGAATGGCCCAGATTGACTAGAATTTACAATACTTTTACACGAAAATTTTACATCTATTTTTAGCTTCGAGGGCACTTCCCCCGAAACCTCCCACCAAAGGGGGGCTCCATAAATTTTCAATCGCCCCCCCTTGGACCCCCAGGCAGCGTTTAATTACGGGCGGTGTTGCCACCCCATTAAGAACAGGTGTCCAACGTTGTGATACAAAATTAAGAAGATAATCAAGCTCCACACCCAATAGGTAGTATGCTTGTATTTGTGCTACATGTAAAGCTAACATGGATTAAATTTCTTTTACCTTGTGATGTTGTTATTGAAAATGTGCTTGTGTTTGTGATAGAAGTTGTTCTAGATATCGTTTTCCATGCAATGTTGTTTTTGGAAATATGGTTTTATTTATGTTGGTGTTGGGGCCCTTGTTTTTGTTTTTGTTTAAGTTTTGAACTCTTGGCCAAGACATTTTGAACTTTGACTCTTTTTGAGTTACGGTAGGAATACACATGGCAACCGCGACCGTGCCGCAACTACCAGAAGTCGCGGAGCTACCAAGGTGGCATGGAAGCACTCGATAGCTGGAGATAGAACAGAGACAAGTACAGATGAAGGAACTACACAGCAGAGGACAGAAAGTGGAACACGCAGACATCAAAAGAGAAGCTGGGAAAAGCCGAAGTGAAGACACAGAGAAGCTGCTAGTCGCGAAGAGCGGGTGAATAAATAACAGTCACCCGGCGGAAAAGAGGAGGGTTGAAGGTTGAATGTTGAATGCATACTGAAGAAGGTGCGAGGCTAGAGACAGGGAAGGACGCGCAGAGCAGCTGCGGAGGAATCATGCATGTTCTTCATATGGTTTCCTACCTTCTATATTCTTCCCTTCTGTTCTGAAATCCATCTGTATCGGATTTGTGAGCTATCAGTGAGAAAGCTATGTAATCATGTGTTCGGCCAGGAGATTAATATAATGGAAGATTGTTGTCTCAATAAGTTGTTCATGTGCTTGTAATGTGTTTATGCTGATTTAAAATTTTATCTGCGAATGTCTGAATGCTTATTAAGTGATCTTGCATGTATAACTTGGTATATGTAATGGACACACTTTCCTTCGTTAGTTGCGGGCTTTTTCCTTATCATTGATCTCATCCCCTTATGCATGTGGTTGCGGCACGCCTCGGGTGAGACGCACTGCTCTCCAGAGCAGGGTGAAAATGTCGGCGTGTTCCTAGACTACACTGGACCCCTTTGTTGGCCACAACTCTTGAACCTGGGTCTTGTCCGCGAGACCTGACTTTTCGCCAACAAATGGTTCCGTTGCCGGGACCTGCATGTTCTGAGGGGATCTAGATCACGGTCTCGAGGATTTTTGAAGGACCGATACGGCGATGGTGGGATGATCATCTTGACCAGTTCATTGCTCAGCAAGTAGAGCTGACCAAGAAAAAGGAGGCGGCGATCAGGGAGCTTGTTCTTTTCTCTGACTCAGCTAGTGATACATACGACATTTTCTGGGGAAGGTTCCCTACGGACCTTTACAATTGGTTGCGAAGGTTACAAGCGACGGTGCCCCAAGAAGGCTCGCGGAGGATAAACCGCAGGTGGGCGCACGAAGATCTGGTGGCACTGCATCGGGTAGACACTGAACTAACCCGCACGGTGGATTTTTGGGTAAGGACCACGTTGGAAGGATACACGGTGGAGTTTGCTGCTGAGTGCTACCAGTCCTTCTCGAAAGCTGAGGCTGTCTTCCACTCAGGGCTAAGGGGAAAGCTGCTGAAAGAGATTCCGCTGTGGACCAAAGCTCTGATGGTGGACGAAGGGTTGATTGAATTCCGCAAACCAAGCATGGAAGCGTAAACCTCCCGTACTGGGGGAAGGGTTGAGGGGACCGATGCAGTGTAGAATGTGAAAGTGGGGAGCGGGGAATGGATGCTGAGGCCGCATGCAAGTTGCGGGAGTTACGTGCGCGTCGGCGGGCACAGATCGCCGATAGGTGGCGAAGAAGGGTAATGCGAGATTTGAAGAGAAGGGAGATCGGGAGGAAAAATCAGAAGGAGGCGCCTCAGAGGACAAGAACCATGGGTTTGGATACCCAGAAAGGAGACGGGACAGCAGCGGAAGTACAGTGGGTGCATGGGAGCCCAGCGACGCGAGAAAGAGAAGTAGTGATTAGCGAAGATGATGGAAAGATGCAGCCCGAAGAGAGTTCCGATGATGAATGGCACGGCGTAATGCAGCAAATGTTTCAAGACCAGACGACACCCACCCCTCCAGGCAGCCCTACTTCTCACCTTCTGCATGGCCAGGATCCCGACCTTCCCCTGGTACTATATCAACCTTTAAGTAATATTTTTATTCAGCTACAAGCATTGAGTCAATCCTACAATAGTTCAGCAGCATCGGTAACGCCCGGTAGCAGTAGCGTTACTAGCAGTGGTATTTTTCCTAGTGGGACCGTTACGCAACCAAGACCTGGAGGTTTTATCCTGGTTAATTCTCTGCAAGTACATATGGCTGGATCTTTCACCCGGTATCCAGAGTTCTCTGGTCGGGGCAACGACGACGTAGAACAACACTGGTATCTATGCGAAGCCATCTGGAGGGCTCGCCAGACGCCAGATGTAGGGAAGTTAATAGAATTCCAAACCACGCTCAGAGAGAGGGCTCTGCGATGGTTTATCAAGTGGTCTGAGGCTCATCCCAACCCTGTAATTGCGGATGTGAAGCGAGATTTTGTCTGCGAATTCAAGCTTCCCCAGACAGACCAGCAGGGTCTGTCAGAGCTGTGGGAAATTAAGCAGAAGGAAGGTGAGACCGCGTGGGAGTTGATGCGGCAATTCAAGGACGCAATCGGGAAACTTAGTTACCCGATCGATCCTAACCACCAGAGGGACTGGTTCATCAAGGCTCTGCTCCCCTTGACACGAACCCCTCTCACTCAGCAGAAGATTGATAATCTGCAGGACGCTTTGGAGCAGGCCATGAAGATTGAAGCCATGGCGGGCTACCCCCAGGAATACAGGGGGGGCTGGCCCCGCAAGACCCTTCTTTGATAGGGTTGCAACACCAGATTGCCAGCTTGACTGAAAAGCTCAAGGACCTTCAGCCAGTGAGACCGGCGCGACTGAATGTTTGGTGTACTCATTGCCTGGTCGAGGGCCATGTCGCAACCGAGTGTCCCCGGTTGCGCGGCGCAGGAGAAAGACCCTCGGTAGCAGCAATCCAGGGGGGTCCACCACCAGGGGGTGGCGCGGCGATGAACCTGCAGGGAGCCTACCAGCTGCACAGAGTTATGCGGGGTTCCCACCGCAACCGGGTTCCTCCACCACAGAGTACTGCGAGATATGTCGAACGCTGGGGCATCCTCCTCGGATGTGCCCGATACTACAGAAGTACTCCACAGTCCCAAATAATGTGTATTGCGAATTCTGTGTGTCCACGACTCACAACACTGAGCAGTGCAGGGCGCTTGACGCACTTGCAGATCGACTGGATCGTCCCTCGTACAGGGTGAACGAGGCTACGAGGGGAAGAGGTGGCGGCATGCAGGGAGGCCGAACAGGAGGACGCGGTCCGGTAAAATGTTACAACTGTGACCAGGAGGGTCATGTAGCTCGAGAATGTTCCCTTCCGCGACGACCCTGGTGTTCCCAGTGCCGGGTCAACGCCCACGCTACAGAAGAGTGTCTGGAGCTCATTAAGAAGTGGGAAGAACGGGCAAGGCAGAGGGGAGAAAATCTGATAAACTCGAAGCCGCGAGGGGCTGAAACCCCCGACATGCAGAATGTCGCGATAGTAACGAGGGGCGGAAAGAAGACTGGAGAGGATGCCCACGAGAAGGAGCCAGCCCGAGTGGTCTGGCCGGCATCCCCGAAGAATTTGATCAGGCCCGAGGCCCAGAAGAAGTATTTCCAGGAGGCAGTTGAGGCATTCACCCAGTTGCGGAACGAGGGAGGTTTGGAGGAGCCCATGCAGCCGGAATTTGGTGTGCAGAATGTCGCAGATACTGTGGTCGAGGATTGGCTCCGGCTATTCCTCAGGATTGTTGATAACGCTGCGCTGCGGCAGCAGCTCAAGCATGCGTTGGATGGAGCACTGCAGGGGCGCACGGAACTTAGAAACTCAGTGGCCGCTGGCCCTCAATACGTGCAACGCGTCAAGCGGAACAAGCAACGAACAGGCAAAGAATTCCGGCTTAACACGCAGGTCGCAGGGTTCCAAATCAGCGACACCATGTTGGACTTAGGGTCCGACGTTAACATACTGCCTCGAAAGACATGGGAGGCTCTTGGAAAGCCACGACTCGCCTATTCCCCAATCCAACTCAGGATGGCGAACCAGTACTGTATTTTGCCAATCGGCCGACTCGAGGGTGTCGAGGTTGACGTTGCGGGGGTGAAGACATATACTGATTTCGAGGTTATTGATATCATGGGCGACAAGGATCCCTATCCTGCTTTACTCAGCATTGATTGGGCTTTTGAGAATTATGCCATCATCGACCTTAAGAAGGAGCTGATGATCTTTGAAGATGGGGAGGTACGGGTCACCCAGCCTCTCGACCTGTATCAAGGGCCGCAATATACGGAAACAGTGGACAGTCGGGAGGATGCTCAGATGATGGACCATCTCTATCAGATGACTGTAGGGAAGCGGGACGATTATATTAACCCGACTGCAACTGGCTCTGTCAGTTGGCGGAGTGTGCAAAGCTCGAAGCTCGGATCCGAACTCGCTTGGGAAGACTGGTAGCAAGGGGGGTATGAGACCACCACGTGGAGATGTGCCTCCATTGCTCAAGTCCGGTGGATAGGGACTGAGATCTGTGGATACCCCACATTGTCGAACATGCAAGCAGTCAATACTTTTATTTCCAAGGTGGAAGATCGGGTCCCAGCTGAAAGCCGGATACAACTTTTGGATGTGGCTTTGCAGTCAACGTCGGCACGGTGGTGGAAAAATCACCGCAACACTCTGTTGCGATGGGAGTGTGTGGTGGATGCTCTGCGGGCACACTTCAAAGAGGATGAAGGACCCTGCATTACGCTTAAATATCATGGAACTTCCGACCCGCGACAACATTTGCGGGCATGCGAGGAACAGTGGCGTAGCACCCGGTACCCTGAAGAGCTGTGGGTCCACAGGTTTATCCACTCTCTGGGTACAATTCCCCAGGCCTGGTACCTGGAGGAAGAGCGGAAACGGGGAACCCGCTCCTGGCAGGCAGTTGCGGAAAAGTTCGTTCGGAGCTTCTCGTTCGAATGGGAGATGGTGTAGGAATCTCAGGCCCTACAGGCCGTCAAGGAGGTTCTGTTTTTCCGCCATCCCGAGCCTGGTGAGGGCCCGGTGGCGTCACGCCTTGAGGTCAGGTGCGAATTGGTTTGCCAGCGGATTGATGGCGAGCTGGAGGATGATAGTCTAGAAGACCTCAGGCATCTCTATTTTGACGAAAAGGAAGGCGAGCGGAGCATCAGTGAAGAGCCGACGACAGAGGGAGTTCATTTGCAGCCCCTAAGGACAAAGAAGCTGAACATTGGAACGGATGAGAAACCCAAGCTCGCAACGGTGGGAGACTACTGGGACGAGGAGACAACTAAAGAAATTTTCAGCCTCCTCCGGGAATACGAAGATTTGTTCCCATCATCGGTTGCGGATCTGAAGGGGATCAAAGGGGATCTGGGCGAGATGCGCATCACGCTGAAACCGAGGGCCAGGCCGGTAAAGCACCGACCATACCGGTTGAACCCACGTATAAAAGAGAAGGTCAAAATGGAGATTGACAAGATGTTGGCTGCAGGTCTCATCTTTCCAGTAGAAGAAGCAGAGTGGGTGAGTCCCATTGTCATCCAAAACAAGAAGGATAAAGCGGAGATCCATGTCTGTGTAGATTACCGGAGCCTGAATAATGCTTGCATCCACGATCCGTTTCCCACTCCGTTCAGCGATGAAGTCCTAGATCATGTCGCGGGAAACGAAGCTTATTCCTTCACTGATGGGTTTTCGGGTTACCATCAGGTGCGCATTGCTGAGGAAGACAAAGCAAAGACGACATTCACCACTGAGTGGGGATCATTCGCATACCACGTTATGCTGTTTGGTCTAAAGAACGGACCGGCTGTGTTTTCCCGGATTGTCATTGCTGCTTTCCGGGAGTACATTCACAAGTTCCTGGAGGTATACATTGATGACTGGACTGTCTACAGCCTGTTGAAGAAACACGCCTCTCTATTGCGAGTTATGTTTGACCGGTGTCGTCAGCTGCAGATTTCCTTGAACTTGAAGAAATGTATTTTTGCAGTTCCATTCGGCACACTCCTGGGCCACGTGGTGTGCAAGCAAGGGGTCTGCGTCGATCTCGCCAAGGTCGCGGTCATCGTCCACATGGAGGCCCCGGAGACCGTGAAGCAGTTGCGGGCACTGCTCGGGCACACAGGGTACTATAGGCGGTTTATCCGCAACTACGCCAAAATTACGGCCCCTCTAGAGAAACTGTTGCGGAAGTCAGAAGTGTTTGAGTGGACGGCAGAGTGTAGAAAGGCACTTGACACCTTGAAGGAGAAATTAGCGACGGCACCCATACTTGTTCATCCCGACTGGGATAAGCAGTTCCATGTGCATATTGATGCATCCGAGATTTCTCTTGGGGCTGTATTGGCGCAACCCGGGGAGACGACAGTTGACCACCCTGTGTACTTCGCTAGTCGTCGGTTGTCGAATGTGGAGAAGAACTACACCACGACCGAGCGAGAGGCGTTGGCGATGGTGTACTCTCTCCAGAAGTTCCGCCACTATCTTCTGGGCGGCAAGTTCACATTCTTCACAGACCATTCTGCACTGAAGTATCTGGTAAATAAGCCGGTGTTGGAGGGACGGATCTGTCGCTGGTTACTACTCTTCCAAGAATTCACGTTTGAGGTGATTGTCAAGCCTGGTAGGTTGAATGTTGGGCCCGATCATTTATCCAGGTTGGAGACGAGAGAGAACGAAGGCCCGTTGGACGATCAGCTGCCGGATGCTGACCTCTTTCGAGTAGAAGCCGTACCAGATTACCTGGCTGACATTGCCACTTATCTGACTACGGGACAATGCCCTTAGGATTACACCCCGCTTCAGAAACGCCACTTGGTTGTCCGGGCGGCCGACTACCAATTGATCGCGGGGCAGCTGTACAAACTGGGCCTGGATGAGGTGTTGCGCAGGTGTGTTCTTGACCACGAACGGGAAGCAGTGATGTGGGAATGTCACAGTGGTGTTGCGGGAGGACACGTGGGTGCGAAAACCACTGCAAGGAAGGTGCTCCAAGCTGGCCTGTGGTGGCCGACAGTACACGCTGACTGTAAGGCCTACGTGAAGCGTTGCGATGTTTGCTAGCGGACGGGAAGGCCTTCGCACCGGGACGAGCTTCCGCTACACCCAGTGCAGGTGTTGCGGCCATTCAAAAAGTGGGCTGTTGATTTCGTAGGTCCCATCGCACCGGTCGCCAGACACTCCAAGGCCCGGTACATCATTACCACCATGGATTACCTCACACGGTGGGCTGAGGCAGCAGCGGTATGCGACTGCTCGGCGGAGACCGCTGCCCGGTTCATCTTTGAACACATCATCAGCCGCTTTGGCTGCCCACAGAGCTTGACCAGCGATCAGGGTACGCATTTCATTAATGCCACGGTCAAGTCATTACTGGACACATTTATGATTCAGCATCATAAGAGCAACCCATATCACCCGCAGGCTAATGGTACTATAGAAGCATTCAATAAGATTCTCAAGAAGGGCTTGACTAAAATTTGCAATGCTCAGCGGGACGATTGGGACAAGCGTCTCCCAGCGACATTATGGGCTTACCGGACCACGATGAAGCGTTTGACCAATCAGACATCGTTCTAGTTGGTATACGGCCGGGAAGCTGTGATTCCTACCGAGTTCACTGTACCTAGTCTTTTAATCGCAACGTCCCTTCAATTCTCAGAAGAGGAGTCACTTCGGGAACACCTCCAGGAGCTACAGGAGCTGGATGAGGCCCGTTTCCTGGCGGAATTCCACCAGAAGGTTCAGAAGGCCATACAGAAAGCGTGGCACGACCGCCACATCAAAACCAAATCCTTCCAAGTTGGCGGCAAAGTTCTCTTATATGACAGCCGGTTCCAGAAGTTTCCAGGCAAGCTCCAGATGCACTGGTTGGGACCCTACTTTGTCATCGAGATCTACGACTCAGGGGCCGTTCGGTTGGCACAGCT
The DNA here is from genome assembly GCA_034641835.2 of Pinus albicaulis. Taxonomy (NCBI): domain Eukaryota; kingdom Viridiplantae; phylum Streptophyta; class Pinopsida; order Pinales; family Pinaceae; genus Pinus; species Pinus albicaulis. The sequence continues at coordinate 1,678,204,302 of CM076579.1, read as the reverse complement.
GGACGGTACAGTTCTTCCTGGGTGGGTGAACGGCGCACGCCTGAAACCCTACCAGGAGTAGGTACTTCTCACTTTTCATCAATAACTCTCGCAACCGAGAGAACCCGTAGAGTAGCTTAGTTGAATAAATCTCCCACAACCGGGATGAGCGTAGGTAGTCTTTTCCGTTCATAGGTAATCAGTCAAATAACTAGTCAGTTGCGGGTACATCACCGCAATCGACTGTGGTCGGGGCGGGCCAGTCCAGCGTGTCACCACGCCAGTCCAGTGTGTCACCACGTCAGTCCAGCCTGTCGTTCACGTAGGATCCATCCTCGTGCCAGTGTCAGTCCAGGTCATTTCTGTCAGTACTTTTGTCAGTCTGTAGGATTGCTCAGATCCGTGTCATAAATTACCATTAGTAGACAGTAATCGTATCGTAATCATTTGTCATCAACCGCAGTTCCCTCAGCCGCCGCGCCCGCCCATCTCCCCATGACGCCGTCAGCAACTGTCAGACTACACACAGGCCAGCGATTGATTGCACGATTATCGCAGGCAAGAAAGATAGCAAGAATTAATTGCCGTTATGGAGTCGCGTCAACTCCACGCGTGCCAGCAGATGGCCCAATTTGCATGAAGGCTATCAGTACGAGAATGACGGACCAGTTCAATTTGGAAGTTGCAACGACTCCAAAGCATTTGCAGTATCAGAGCACACAGCGCCCAAAGGAAACTCCAGCAAAATCCTCCAAGTCTACCAGCGGCGCGCCAAGATGTCGAGAGCTGTCCTATCAGTCCCTGAACCAGTGCTAGACAGCAGAATTCATCGGGTAGAATCACTCGTTGGCAAGTATGATAATGCAGCTTGTATGGACGCCAACTTGTCCAACCCTGCAGAATTTCCCCACCTCCATTGGCAGACTTATATGGAGCACCATTATACGCCAGGCAACAACTCCAACAGTCGGATGCGATCAGAATTCAGGGGCTTGCAACAGTCGTCCTTGATGCATTTGAGGACTCTTCCAGTTTTCGGCACCACGGGACCGGCTCTGCAATGTACTCGGTTCCTCCTCAGTCGGATACAGAACGGGTCCCTGTGGCCCAACGAAGAAATTCCAATTAATGCCGAAGACATTCATCGGCTTACAGGGCTGTCCCAAACTGGTGCAAATGTCTCCACTGCTGGCCAGACATCCTCCAAGCGCGCCCGAAAGTCGGGTGACTCGGACCTGTATACCAAGTATGGCACTCGCCGGGGTGGCAAAGGTGCCAAAATTGATTTGATAAACATACCAGAAATCTGGTTCGCTTGCTACCTGATCGCTAGCAAGACGATGCGCCACTACACGAAGGGCGAGTGCACTCTGGACACAATTTCCATTGCAGAGCACTGCACGCAGGGCGCCAAGTTGAATTGGTGCTCATTTGTGTTGAAGGAACTCTTCGCGGCTTGCAAAGAAAACTACAAGCGGACTACCAGTTTCATTTATGGGTACTTGATCTTAGCTTTCACCATGTGGAAATGGCACCTTCCTCCTATCCGGACGCCGGCGGAGATCACCGTGAGCCAGCCGCTCGCGATGAAATATTCCCCCTGGCAGGTGTCCACGGACCCCAGCAGCAAGCAGGTGAACGCAGAGGCGTTCCGGGCGTGGTATGGGATGATGACCGATGTGGTCACCTACCAGCAAAGGGTGCCCAGGCACCTGTTGGATGAGTACAGTGAATAGGTGTGGTTTGGGGTTAGCCATAGACACACTTTCCTCCGGCCAACCTGCGTACCGGACACCACCTTTCACATGGCGCACCTCCGCTTCCAGCTGAAAGACGATGTTTTCCATAGGGAGGTCTTTGCGTGGCTGGGGGTTGTCAAGCACGTCCGCGACGGGGTCACCCGCTATAACTTTGAGTGGATGCTGCCGGCACAGCGGCCTGCCGCGACCGGCGCAGGGGGATCTTCACAAGTTGTGGCGGAACCACCACAAGATGCTGCTGAGACCACACCGGCCCTACCTGAATCACTGGTCCCCATCGTCCAGCACCTTAATGACCAGGTACGGTGACTTAACGTGGCAACCCAAGTTGCTTCAAGTGGTGCCCTTATATTTCCTTCTTTTGCTGAATTTCATATTAATCGGTCTCGTGCTCCCTCCAATACCGCCCCCCTCATTTCTCCCATCCCCACTAACCTTTTTACTTCTGCTATCCCTATCATCACACCGATGGGCGAACTGGGCCCAGATCCTGATTCATCCGACCCCCCTCCATCCAAGAGGCCACGCACCACTGTCACAGATCCAGTGGTGGATCTTACCGATGATGATCCACCGGCCACTCCACCCACAGCGACTTTGATTCCCGAGGAACCTCTGATCGATCCATCAGAGTTACTCAACCTTCGCCTCCCTCCCGCCACCGCTATCCCCACCGGCCGACCACCTGCCACCTCCCCCAATCCATCCAACTCATCAGCCACTGTGTCAGATTCTTTGATCCGGGAACTTTTCAGGGCCGACCACGGGGCGGAAGTCACCTCCAGTACTGCAGCCATGGTACCGCCGGTTGACCCCGTGGCCACATCCCGGGCTCCTATCTCTACTATATCTGTCCAGCCAGCCACAGTTGGGGCTGATTCGGCCGCCCCTCCCCCAGAGCAGACCACGCAGCAAGACCGGCCGGAGCCCGATATGGCCACTTCGGTGCAGCAGCAGACGCCGGTCCATCCTCCGGAGACCTCCAACAGATTGGGGGTCAATGGCCAGCCTTCGCAGGAGCGGGTGCCAGAGCAGGGTGCACCCATCACGATCAATGCAGAACCCTGGACTACAGCACAACTATATCTACTTATTCAGCGGGCGGCCCTCAAGGCCGAATAGATTCACACAGGGTTGGAGCAGCAATGTACCGAGCAGCAGAATCAGCTCACGACGCTTACTGAACAGTGCAATCGGCTGACTAGAGAGAAGACCTACCTCCAGGAGCAGGTCAACATTGCTACTCGGGCAATCTCTGACGTCTGGCCCGCTGCCAGGGCTCATTATGCCCCACTTCCTGCCAATATAGCAAAGGACAGCATAGCACTTCAGGCTCACCACCTCAGGGAAGTGTTCACTCTTGTTTGCAGGGAGAACCAGGAACTCCAGGCGGCGTTAGCCGCATGGCCTACCCTTCCAGAACCACCGAGTGTCCATTCATAATAGGTAACTACCAAGCAGACTTAGGCAGTTAGTATGCAAGCAAATCTCCATTCCACTGCAGCCGCGGCTTCCGCACTTCTGCGAAGTTTGCAGGAGTGCTCACTCGCCTTAACTGTCAAGACGCAGCCTATCGCTGCTCAGCTGCAACAAATTTCCCGGGACATTCAGGCCACCATGGACCCAGCATGGCTTGATCAGCTCTATGCCCAGTCGGACGAGATCGAACTTCACATGCAACAGACGGAGGCCCATTTGGCCGCAGCCAAACACGTCATCCGGGAAGTTCGTCCGCCCATCCGCGCCTAGGCCGACTCACTACACTAGCTGGATGCCAAGGCTGAAGCACAGCTTTCCACGTTGTTCGGGGCTACCCCGATGACCATAGACGAAGCCGCCGCCACCTGGATCTCTCAAGAAGCCGACTTGCTGATGCAGGAATGGCAGCAAGCGGTGGCAGACTTCACCAGGCTTAGAGACGCAGGGCTCCACCGGGTCCCGGAGTTGGGGCCCTTGTTTGAACAACCAGATGGCGGAGCACAACAGGAAAGGGCGCAGGAAGAAGGCACAGCAGAGCAGGGAGCGGGAGCTAGCGGGGGAATGGAAGTAGAAACTGTTATTTGTGATTGACTCACGGACGAGTCAAGGAATTGTGGTCGGGGTCTGTTGGGGCCCTTGTTTTTGTTTTTGTTTAAGTTTTGAACTCTTGGCCAAGACATTTTGAACTTTGACTCTTTTTGAGTTGCGGTAGGAATACACATGGCAACCGTGACCGCGCCGCAACTACCAGAATTCGCGGAGCTACCAAGGTGGCGTGGAAGCACTCGATAGCTGGAGATAGAACAGAGACAAGTACAGATGAAGGAACTACACAGCAGAGGACAGAAAGTGGAACACGCAGACATCAAAAGAGAAGCTGGGAAAAGCCGAAGTGAAGACACAGAGAAGCTGCTAGTCGCGAAGAGCGGGTGAATAAATAACAGTCACCCGGCGGAAAAGAGGAGGGTTGAAGGTTGAATGTTGAATGCATACTGAAGAAGGTGTGAGGCTTGAGACAGGGAAGGACGCGCAGAGCAGCTGCGGAGGAATCATGCATGTTCTTCATATGGTTTCCTACCTTCTATATTCTTCCCTTCTGTTCTGAAATCCATCTGTATCGGATTTGTGAGCTATCAGTGAGAAAGCTATGTAATCATGTGTTCGGCCAGGAGATTAATATAATGGAAGATTGCTGTCTCAATAAGTTGTTCATGTGCTTGTAATGTGTTTATGCTGATTTAAAATTTTATTTGTGAATGTCTGAATGCTTATTAAGTGATCTTGCATGTATAACTTGGTATATGTAATGGACGCACTTTCCTTCGTTAGTTGCGGGCTTGTTCCTTATCATTGATCTCATCCCCTTATGCATGTGGTTGCGGCATGCCTCGGGTGAGACGCACTGCTCTCCAGAGCAGGGTGAAAATGCCGGCGTGTTCCTAGACTACACCGGACCCCTTTGTTGGCCACAACTCTTGAACCTGGGTCTTGTCCGCGAGACCTGACTTTTCGCCAACAGTTGGAAACAAATCTAACACACTATATTTCTTTCACCCTACAATGTTGTTGTGTGCTTGTGTTTGTGCTATGTGTAAATCTAGCACATGTTAAATTCTTTTGCTTTACAATATTGTTGTTGTCTATTTGGTTGTTTATGATAGAATGAAATCTAGCACGTGTTAGATTTCATTCACCTTGGCATTGTGGAAATGTGCTTGTGTTTGGGCTAGAAGTTGTGCTAGATTTCTTTCGCTCTGCAATATTGTTGTTGTCAATTTGGTTGCTTATTATAGAAGGAAATCTAGCACGTGTTATATTTCCTTCACCTTGGCAATGTGCTTGTGTTTGTGTTAGAAGGAAATATAGCATGTGCTAGGTTTCTTTTGGCATGAAATGTTGTTGTTGGTAGTATGCTTGTATTTGTGCTACATGTAAAGCTAACATGCATTAAATTTCTTTTACCTTGCGATGTTGTTATTGGAAATGTGCTCGTGTTTGTGATAGTAGTTGTTCTAGATATCTTTTTCCTTGCATTATTTTTGTTGGCAATATGCTTTTGTTTATGCTCAGAGCAAATCTAACATGCTATATTTTTTTCACCCTAAAATGTTGTTGTGTGTTTGTGTTTGTGTTTTTGATATGCGTAAATCTAGCACATGTTAAATTTTCTTCAACTTGCAATATTGTTGTTGGCAACATGCTTCAATTTTGGCTCGAAAGAAATCTAGCATGCACTAGATTTCTTTTTCATTGCAATGTGGTTGTTGACAATATGCTTTTGTTTGTGGTAGAAGTAAATCTACCATGTGCTTGATTTCTTTTAGCTAGAAATGTTGTAAAGTGTTTGTGTTTGTGCTACAAGGAAATATAGCATACATTAGATTTCTTTCACCCTTCTGTGAGATATTTGACAATGTGGTTGTATATGCGTTAGAAGGGAATCTAGTGTGCACTAGATTTCCTTCGCATTGCTATGTTGTTGTTGGCAATTCAATTGTTTGTGTTAGAAGGAAATATAGTATGCGCCATATCTCCTTCACCACAATGATGTTATTGACAATGTGCTAAAAGGAAATCTAGAATGTACTAGATTTCTTTTTCCCTAGATTGTTGTTGGAAATATGTTTGTGTTCATGCTATAACAAAATCTGGCATGCGCTAGATTCTTAACCCCTACAATGTTATGTTTTTGTGTTTGTGCTAGAAGGAAATCTACCACACACCAAATTTCTTTTGTCTTGCATAAGGTGTTTTTGACAATATGCTTGTTTGTGCTAGAAGCAAATCTAATATGCGGTATGTTTCTTTTACCCTACAATATTGTTATTTGCTTGTGTTTGCGAGAGAAGGAAATCTAGCATGTGTTAGATTTCATTCACCTTGCAATGTTGTTATTGGTAACATGTTTGTGTTTGAGATATAAGTACAAATAGCATGTTAGATCTAATTCACCTTGCAATATTGTGATTGGAAATATGCTTATGTTTGTGGTACAAGAAAATGTAGCATGATATAAATTTCTTTTACCCTACAATATTGATGTTGCCAATATGTTTGTGTATAGTGGGAGGAATTCTAGCATGCACTAAATTTATTTTGCAATGAAATATTGGTGTTAGAAACATGCTTGTGTTTTTACTAGAATAAAATCTAGTATGTAATAGATTTTTTTCACAATGCAATATTGATGTTGGCAACATGCTTGTATTTGAGCTAGAATGAAATATAACCTGCATTGGATTTCTTTTGCAATGCAATATTGTTGGAAATGTACTTGTATTTGTGCTAGAAGGATTTGTATCATGCATTGGATTTCGTTTGCCTTATAATGTTATTGTTGGAAATGTGTTAGAAGTAAATCAAGCATAGGTTAGATATCTTCCACCCTGCAATGTTGTTTCTGGCAATGCGATTGTGTTTGTGCTAGAAGAAACTCTCGAATGTGTAAGATTTATTTTCCTTTGCAATTTTTTTGTGAGTAACATGCTTCTATTTACGCTAGAAGAAGATTTAACATGTGGTGGATTTCGTTTGCCTTAGAATATTGTTGTTGGATATGTGCTTGTGTTTGTGCTAGAAGGAAATCTAGCACATGCTAGATTTATTTGACCATGTAACGTTGCTTCTAGCCATATGCTTATGTTTGTAGTAGAAGGAATGATATTGATTATTAGCTTTCATTTGAGGTGCAATGTTGTTGTTTAAAATGGGCTTCTACTTGTGATAGAAGGAAAGCTATAACACATTATATTTCCTTCATAATGTAATGTTGTTATGCTAGAAGGAAGGTTATAATGTGTTAAATTTCCTTCATCTTGCAATTTTATTGTTGAAAATGTGTTTGTGTTTGTGATAGAAATAAATCTTGCATTTGTTAGATTTTTTTCGCAATGCAACATTATTGTTGGAAATGTGCTTGTATTTGTGTTAGAAGGAATTATAGAATGCACTAGATTTCTTTGTTCTTGTTCCAAAAGTAAAACTATCAAGATTTCACCCTCACCAAGGTTAGTGCTATGATATTCTTGGCAGTGCATTTGTGATTATGCAAGAAGGATACCTAGTGATTACTAGCTTTCTTATAGACACCATTACACTTATGCAACCAATGCTCTAGGGCTGTCATTGTCTCAATAATCACAATGGTTAGAGTTATAGCTTTTGATGTGCCCTTTTATTGAATTTGGAGCAATTTATGGAGATCAATGATAGTGCAAAATAATTGTATATAGATATATGTTGTTGTTGGCACTACATTTGTGCTTGAGTTGGAAGGAAATATTATGGTATAGCTTTCCTTTTGGCACAAACACAATAATCCAATCATAATTATTTTATCCGTGAAGAATAATGTGATCTTTGTATAGTTTTGAATTTTATGAATAAATGTATTATTGAGGTATACTATATTATTTTTCCAATGCACATGTATGCAACTTTAAAGTATCAAGCACAATTTTTTAACATGTATTGTTTGTCTCTCTATTTTGTTGTATAGTTAGGAACTTCCAAAAACAATTTCACTAATGTTTGGATGCATAAGATAAGACTCTTCCTCATCAACATAAAAATGTAGGAAAACTCAAATCTACACTTTTTGAGGACCTAAAGTTAACATCCCTTTGTATCCATCGTAAATAGTATGTCCTTAAATGTGTATAGGTAGAGAGTGCCAACATTGGAACTAACGATTTGTAAAATGAAATTTCTTTTCTGTTGAACTAAAGAAAAATTATAGTTGGGCTTTTGATTATCAAGTTCAAACTTCAAACATCCTCACTAAGTGAAAATATAATTTCTCCTTTTCATGTGGCTTTTAGACATCTTATGTAGCATCAATCTTGGAATTTCTTAGATTTTCCAAAGGACCATGTTTTGGTTCTTCAACTTCTACAAATTTCTTATGATAATTATTCATACACATGCATTAAGACTACAAGTGTCATTTTTGAAGTTAAATAGGAACTTGGTAGTTTGATATGAGCTGATATTTGTCATTCAAAACTTTTATTTAGAATAAAACCTAAAGTTTGGCTTTTGATTATCAAGTTCAAACATCAAACATCCTCACTAAGTGAAAATACAATTTCTCCTTTTCATGGGGCTTTTAGTCATCTTATGTAGTATCAACTTGGAATTTCTTAGATTTTCCAATGGACCATGTTTTGGTTCTTCAACTTCTACAAATTTCTTATGATAAGTATTCATACACATGCATTAAGACTACAAGTGTCATTTCTGAAGTTAAGTTGAAACTTGGTTGTTTGATATGAGTTGATATTTGTCATTCTATGATACTATCTACATCTCTAATTTCATGGTCTTCATATATGTTTTTTGTTGAATTTTCATGTAAATTATTGTTTGGTAGTAGGAACTAGATGGTAGGGAACAATGTTTCATTAAATACAATATGACTTCCATACTATTTAAATTATTTCATCTATATTAATTTTTTGAAAGTTGCGTGTTTTTGCGAAAATATAAAATCACACTTTACATGGTTCAACCTTTTAATTACAATTTATGATTTAATTGTTGTTACAGAATTGGTACAAGCTAGAATAGAAAATATTTTTTTTGCAAAAGGGGACTATGTTGATCTCCTTATTAATGATCAAATTGTTGGGCTAGGAAGGGTCGAATCTACAGAGTCTAGAACTTATTATGCCGAAGAAAGGGTTAATGTATGTTATGTTGCAATTTTGATAATTGATGTCACTCAACCACATTTGATTGAGGATGTTGATGAAGGGGAAATATGTCCACATTGGTAAATCAAAATATTGAACCATGTGCTCAAATATTATTGATAGTATAATACTTTTTTTTGAGTAAATACTAACCTTATTTACATTCGTTTATAGGTGCAAATGTTTCTTCTACATTTTCTATTAGAGACAAGGTAGATCTTCTACAACATGGAGTGAAGTTGCGTGAGGTCTCCATATTAAATACAGAGCTTGGAAAGATGGTAAATAAAGGATGCATAATGGTTAAAATTGAGAAGGTGTTAAAACATGATGCTGCTCTACCATATCCAACGGGATTTGAGCATACACTAGGGGGTGCACTAAAATCTTATGAGATTTGGCCATAATCAGATTTGCAACCTTACTGTCATGATCATGCCATAAATATTCCCCAAGAGGGTTAGATTCATGTGTACAAAGGTTTCTCTTACATATGAATGCATGGGAACAAGCACGTGCATTGCCAAAGGAGTGCTAGTTAATGTCCGCGAGGATGAAATTGTTGAAGGTGAAGCACTAGGTGAAATGGAATTTGGTATTTTTTTGGAAGAGACAGATGGAAATTGTGAAATATGCTGAATTGGGGATAATTTTATACATTTTTTGGTTAGATGGCCAATAAATAAGTTGGTGGACAACAAAGGCATGATATTAAGGGTTAAGGAAAAGTTCAAGGAGCCACCCAAGAGAATGGTGATATGGGATGTTATAGAGGACACAAATCCCTTAAACAAATGGGATGGGTCTCTTTGTAATGAAAAACATAGAAACTTAATTGATATGCATGTAACAAGGCCATATAAAAGGATTAAACGAGTTATAGCTACAACAAAAATTGCAAAATTTCAAACAAAAATAAATGAAGAGAAAGAAATTCAACTTTTGGCAGCAGATGTGTGTTGTAGAAAAGTTTGTCTTCAACAAGTGGATAGGAAGGCCATTGTAGGTGATAGAAGAGGTATGAGACAAATAAATAAAAATGGTATTAGCGATTTTTTGAATTCACTAATGTCAAACACAGTCATGTAAGGAACCATGGCCATGGCCTACCGCCTATTGCTAGAAATGTAAAGGAAATGAGATTTAATGGGAATATTATTTGTAAGAAAGCATGGTATAAGATACATAAGATTCCTCAAATCACATTCTATAACTACCAGAATTATTTTCGACATGGACATATCAAAGCTATTCATGGTAACACCAACTTATGCAAAGCACGAGCACACACCGTGACAGCCATAGAAATATTGCACAAAATTGTAATGGATAATTCAGATTTTTCACCAAACCAAACACATCAAGTTGAAGAAGATGGAACATCTTCTCCTTTAATATTTCTTCCTTCGACTTACACAAAAAATACTTTGTTAAAAGAGATCAATGTGGCTCTTCAAAAGCTCAATTACCCATCAATATCACAGCTAAACAATGAGCAAGATCTGGAATACTAAGTTTCAAGATGTGTCATTTTCAAAGAACACCAACTTCAGTAAATGCAGTGAATGTATTGTGTTGAAAGCACAGATGAAGTCAATGACTACAAAAGAGTTGGAAGAAAAGGCACGAGGTAGGCTGAACAAACATAACAGGATTGTTATGTGTGGAATATATTGCTACTATGCCCATATAATTATGTCAGAGCGGTTTCCAAAGGAGTATTTGAGCATTATCCATGATAAAATGGATAAAACAAAGACTTCAATACCAATGCTACGTGTCAAATCAAAATCTATTGTAGGAACAAATTTAGGTTTGTCATTGACAGGTATGCTAACACATGGGCATAAGACATGAGGTTTTGGTCATTTCTCCCTACCATTTGTACATATGGCATCACCATTTACTATCACATCCCTTGAAAAGTGCTTAAGGGACCTTGAAGACCCACAAATTAATATGTATGGTGATATACTCTATGAGAGTGGAAGTTCAAGAAACCCACTTACAAATGCATTACTTGACACCTCTATCTACTCAAAATGTCAAGTGTACAAGGACGATTTTATATCTCATGGAAGATCAAAGAGTCAATATGTTGATTTTAAACCTCTTCCTCCACATTTGTTGTTACAGTTGGACAATGCAGCAAGTGATAATAAGAATCAATATCTTTTCATGTTTTTGTCCCTTCTAACTGCACTTGGTGTCTTCATCACTATTGAGGTTGGATTCTTTCCTGTGGGGCACACCCATGAATACATAGATGGAACCTACGGAAGAATGTCTTCCAACCTAAAAAGTAAAGGTATATATATTCTTTACCTGAAATGATGGACACATATCGCATAATTGAAGAAAATCAAGTGTTTCCACCTACGCTTATTGACAATGTCTATGACTTCAAAATTTTCCTTAATGGATACATCAAGGAGGGAAAAAATGTACTAGTTGGATATATTAATGTTCAATACTTCTAGTTTCTTGTACTCAATGATATTCTAGTACTAAGGTACAAAGAATCCATTAGAGATATTGAGTGGTCAGAATCAATTGAATTATGGAATATAGATGATGAAGGTCGACCTATAATTCCCATAGGGAACTCATCTTTATTAGCTTCCAAAAAGAATAATGTCTATTTAAAAGAACTAAAGGAAGGGATAACATCATACATAAAAATGTGGAAAGGCACTATCGGGAATGAGGATTCAAAAATTGTTACAGAGGAATGGAAAAATAAAGTAGTGTATTGGGAAAGAGTTCTTGATACATTAGATGGAATCTATAATGATCTTTTGAGGATTTCTGGCCCAAGACAAGGCACATTGTTGATGTTGATTGTAATGCACTTCATGTAATCTCAAGTATTATGGATGGAGATTTTGATAATGCAATAGATGAATCGGTATATGTTGGACCCAAATGCAACAAGCCAAAGCCAACATTCAATCCAATGATTGATGTTGAGAAAGGAAATATGTTGTTAGTTAGATAAGGAAATGAGGATGCATGAGAGATGATTTGGATGGCAAAATCCATCTCAGATATCTTTATGGATAATGAAAGTGAGAATCTTCATGTAAAGGTTGATTGGTGGAAGCCAATTTCACGGAAATACAATGGAAAATTTTTAGAGAAATATTGGATACCAAATCCCAATGACACAAAACTTGGCTCTATTCAAATTAATACCATAGTGTGGGCATGGATGCTAAAGAAAGAACATTGCAAGAAGACTAAGATAAATAAATATGGTGTAGAATTTGTTCTTGACCTACTTGAGCGAATATCTTAAGATTAGGTTTATATGATTCATGAATGTAATATTTTTTTGAAGGATCTATTAATATACATTTTGACACACTTTTCAATATTTGTTGTATATCAAATATTCTCTTCATATTAATTTTGGAGAATTTTTATATTATTTAGTATTTCAATGTAATCATGTTTTTATATTATTTAGTATTTCAATGTAATCATGTGGTGATACAAGTGACATGACAATGCCATAAAATATTTAAGTTTTCAAAGCTTTGTTTGACAAACAAGACTTCTCACCATTTCAAATATGCATAATCAAATTCAATAATGCACTTGAAAACAACATCTTCTAAACTTGGTCTATTAAAACAATAGTGGAGTAGCTAATTAGTATTCTATTTAATATAAACCATTTAAACACTTAATGAAAAAATGTTAGACACTTGTAATAATGTTTAAAGTGATTTTTCCTTAATATTCCTTATTATAATTGATATAAATCAAATTTGTTGTTTTGTTGCACTCTAAACACAACTAGACTTACAAAATATTTCCACTTATAGATTTTGAAGTGGTGCCAACATTGTACTAGTATAATAAATTTGTACTCAACATAGGAAAAGTAGTTAGTGTCGAATTAAAATGGTCAATAATAGCAAGAAACACAATATTAATATATTGTTAAATAACTTTATACTAGGTAAGATTTTTTCTAGAAATTAAAAAATAAATAAATAAATAAATAAAAATAAAAATAATAAAATAAAATAAAATAAAATTTTTTAATTTTCTTAAAATCAAAGAAATAACTTTACATTAACAATCATAATAACTTAATAGTTTATTTAATTATATATATTATTTTAAATACATTAACTAAATTATTTCATTCCAAAAATATGTCATCTATTTATAATAATATTCCTTATTACAACTTAATTTTAATTATCCATAAATCTTAAAAAAAAAAAATTATTTAGATATTTTCCTAAATTCTCTCCCAACATAAGCCGACTTTCATGAAATTTTCATGAAGATCCTCATTATACACTATTTATTTATACATTCTTTTGCCCTATTCTCTCAATTTTTCAAAGAAATTTTGACGTCTACCCCTGATGATGGACTCACATAGATAGTCTGAAATGTTGGGTTATTAATAAAAACTCAGAAACAGGTTATTCCTCTCCTCTAGAATCTATTATTCACTTGTCAAATTTAATACATAAATAGAAATATTCATGATAATAGAAATAATGTAAGGAATCTAAGTTTTAGATGAATGTCAATATGTTCTTTTCAATATTTTATCCTTAAACACTCCAGGAATAAAAACTAAACATTTGTAATAAATAGTTTACTCAATTTTCGCTCTTTCCTCTTGTATTTGAAAATAATCAAATTGTATTACTTTGCTACTATTCTAATTCATGATTGATTTTGATAATTAAAATGATTAGTAACTGAGCCAAGCGGCCAGGCTCGTTCTACAACCTAGTATGAGGGGATGTGTAATTTTCTATGTTTCGTGCCCTATTAAATTAAAAATAAAAATATGTTCTAAATAGAAAAACAATATTGGCTATAATTAAAGAAAAAATGAATATGTTGTAAAGTAATTAGAAGTAAAAAAAAATTGTGAATAGATGTTTAAATCTTTTACTTATCAAAAATACTTGAGCGAGAGATTCAAATAAAATATTTGAAGATCTATGTTAACTAATTATGCTGTAAAGCATTCTTATTTGAAAACAACTCCCCTAAATGGCAGGTGTACAATTATGCACCATTGATTTTAGTGTTAGACGATTGAAGCATTCTCTACCTTCAAATTAAAAATTGTTATTATTAATCAGTTACATAAGAAAATAGTTTATCCCAGAAGCAAATGGCGTTCTATGGAGTCTTTGACAGCTTCTATGGAGTCTTCGATGGCCATGGCGGTAGCCAGTTTGAAGTTGAAAATTGGTTTAATTCTTGAAGAACATGGGACAAAGTGGGTTGAATTCAAGGAATCTCTGTGGGCATGGCCATGGGTGCCACGATTGCTGGAGCGAGGGGGCACTAATACCTTGATCGAAGCCTGGGGTGCTCGCTACATGGAGCTCAACAGGGGCAACTTGAAGTAGAGGCAACTTGTAGCAGAAGCACTAGAATGGCTGATGCAGTTAGCAGTCACGAGAATTGAAACAAGACCTCCAAGACCGATGTGCACTGTAAGAACCCACTCAACACGCTAAAAAAATATACAAGCTTAAGAAATCCAGGATTTTCAGCAATGGCAGAAACAACAAATGACCCTTCTTTAACAAGCTGGACGAGCTTATAGGACCCTCCTGAAAGCACCAACGTCATCATCAAGCAGTGAAGCCGCTGGCCATGGTCACTTCGTCCAGCTCCAAGCCCCTTAAGCGCCCACCCGACGAGGCCCCGCACATGCCCATGATGCCCCCAGTCGCCATTAACAGCCATCACCAGCACCTCCACATGAACGTGGCCCCTAACTCGGCCTTGTCCAAATCTGACGAGAACCCCAACATGACTGATAGCTACCATAACAGCCTAGACATGGCAAAAAACAGCAAGAGAAATCCATTCAAGAAGAATAATTTCTTACACGACATCGGTAACAACAACAACATCAACAATAACAATAGCAGCAGCCCCTTTAAGGAGCTCCAGCAGTTCATGCTAATGGAGAAGTAGCACATGGAATTCATCAGAGATCTCGAGATCTAGAGGATGCATCTGTTCATGGAGACTCAGGTGGAGCTCAGCAAGATGAAACATGGGAAGCACGGAAACAATACTAGTAAGCAATCAAAACAATTTTCCCTAATTTCCATTAAGTTTTCCCTTATTTCCATTAAATTTTCCCCAATTTCCATTAATCAATCTGACCAACAGCTAATTTCTCTCAATGAAGAGCATTATCTGTGATTCTGTATCACTCTGGTTGTCATCTCTAACTCGAGAAAACTTGTGGAAACCCTCATGGAAACCCTACTGAGAAACCCTAATTCAAGAGCAGAGCATCAAGAAATTCCAGGCCGTGACCTGGGGCCAGTTAATGATTTCTCTAGGTCACCTACTGTGCCAGTCACAGACAAATCGACGGCTCTATGAAGCTGGTCGTTTGAGTTGTAACATTTGTGCATTAGGGTCCCGCGGAATCTGATGGGATGAGGCTCCACCCTGTATAGTTGTTACGCAACACTCCCCATCCATTCATCTCATCCTTATCTCCTGCATGTTGTTGTTTTTATATTTTCGGGTTAAACCCTACAATCAATCACACCAAGAGCATGTAAACATGTGTAGTCTTTCGAAAATAAAATGTATCATAATTCTTGTGATTTTATTAAGCCGCCCATGATATTGGGAATAGTACTAGTTATCTAGTTATCAATCTGTTTTCTATGCAGTCTCTAACCCTCTGTAATCAACAATGTCTTTCCTCCTTTTTATCTTATGAAAAGCTGGAATCATAATTGTTTTTTCATCTCCATTATTGGCTCTGATGACATTCTCTTTTTTCAGCTATTTTTGGTACCTCCAAGGTGTTGATGAGTTCAAATTTAGCTCAATTTGTCTGCATAATCAGTGGCGGAACCTATAGCCACAGTACTAGTTATCAATCTATTTTCTATGCAGTCTCTAACCCTCTGTAATCAAGAATTTATTTCTTCCTTTTTATCTTAAGAAAAGTTGGAATCTTAATTTTTTTTTAGCTCCATTGTTGGCTCTGATTACATTCTTTTTTTCAGCTATTTTTGGTACCTCCAAGGTGTTGATGAGTTCAGATTCAGCTCAATTTGTCTGCATAATTAGTGGCAGAACCTATAGCTACAGGTTTGCATGGGCTTATTGATTTGTATATGTTTTTATAGGGAATGTAAATGGCATTGTTAATTCAAAATTTTTATTAAATTAAACTTTTTTCTTTGTTGGCAGAACCTATAGCCACAGTACTAGTTATCGATCTGTTTTCTATGCAGTCTCTAACCGTCTGTAATCAACAATTTATTTCCTCCTTTTTATCTTAAGAAAAGCTGGAATCATAATTTTTTTTCAGCTCCATTGTTGGCTCTGATGACATTCTTTTTCTTCAGCTATTGTTGGTACCTCCAAGGTGTTGATGAGTTCATATTCAGCTAAATTTGTCTGCATAATCAATGGCAAAAACTATAGCCACAGGTTTGCCTGGGCTTATTGATTTGTATATGTTTTTATAGGGAATGTAAATGGCATTGTTAATTAAAAGTTTTATTAATTTAAATTTTTTCTTTGTTATCTCTTGAGTAGTGAAGTCCTTTTATGAGCCAGTGAGTCCATGAAATAGTTTTCATTAGGCACACTTAATTTTATTTTAGAGTAAGGTTGGTAAACTAGGGCATTCATAAAGGTTTGCTTTTGCATCCAGTTGTCAACACTAGTGTATGGATCAACAATGGAGTTAACTGCGAAGGCTTGCTAATTTTGTTGATGAATGATTTTTCACTATTTTGAGATTGAGATTGGTGATGATTGTGGGTTGTTGGAGCCTATGATTTAAAAGGGTAACATTCAGTTTTTGGTTTTACATTGCAAATTCTCATGTAAGAGTTGACTTTTGTTTATTGAAGAATCCAATATGGGTCTACCTTTTCATGGAAATTTAGTAGAATGTTTGCACTCCTTTGTTGTTTAGTTTCTAGCTTTTTCATGCACGTAGGTTGCTTCAGACAGTGCCTTCTGGTCAGTAGAAAGGTTTGAGAAATCAAGTTTCATGGCTTCCCAAGTGTTTGAATTCATGACTCAATGATATAGAAGAAGAAAAAATGATTTCATTTTATGTAAAGATCAGTGGATCAACAGAGACAGTTACTTGAGATGGTTCTTCGTTATATACCAATCTATTATAGGTATATATGATATTGTTTAGCTAGGATGGAAGTTGGAGTAGATTGAAGGGTTGCAGTGCTAATTAAGCATTTCTGGCCTCTGTACTTCACATTGTGGTATTGGATAATGTCAAATTAAACAAGAAAAAAAAGATCAATTGCCCTTAAGAAAAGACTAGCACATGAAAAGTTCATTTTTATAGGGAATGTAAATGGCATTGTTAATTAAAAGTTTTATTAATTTAAATTTTTTCTTTTTTATCTCTTGAGTAGTGATGTCAAGCATTGTCGGCCTCTGTACTTCACATTATGGTGTTGGAGAATGTCAAATTAAAAAAGAAAAAAAAGATCAGTTTCCCTTGAGAAAAGACGGGCACATGAAAAGTTCATTTTTATAGGGAATGTAAATGGCATTGTTAATTAAAAATTTTATTAATTTAAATTTTTTCTTTGTTATCTCTTGAGTAGTGATGTCCTTTTATGAGACAGTGAGTCCATGAAATATTTGTCATTATGCACACTTAATCTTATTTAGAGTAAGGCTGGTAAACTAGGGCATTCATAAAGGTTTGTTTTTGCATCCAGTTGTCAACACTAGTGTATGGATCAACAAAACTCTGGAGTTAACCGCTAAGGCTTGCTAATTTTGTTGATGAATGCTTTTTCACTATTTGAGATTGGTGATGATTATGGCTTGTTGGAGCCTATGATTTAAAAGGGTAACATTCAGTTGTTGGTTTTACATTGCAAATGCTCATGTGTTCATGTAAGAGTCGACTTTTGTTTATTGAAGAATCCAATATGGGTCTACCTTTTCATGGAAATTTAGTGGAATTTTTGCACTCCTTTGTTGTTTAGTTTCTAAATTTTTCATGCACGTAGGTTGCTTTAAACAGTGCTTTCTGGTCAGCAGAAAGGTTTGAGAAATCAAGTTTCATGGCTTCCCAAGTGTTTGAAATCATGACTCAACGATATAGAAGAAGAACAAAGGATTGGGAAGAGTCTCTTCGTGCAAGAAAAGCAAAGAGTTTTACTCTGAATGAGAGGGCAACATACAAACTGAGTATAACTTATTCTCTGGTTACCTCATGGGTAATGATGATAAACCAGCCCTCATCCACCAGGGAGCTCTAATGTTGTTCCTTCATATTATGCAGCAAACAGAGTTCCAGGAAAAGGTAAATTGTTTATCTAAGTACACAACTGTCGGGACAAAGGGACATTATTTTCATAAAAAGAGGTTTTATTTGATTAGAGATGAAAATTTTGACATTCACAGGGAAAAGTAACATTGTGTTGATATATTACATGATCAATCAGTTGCAGATTTATACAGACACGACACAAAGGCAACTCAAGCCTATCATATTTGTTGGTCATTCCTTAGGAGGAGCATTTGCAACCCTGGCCACTCTATGGGTAATGGGAAAGAGGCTAAGGTTAGGCTCTCCCTTTTGTATCAAATTTGGTTGTCCTTTAGTGGGAGATCAAAGACTTGTTGAAGCAGTTGGCCGTGAGAATTGGGGAGGCAACTTTTGTCACGTGGTTTCCAAGCATGATATTGTTCCTCGGATGCTCCTTTCACCGTTTGAGTCAATTGTTCAGCCCTTTACTACTATTTTTCCATATTGGCAGGGCATAAATGTGTCTGATTCTGTTATTCAAGGTGCTTGCAGGGCTCTTCTTAATCATGTCCTTGATTCTCGAAGTAGCCTTGTCTGTGATTCTCCAAGTAGCCCATACAGGCCTTTTGGCACTTACATGTTTTTCTCAAGTAGTGGTGCAGCTTGTATTGAAAATTCTAGCACAATTTTGGAAATGCTTCATTGGACACTACAAAGCCAAGAAACTTCTTTCGACGAGATTGTACAGGCCTGCTTGTTGGAACACATAAGGTATGGTTTTGTTTTGGAGGAGGTCATAAAAAATTCCATTAGAGGGAGAGGATTACTGAATCCCAGTTCAGAATCCTCTTAACAGATGGGTATTTCATTGGAGCTAGAAGCTATTGGTGTTGGAGCTTAGGTAATACTCAAATCCTTTTTTAAAATAAAATAAAATTTGAATGAACAAAAAAATACATCTAGTGATTTTACTGTGCAGTTAGTTTTTATATCAATAAGATGCCTTAGCATAGATGCATGTTAACCCTGGATATATTATGCACCAAAAACGAGAAAAACTTTTGAGGTTCTTGAGACTTGATTCATCTGTATTAGCATGGATAGATTTTTTATTTTATCTTTATATGTTGATAAGAGCATTATACAACGATCAAACACACTAGTCAGCAGAAAGGTTTGAGCAATCAAGTTTCATGGCTTCCCAAGTGTTTGAATTCATGACTCAATGATATAGAGGAAGAAAAAAGGATTTCATTTGAAGTAAAGATCAGTGGATCAACAGAGACAGTTACTTGAGATGGTTCTTCATTATATACCAATCTATTATAGGTATATATGATACTGTTTAGCTAGGATGGAAGTTGGAGCAGATTGAAGGGTTGCAGTGCCACTTAAGCATTTCCAGCCTCTGTACTTCACATTATGGTGTTGGAGAATGTCAAATTAAAAAAGAAAAAAAAAAGATCAATTGCCCTTAAGAAAAGACTGGCACATGAAACTTTCGTTTTTATAGGGAATGTAAATGGCATTGTTAATTAAAAGTTTTATTAATTTAAATTTTTTCTTTGTTATCTCTTGAGTAGTGATGTCAAGCATTTCTGGCCTCTGTACTTCACATTATGGTGTTGGAGAATGTCAAATTAAAAAAGAAAAAAAAGATCAATTGCCCTTAAGAAAAGACTGGCACATGAAACTTTCATTTTTATAGGGAATGTAAATGGCATTGTTAATTAAAATTTTTATTAATTTAAATTTTTTCTTTGTTATCTCTTGAGTAGTGATGTCCTTTTATGAGCCAGTGAGTCCATGAAATAGTTTTCATTAGGCACACTTAATCTTATTTTAGAGTAAGGCTGGTAAACTAAGGCATTCATAAATGTTTGTTTTTGCATCCAGTTGTCAACACTAGTGTATGGATCAACAAAACTCTGGAGTTAACTGCGAAGGCTTGCTAATTTTGTTGATTAATTCTTTTTCACTATTTTGAGATTGGTGATGATTGTGGGTTGTTGGAGCCTGTTCTTATGATATTTGGTAGAATCTGCAACACATTTAAGTCTAGTTATTTTTCTATAATTTTTATGAGACAATCAAAGGATTCATTGTCCTCTATCTTATGATATTAGAATGAGCTTGAGTGACACTTTGTTAATACATCTACCAAGTGTACCAATCTAAACAAACTCTTTGTACACCTTAAGAAGGTTATGAACCACAAAGCCTTATGTAACCTTAGTAAGTCCACATAAAACTATGCCTTGTAAAAGTGATATATCATTAATTATGCGCTCTTTAATGGAACAATGGAACCACGACTCATTCAATGTTAATTCTTGGTCACATGCATGTTGTTGCTCTTGTGTTATCTTTCTTTTGAATACATAAATACTTATCAATGAGGCCATCATTCTTTCTTCCGACATTATTTGAAACTAAAAAATTATTTGTAGTGATTGACAACCTCTTTTTTAAATTCTCACAAGGGTAGTGTTTCTATCGTTCTTTACAATTTTAAGAGCGCCAACATGATCTATAACCACCTTAAAAGGGAGGTATTTGAAAAAAGAGTTGGTAAGTATGTCCCCTATCTTCACCCAAGGAATTATTGCTTTAATTACTTCAAAGTTCATCCTTAACATTCCATAAATATGTGCCAGAAAAATGTCTGTCCATAGTGCATAATCAGACACCACTCTATGAAAGGCTTTACAGCGTTTCCTTTGCAACATATGGTGAAATTGCTAGTTTATGTGGATATCAACTTCATATATAACTATATATAGAAAAAAAAATTAAGTTTTTATGGATAAAGTTTTTGTTTGGTCTTATATATACTCTATTTACCATTCAAAGATACAAGTTAAACAAGGAAAAATAACACATTGTATTTTTCACTCTAAAAATGTTTTCACGTGAAGAAATTTGATCCCTCTAGGCTCATGTTAAATCTGTATTTAAGATGGATCTATGCTAGTATATATTGGACAACTTACTATGATAATTTGTCATTAAATAAATTTATACGAAATATATATCTTGCATATTAATCTATTATTCATTAAGTGAGTCTCAATTAACTTAGTTTTTAAGACAAAAGTACAAATAATAAATAATAAATAAATTATATATTACTCTCATTCAACATTTATTTAAGAAAATATTTTCTCCTGTCAACTCTAAAATGGTTCAAACTTCCTACAATTGTAAGTAATGATGATGGTGATAATGATGATTATCATCCACTAAGACCAAATATGGTATATAAGAAGCCATAAAGATATTACTCAAAATTCTTTAGAATTTTATTGTTATGCTCAAAAAGCATTAAAAGAAGTGTTTCAAGATCATCATAATTTTGTTTAGTTAAAAGATCAAGAAGGTTGGTAGTGCCACAAATATTTTGAAATTAAAATCCAATATGAGTATAAAATGGATGATCTAAGATGGTTTTTCATATTCAACCATATTACTAGTGTTGCAAAGGTGATAGACTTTTAAATTGTGCCAACCTTGTCCTAGTAATGATGGTAACTTAACACATACATGATATTTACTATATCATATTATAATTAAATGGGTTAATAATAGTAACATACACAATAATGCTCTTAAAAACAACATCTTCTAAACTTGGTCTATTAAAACAATAATGGAGTAGCTAATTAGTATTCTATTTTTTATAAACCATTTAAACACTTAATGAAAAAAATTTAGACACTTGTAATAATGTTTGAAGTGATTTTTCCTTAATATTCTTTATTATAATTGATATAAATCAAATTTTCTCTTTTGTTGCACTCTAATTTATTAAAAAATGATTTTAATCATTTAACAACACAACTAGACTTATAAAATATTTCCTCTTATAGATTTTGAAGTGGTGCCAACATTGTACTCAACATAGGAAAAGTAGTTAGTGTCAATTTAAAATGGTCAATAATAGTAAGAAACACAATATTAATATATTGTTAAATAACTTAGGTAAGAATTTTTTTGTAAAATTTATTATTCACTAGTCAAATTTAATACATAAATATAAATATTCAAGATAATATAAATAATGTAGGGAATCTAAGTTTTAGATGAATGTCATTATGTTCTTTTCAATATAATATCCTTAAACACTCGAGGAATAAAAACTAAACATTTGTAATAAATAGTTTAGTCAATTTTCTCTCTTTCCTCTTGTATTTGAAAATAATCAAATTGTATTACTTTGTTACTATTCTAATTCACTATTGATTAATATCAACTATAAGTAAAAAAAAAAATGTATGTAATGATGATGGTGATAATGATGATTATCATTCACTAAGACTAAATATGGTATATAAGAAGCCATAAAGATATTACTTAAAATTCTTTAGAATTTTATTGTTATGCTCAAAAAGCATTAAAATAAGTGTTTCAAGATCATCATAATTTTGTTTAGTTAAAATATCAAGAAGGTTGGTTGCGCCACAAACATTTTGAAATTCAAATCCAATATGAGTATAAACTGGATGATCTAAGAGAGTTTTTCATCTTCAACCATATTACTACTATTGCAAAGGTGATAGTCTTTTAAATTGTGCTAACCCTGTCTTAGTAATAATCACAACTTAACACATACATGATATTTACTATATCCGATTATAATTAAATAGGTTAATAATAGTAACATACACAAAATTATTTTCATAAGAAAATAATAGTAACATACACAAAATTATTTTCATAAGATAACCTTAACAAACTTAGCTTTTAGTACAAACTATAAAAAATCTTAAAAGAGATAATGTAAGGAATCCAAGATTAAGATGTGAAAGATTTGCTTTTGCAAGTTTATATAAATTTGCTTTATATAGTTTACCATGATAAAATTTTCACCAAAAATGGTGAATATCTACATTAAAATTTGTAAACTAAGTGATTTTAAAATTCCACATTTTAAAAAAACTCAATCTAGTTAAAGTTCTAAAATTCTAGATCAACTGAATACTTCCAAATTTAATGAAATATGTGTTCTATCCACCATACTGCTCCCATATCATCCTAACTATCGTCTGACCAGAGCAAGCAGACTCATAATTTCCCCTCCCTCGCTTTCAGATCAACTCACCTAGCCAGTTTCCTATGTATACTAGGCCTTTAGTCCTTATGTCACTCTCATCTATGAATTTGATCTTGACTGCTTCCCCTTCCCCTATTCGATCAAGCTCGAGCCTCGGTCTAGCTGCATTCGACCCTTCACTTCCCAAATGCTCAACCTTCTATGTTATCCTCACCACCGACCTTTGTTCCCCCATCCCCCCAGCTCTCTTTGCTTGCATACCAACATGTCCACCCATCGCACCAACTCCTCTGCTCCAATGGGGAATAATCGTAGCTAGGGCCGTGGAAGGAGGGCTCAAGCTTCACGTTGAGCTTCTCCCAGCATGTCGCCAACTACAAGGGAAGAGTCCGCAACTCGACATGCCGCCCTAAACTATGAGACAACGGTCAATCTTGAAACTCGTCAAAGGGTGGAAGAGCTTAAAGAGCAGGCCAGGTTGGTTTTCCAGCACCTTGCTACTAAAGAGGTTGATGAGAAATTCAATTGGATTCCTGACCCCAAACTCACGAGAGCTAGGAAAAACCTATTCAATCGGGCAATTGAGCTGCACTGGCAGACCAAAACAATGATTGGTCTTTCCATGCATGCTAACCGGGATCACAACACCATCTTGGAAAAGAAGCTAGACAAACTCACCCAGAAATTCACTCTGTATGTCACCGTTGTTCATCGTCGCCACGTTGTCACCAAGGAGTCTCCACACTTCGCTTTGTTAAAGAACTGGATGGCTATAGCGAAAGCCTCGCCCACAGTCAAAAGGGAGGTCGTCGGTGCCACCACCGGCAAACTAGCCCAGGATGCCTTTATTGAGGGAAATACTCCAGAGTGACCTATCAGTCTCGAGGCTGACTCCGACGAGGATATCTCGTAATTCGCCTCTGCTTCTGCCTCTATTTTTTGGAATGTATCAAGTCTGTTGTTCTAGTATCGTGCTCATTTCCTCTATGTTTTTGGCTCTCGAGAGCCCTCGTCCTTCTGCCAACAAAGTCTTATGCGTCAGGCATCATAGCAGCCACTTGGCCTCAGTTAGTTATCCACAACATTATCAAGCTCTCCCATCACTCGGCTCTCTAGGGAATTTTGTGCTCAGGACCTATAAAATTTTGTGTAATTCCAAGAATTATCTTTCCAAGTCTGCCGGTAACATTTTTTGTAATGACAAGAAATATCCTTCAAAGTCTGGTTGCGGTGGCATGTTACTCGCACCAACTCCCCAATTCGTAATTACTCGCTTTAGTTGTTAATAGAATCATCTTACTTACAAAAAAAAAACATTAAAAAAAATAACCTAGATCTATCTTATATTTAAATTTAGTAAAAATGAGAGGAATTAAATTTATTAAACTTATTAATATGTAAATATTTTTAATAGTAGTCTAACCATCCTGCTTTTTTCCCACCACTTTTGACAGTCTTGAAAATTCCTTCGCCTCTGTAAACTTCTCTTAAAAAATAATATAAAATTAAATTAAATTTACTATCTCCATATATATATATATATATATATATATATATATATATATATATATATATATATATATATATATATATATATATAAACAATTCAAATAAAATAAATTTGAATTTGTAGACCCACAAAGGGATTCGGGGTGGTTGTGGTGGCTTTTTGTGAAACTAGGGTTTGTATCCCTCCGGAAACAACCCTCCAAGCTTATAAAATTATATTTACATTCTCATTTTACCCTCCCTTTTGTATTATTTTCAGTTTGGAGACTCATCCCAATCTAGATTTAATAGTGCTAATGGAGTTAGA
The DNA here is from genome assembly GCA_034641835.2 of Pinus albicaulis. Lineage (NCBI taxonomy): Eukaryota > Viridiplantae > Streptophyta > Pinopsida > Pinales > Pinaceae > Pinus > Pinus albicaulis. Next base: position 1,678,179,248 of record CM076579.1, on the reverse strand, counting down.
ACTAGTAGGTAAATCAAAAAGCAAACAACCAATGGGAAGCACTAGTTTGCAAGTAGACCAACACTACTTTGTAAGTGGACAATTAGTGCTTATGTTAGGTCTAGTTTTGTTGTTGCTGCTACTATTGTTGTTTATGTAGCCGTGATTAATGATGCCATGTTTAGTAATATTGAAGAGTTTGATGAAAAATGTTTATGTTGATCATTGATTTGTAGACTTATAGGAGGACATTGATCATGTATTTTATGTAGAAATTATATAACATATACATTATATATCATTTATCCGACTAACAATATTTAACTTCTTGCTTAATACAAAATCCTTCCACTGTTAATATTTTGCGGAAATTATAAACTCAATTGCAAACACATGAAGCAATAAAAACAATCACACATAACACAGTTGTTTAACGGGAAAGCCTGAAGCTAAAAACCCCAACTATCATATATTATGTATCATGGAGATCATGTAACAATCTCATACAAATCTTAGTACATCAAGCTCTCGGTACAATACAATCGTCACACACTAACAAGATGAAATCTGCAAATCCATGCAACGATTTCTTGCCACACGATAGCCTGCCTCCTTTGCACAATCCCTACTAAAAGATACCACGAATGAACTCGAATTTCTCCAGCCTTGCTCACACAATCCTCATTGGAATCTCCACTGAGTGTTGGATGCAATCAATGCATCACTATAGTCACAACTGATAGTCACACTTGCTCTTTCACCTATCTCTCCACTGGTCTCCACTGAAACTGCCATGCACTGTATTTAACTGATGTATTCTTCAGTTGATTAATGAGTAATTATTTAGTGAATTAATTAACTAATTAATTCACACCACTCTCACTAGTGTATCAATCAGTTAGACTAGATACAACTAGCTCAACTGAGTCTAACTGAGTTAAACTAAATACAACTCCACCAACTACTCTTCCAACTTTTTGTCATGTTTGCCATAGGTTCTATTTAGTCCTCCATGCATGAACCACTAGTAAACCCTAGGAATTGTGTAATTCCTTCAGCCCACTGATTTTCCAAATCTGTGCACTGAAACTAAGTGCTCCAAGAGAATAAGTTTTTGTTTATGGTCGGATTATTATTAAGAGCTAATAATAATCAACACTTCTATTTTTAGATAGAAGATCTATAAATAGACTTCACCCAATATTATAAAAATAGAATTTCATCTATTTTTCCAAATTGACCAACCATCCACAAATAGCATCCTACAACTTCTGAAATATGATCACCATGTCTAAAAATAGACTTGCACCTAAAAATAGCCTGCGAGCTCACTTAGTGAAAGGTGACTGATTTTCACTAAGCTCATCATCTTGTTGAATCTCAACATTTTATTGCAAACATTTATTCACTAGATGCCATGTTTATATATTCACTTTTATATGATATATAAATGAGTAAACTTTGAATATTTTATCTATAATAATTTGAAATCATAATTTTAAATGTTAAAAATAATTTTTTTTGGTTAAATTAAAATTTTTTATTTCATATTATTTTTAAAAAACCAGAAATTGGTCTAGAGACAAATGTCACAAATTTTTTTGGATGGTAATGTCTAAATTTTGTTTTTCAAAAAATCTAGCAGTAGAGGTGTCTGAATCAAGGTTTTGATGATGGAAATAGAATCAACACTAACAAAATCCCTCAGAAAACCCAAAACCTTGAAATTTGACCACTATAACCTGAATTTACAAAAAAATTATGCACAATTTTATCAAAATCTTACCAAGTTTTTTTTTTTTTTTTACAAATTTGAATCCTTATAATCCTACGATAAATCTAACTAGCCTAGTTCTCCGATTCTCATCCAAAAATTGATTTCATGTGGCCGAAGTTTGTTCCAGGTTTTCAATATATGAATCCCACACGCAATTCGATAGTCCTCACTCATATATTGACTCGTCTTTTTTTCTGAATGGTTGTCACGTTGAAACCTCCGCAAATGAGCGTCTGGATCCCACACACAACTCGATAGTGGTCAGTGATCATGCGGTCGATGCAATTTTAGTGTTTGGATCCCACGGTCTACACAATTGAGCGTGTGGGTCCCATTCACAAAGTGATAGCCCTCACGCGGTCGGTGCTCCATGGCATATATGGGCAACCAATATTATAGACCCATTCAGTCCATTTTTGGGGAGGAACTTTGGCGAATGGCAGGTGATTATAAATTTCTTGAGTTAGAAGTTTGTAATTTTGCTTTGCATTTAATATGGCACCATGTGATTTTGAAAAAAGTTGGATAGGAATATTTCTTATAGTTGAAAAACGGAACATTTTGCAGGCACCTTTGCACTTGCGGGATTTAGAGATTCAAGGAAACCTTGGTAATATTCCCAACTCTATAGGGTGGCTTCAGTTCCTCGAATGGATTTCCAGGTATTGCAATTTGTCCCACAAAATATTAATATTGCCAAAAAAATTTGGTCAGATTCAGTCATTGAAGACCTTGCTATTACGCAGATGTGTAAATATAAAGTGTTGAAGAGGTAAATCCCCTCTGCGGACAGAGGTGATCCCTACTAGCCTAGATCGGGCCTAGCAACAATCAAGTCACGCAATGACGCTGGTTCCTAGTTATGAAAAGACAAAGATGCGACAAGTAGCCTACCTCAAATCCCACGTAGTTGTCGTTGAAGAAAAGATGATTTTTTCCGTCCCTCGCTTGACAAATCATGATCCTTCCATTCGACATGTCTGGACACCTGTACACGTGCAAGGAAATAACAACATACAACATAAAATCTAAAGCATGTAACCATATATTAGTCAAAGAGGATATAATTCATTGCATTACATAAAAGGATGAACACATGAATGGAACCATAATCAGAGTCACTTATATTAGAAATAACAAAAGGGAGATTACAACCATATGCTCTGACGCTATGATCTTCCTTCGGTGGAGCTAATAGTGGAGCGTGTCTCAAAAAAGCCTGTTGGGAATCTAGACAAAGCTCTCTCTCTTCGGCTTGGCTCTCAAAGGTTGCTCGGCTATAGTTTCCTTCCTACAAGTTCTGCTAGCTTGCTAATGGAGAAGGCAAGCATTTATAGATGGAGGAGAGGGAGTTGGGATCCCTATAATCATGGAATAGGCCCTATCTCTAAGGAAGCTTCCATGATAGGTGGAAAACCACTTCCTATACATGGAGATCCAAAGCCAAACCACTCAACTCCTTCTGATGATTCATTCAGGATTTTGTTGAAACCAAACTTCCACCATTTATTTTTTAAAAACATCCCTTATTAATCTTGGCGCGAGTGAAACATAGAGACAGTGTGCCAGTTGGTGCGCCTCTTATGGTGGATTTCCCCCATTGGCACGAGGGCTAAACTGGCTAGTCACGCCAAGGCTAAAACATCTGTTTTTAGGGTTTTTCAGAGGAAATGTTCTTCAGGGGAATGTTTGTCCTTATGCAAGGGGATGCCATGAAGGTGTTTTCAGGTCATGTCACTGCTCACAAGTCACGAGAATAGCCCTCCAATGTTCGGGATGAGGGATTGCAAGGACGGTGAAAAAATGTTGTGTAACATAAAGTCACTCCCACATTCCGTTGGTGATCTAAGAAACCTCCATGCATCGATCTCTTTTGTGATCCTCTTTTCTTCTGGTGAAGCCAAGTTTCCGTAGGTCGGTATCAAATTTCTGATACCATATCCTTGGTGACTTTTTGAACCCATACATATACTTTTTTAACCTGCATACCAGTTCTTTCTTACCCTTCACCATAAAGCCTTCAGGTTGCTTCATGCAGATCTCCTCTTCCAAATCCTAGTGAAGAAATGTTGTCTTCACATCCATTTGTTCTACCTCAAAATAAAATGCAGCAACAACAGATAAAAGTAATCTAATAGAAGTAACCTTGGCAAAAAGACAAAAATATCACCAAAATCAATTCTTGGCACCTGGGAATAACCTTTTTCTACCAACCAAGCTTTGTATTTATCCACCTTGCCTTACACATTCATCTTCTTCTTAAACACCAATTTTCTCCCGATGGGCTTCCTTCCAGCCAAAAACTCCACCAGATGCCATGCATCGCTTTTGTGCAAGGATGCCATTTCATCAACCATGGCCTCCTTCCATAGTTTTCCATCCTCTGAATACACTTCTTCCCTGATAGTTCTGGGATCATCATAAGTGATAGTTAAAGAAAAATTTGAACAGAAAGAAGATGGATTATACCTTTCTGGTTTTCTTCTTTCCCGAACTGATCTTCTCACAGCTGGAGTTTGTGGCTCTTCCTCTTCTGAATCTTCTTTTGTTGTAGAGTCATATTCATCCTCCTTTAGCTCAAACTCTATCTTCTCAGGTTCCTTCGGTAAGACTTCATGTTTAACAACATCTTTCACCGCTCTAAACACCACATCTCGACTGTACACTACCTTCCTTGTTTTTGTGTTCCAAATCTTATAACCTTTTAAACCATCCTTATACCCAATAAAGATGCACCTTTCAGATTTATTATCCAACTTGGTCCTTTTCTCCTTTGGAACATGTACATATGCATCACATCCAAATACCCTCAGCTGTGAAAGAGAGGGTTTCTTACCTGTCCAACCTCATGTGGAGTATTATCCTCCAACGCTGATGAAGGTGATTTGTTAACCAGGTAACATGCAGTCTCCACTGCCTCTACTCAAAATTCCTGTCCTAACCTGGTACCACTGAGCATGATTCTTGCCTTTTCCATCAACGCTCTGTTCATTCTTTCTGCAACTCCATTTTGCTGAGGTGTGTATGGATTATTTTTCTGCCATGATATACCACACTTCTTACAGAATTATTCAAATTCCTTCTTGTAGAACTCTCCACCATTATTTGTCCTCAACACCTTTATCTTCATCTCTGTCTGGTTTTCCACTAGAGCCTTAAATTCTCTAAATTTGTCAAAGACTTCAGATTTCTTCCTCAAGAAATATATCCATGTATTCCTTGAGAATTCATCTATGAATTAAACATAGTACACAAACTTACCGAGTGATGGAACCGACATAGGTCCAAACACATCAATGTGCACAAGCTCTAATATCTTGTTCGCCCTCTTAGAACCAGAAGGAAAACTCACCTGATTCTACTTCCCATATACACAATGTTCACAGAAATCGAAATCCAAAGAGAAATTGGACATACCTTCTACCATACCATTATTATGCAGTATTCAAAGGCCCATCTCTCCAGTATATCCAAGCCTTTGATGCCATAGCATGGTATTTTCTCCAGATACCGCTAGGCTTTCCACTCCACTTTCAGGAACCATAGAACTGTTGCACCCATTAATAACAATATTACATTGAAGCTTGTATAGAGTTCCAACCGAACTCCCTGCATTAATACCAGTGCTCCCAGAACCATCTTGAATGTATCTTTCTCGAACATTATTTTTACCCCTGCATCATCCATCTTGCTTACAGAAATCAGATTCCTGGCCAATGCAGGAATATGCAGAACATGAGGAAGTGTAGGCTAATCCTTCCACCTTGCAGCTTCAACTTGAATTTTCCACGTCCGATGATTCTGGCCTTCTTATAATCCCCTAAGAAGACATCACCACCATCATACTTCTCATACTCACAGAACCACTCCCTATGGAGAGTGAAGTGAAAGGATGCACCCAAGTCAATCAACCATGCCTCATGATCTACATGTGTATTTGAAGAAGAAGCCAAATACACATTCCCACCATCATCTTAGGTGTTTTTTGCCTCTGCAGAAGGGGCATCATCAGATCCATTTCTTTTCTCAGGAGCTTTAGATCTACAGTATTTTTTGTAGTACCCTTCCTTTCCGCATTTCCAGCGCACCTTTACAAACTTCCTGGAGTTAGATCTCCCTCTAGATTAAGATCTCCCACTCGAAAACTTATTTTTGTTTTTTTTTTGGGACCTTACTCGTACAGATAAGGTATCTCCATTACGCCCGTCCATATTTCTCTGTCTCATTTCCTCCGACAGCAAGGTTGAGATAATTTCATCAAAATTCAAGGTAGTTGTATTGCTACCTATTGCAATAACAAATCTGGTAGAGAACACAACAAATTGGTGCACTTATCTTCGTCTGATATTTTAATATCAACAAATGACAACTGACTTACCACATTATTGAAGGCGTTTGGATGCTCTGTCACCGAGTCTCCATCCTTCATCCTCAGGGTATACAGATTTTTCCATAGGAACAATTTATTCACCAGAGACTTAGATTGGTACAAAGTCCCTAGCTTGTCCCACAAAGTCTTCACCGTAGCTTCCCTAGATACATTCAACAATACCGAATCTGAGATACACAACTGTATTTTGTTGTTTGCCTTCCGATCCAACTTCTTCCAATCTTCATCTGACATTTTCGTTGGTTTAGTACCCGGATCTACCACGATCCACTGATATTTATCCACCAGTAGATCCTCCATCTTGAGCTTCCAAAACTCAAAAAATTGACCATTAAATTTCTCGATCTCTATCTTTCCATTTCTCACCATCTTATTTCACTGCAAGAATAGATCCCGCAGATCTTCTACTGAACATAGTCTACCACGGGCCCGAGAAAAAAACCCCTCAGCAGCAAAGGCATCCCCTTGAATTTGAAACAGCTCTAATACCAAATGTAGGTTTTAACTCGGTACATAAATTATCTGCAAACGAATCTCAGAAAAGAAAATAAATAATAGCGATAAGATAAAACATAAAATAGATATACACAGAGATTTTCCCCTGGATCCCAAACCGGGTCTACCAGCTTGATTTTTCATTATATTCCTTTTAGTGTTACAACACATATATATACATGCCGAAGAAGGCATAAACCCCAATTCATTAACCCTGGATTAGAACATAATCATAGTTCCCTTGATTGGATCTACAAAGTAACAGGGGCCGAAAACCATCATGCCCCAAAACCATGTGCAAACCCATGCAAAAAAACCACAGGCGAGTCTGCCCACCAAAAAATAAGGTCCAAAAAAAAATTTCTGGGGCGATGTCGCCCCCCTATGACCCCCCTGTTGTGCCCGGCGCAATGTACAGGATGGGCTATCATTCCCCTGTGTGTGTAAGTAATCATGGAAATAATAGACACATACCCAACATTTATCCTAGCTGAAGGATTAAGTTGCTCCATCTCGACTGCCTCCTCCCTAAACTCTATCTCTAGTATCAAGCTTTACCCATCTGTTCCTCCATCCACTCATCAAAAATTCGCTGATGACACCCTGCTTATGGGAACTCCCAATGTCAAAGAAGCCCTGGCCTTTAAATCCATCTTGATTGAATTCTCTGAGGCCTTGGGAACTACCATCAACATGGACAAGTCCAAGTTGTTCTTTCTTAATACCTCCCCTCCCATCTAGCAAAATATAGCTAGAATTCTGGAATTCAAACTCAGTTCCTTCCCTTCCAAATACCTGGGTGTCCCCCTCATGGACAAAACACATGTTAAATCCAGCTAAGAAAACCTCACAACCAAGCTGGAAAAAAAATTAAATAGCTGGACCTTCAGAACTCTTAAATTCATTGGTCGCCTTGTGTTTTCATGTATGTATTGCAAGCCACTCCCCTTTACCAATATTCAGCCATGGTCGCCCCCAAATCTATCTCTTTCCATCCTAGGAATATCCAAAGAAATTTCCTCTAGAAAGGAAAAAAGGACAACAGTAAATGGGCTCTTGTGGCTTGGGACAAAATCTGCAAATCAAAGCTAGGAGGAGGCCTGGGTCTTAGAGACCCAGAGAGAACGGGAAAAGCACATGTGGAAAAGACGTGGTGGAGATGGATCACCAACCATCACTCTTCTTGGGAAACTATCTGGAAAGCTAAATACACTCCCACTCATAGCCCTAAAGCCCTCATTTTCTTAAATGGCACCATCAAAGGCTCCGCGACGTGGAATCATGCTTGGGAAAATAGGGACATCATCCAAAACAACTGCATTTGGTAAATTGGTAATGGTGAAACTGCTTTATTTTGGGAGGATGAATGGAAACAAAACTCCAAACTAAAACAAGAGCAGTATGAAAAGATTAAAACTCAAATGTAGAACAAAAATAAAACCCTGGTGAAACATTATTGGAAGGAAAACAATTAAAATACAAACTGGAGAGAGTGGCTGGTAGCTTCATATTGGGACCACCATATCTATCCGATCACCTAGAACAAACTCTCCGAAGATCTCATTCAAAGATAGATATAAATTGCAGATGAGAAGGACAAACTAAGATGGGGGAAGAACCCAGCAGGACACTTCAACAGCAAGTAAGCTTACAGATATGTGACCTCCCCCAATCCCATCCCCCTGGAGCGTAAATGGAAAGATCTATGGGCCCGAAATAATTGACCAAAAATATCCATCTTTATTTTTCTAATCATGCATAAAAAAATCCTCACATGGTATAATCTCAAAAATAAGGGTTTCATTGGGCCCTCTAAATGCATACTCTTTAGACTTGAGGAGGAGACAACCAATCACTTGCTAAAAGACTGCTCTTTTGCCTCAAATATTTGGAACTGGGCCTCCTTGATCTTCAAAACCATTGATAGAGACCCCTCCTCCATTCTTCTAAACATTGAGCACTGGCGCTCCTCATATTCCTCACACCCGCAGATCAACCGTGCACGGATCCTTCTACCAGGTATTATTTTATGGTCCCTTTGGAAGGAAAGGGATGCTAGAACTTTCAAAAACCTGTAGAGGCCCAAAGAACAAATAATATCCTCCATCAAGCAAACCATCTGAGAATCAGTTGGCCTCTTGCAATCTTCCAATCCTTCCAACCCCTCTCAGGAGGACCTCTGCATCCTGCAAATGTTGGATATCTCTCTCCCCACCATTCCCCTGATATCCTATAAACCCCCCCCCCTTCAGACTGTTGCTCTGGCTTGGATTCCTCCGGAGACCGACTTCATTAAATTGAATTATCATAGCGCTGCAAAGGGAAACCCTGGAAACTCAGGCTTCGAGGGAGCTTTTAGAATTCACGCTAAGCAAATCATATGGCTTTACGAAGGCAACCTAGGTCACTCAACCAACAATGCTGCGGAAATTCAAGCATTGGAGCATGGTTTAGCGATCTCCAAGGACCATAACTTCTGACCACTAATTGTGGAACGAGACTCGATGGTGGGCCACGCATGTTTGTCGAAAACTTCAAAAAGGTCATAGATTAGAACATGTATCAAACAACTGACAACTAAACAAGATCCTCCATAGGATAGAAATACACATCAAACATGCCAAAGGAGTCTCCTTCCAGGAAGTCTGGCGCAGAGCAAACTAGTTGGAAGGCATACTTACCAATGCTAGGACAAAAGGAAACCTTCACCTCATTTCCCAAGCTTGGGATGATTATGAGAAATCCATGGCAAAACATGATTGCACCATCATCATCATGACAGTGTTTCCAAGCCACGATTAATCGTTGGTGGATCCCCACACGCTAAACCGATGATTCCACTTCATGGCACCCCCCTTCGCATCAGGCGAAGTACCTTGGCCTCCTCATCGATAGTTGTCCACCGCCTTGAGAGCCTATCCACCATACTAATCCCATGTCATCCTAACTATCATCTGACCAGAGCAGGCAGACTCATAATTTCCCCTCCCTCGCTTTTAAATCAACTCACCTAGCCAGTTACCTATGTATACTAGGCCTTCAGTCCTTATGTCACTCTCATCTATGAATTCGCTCCCGACTGCTTCCCCTTCCCCTATTTGATCAAGCCCGAGCCTCAGTCTGGATGCATTTGACCCTTAACTTCCCAATTGCTCGACCTTTTGTGTTCTCCTCCCTGCCAACCTTTGTTCCCCCATCCCCCCAGCTCTCTCTGCTTGCATACTAGCATGTCCACCCATCGCACCAACTCCTCTGCTCCAATGGGGAATAATCGTAGCCAGGGCCATGGAAGGAGGGCTCAAGCTTAGTGCTGAGCTTCCCCCAGCATGTCACCAACTACAAGGGAAGAGTCTACAACTCGACATGCAGCCCTAAACTATGAGACAACAGTCAATCCCGAAACTCGTCAAAGGGTGGAAGAGCTTAAACAGAAGTCCAGGTTGGTTTTCCAGCGCCTCACTACTGAAGAGGTTGATGAGGAATTCAATTGGATTCCTGACCCCGAACTCACGAGAGTTAGGGAAATCCTGTTCAGTTAGGCAATTGAGTTGCACTGGCAGACCAAAGCAATGATTGGTCTTGCCATGCATGCTAACCGGGATCACAACACCATCTTGGAAAAAAAGCTGGACGAACTCACCCAAAAATTCACTCTGTATGTCACCATTTTTCACCATCGCCACTTCATCACCAAGGAGTCTCCACACTTCGATGTGTTAAAGAATTGAATGGCTATAGCGGAAGCCTCGCCCACAGTCAAAAGGGAGGTCGTCAGTGCCACCACTGGCAAACCAGCCCAGGATGCCTTCATTGAGGGAAATACTCCAGAGCGACCTATCAGTCTCGAGGTCGACTCTGACGAGGATATCCTGTAATTTGCCTCTGCTCCTGCCTCTATTTTTTGGAATGTATCAGGTCTGTTGTTATAGTCTCATGCTCATTTCTTCTATGTTTTTGGCTCTCAAGAGCCCTCGTCCTTCTGCCAACAAAGTCTTATGCGTCAGGCATCATAGCAACCGCTTGGCCTCAGTTAGCTATCCACGACATTATCAAGCTCTCCCATCACTCAGCTCTCTAGGGAATTTTGTGCTCAGGACCTGTAAAAAATTTTGTATTGTCAAGAATCATCTTTCCGAGTCTACCGGTAACATTTTGTGTAATGACAAGAAATATCCTTCAGAGTCTGGCTACAGTGGCATGTTGCTCGCACCAACTCCCCATTATGTAATTACTCGCTTCAGTTGTTAACAGAATCATCTTACTTACAGAAAAAACATTAAAAAAACTAACCTAGATCTATCTTATATTTAAATTTAGTAAACTTGAGAGGAATTAAATTTATTAAACTTATTAATATGTAAATATTTTTAATAGTAGTCTAACCATCCCTTTTTTCCCACCACTTTTGACAGTCTTGAAAATACCTTCACCTCTTAAACTTATCTAAAAAATTAATATAAAATTAAATTAAATTATTAAAAAATTTACAAATTAAAAAATTCCGATCAAAATTTATTAAATTTATATTCAAAATAAATAATTTAAATTTACTATCTCCACAAATATATATATAAACCATTCAAATAAAATATACTTAAGGTTGTAGACCCACACACAGGGATTTAGGATGGTTGTGAGTGGCTTTTTGTGAAACTAGGGTTTGTATCCCTTCAAAAACAACCCTCCAAGCTTATAAAATTATATTTCCATATTCTCATTTGCCTCATACATGTTATTTGGGGTTTGGAGACTCATCCCAATTTATATCTAATAGTGCAAATGGAGTTAGAACTAGTAGGTAAATCAAAAAGCAAACAACCAATGAGAAGCACTAGTTTGCGAGTAGACCAACACTACTTTGCAAGTCGAAAATTAGTGCTTATGTTAGGTCTAGTTTTGTTGTTGCTGCTACTATTGTTGTTTATGTAGCCATGATTGATGATGCCATGTCTAGTAATAGTGAAGAGTTTGATGAAAAGTGTTTATGTTGATCATTGATTTGTAGAGACTTATAGGAAGACGTTGATCATGTATTTTATTACAAAAATTTATTCACTAGATGCCATGTTGATATATTCGCCTTTATATGATATATAAATGAGTAAACTTTGAATATTTTATCTTTGATAATTTGAAATAGTAATTTTAAATGTTAAAAATAAATATTTTTGGTTAAATTAAAAATTATTATTTCATATTAATTTTTAAAAAACCAGAAATTGGTGTAGAGACAAATGTCACAAATTTGTTTAGATGGTAATGTCTAAATTTTGTTTTTCAAAAAATCTGTTAGTAGGGGTGTCTGAATCAAGGTTTTGATGATGGAAATAGAATCAATACTATCAAAATCCCTCAGAACACCCAAAATCTTGAAATTTATCCACTATAACCTGAATTTAAAAAAAATGTATGCCGAACTTTATCAAAATCTAACCAAGTTTTTTTTTTTTTAACAAATTTGAATCCTTATAATCCTAGGATAAATCTGACCAGTCCAGTTCTCCGATTCTCATCCAAAAATTGATTTCATGTGACCGAAGTCTGTTCCAGGTTTTCAATCCCTGGAACACACGCAATTCGATAGTCCTCAGTCATATATTGACTCGTCTTTTTGTTTGAATGCTTGTCACGTTGAAACCTCCGCAATTGAGCGTGTGGATCCCACACATAACTCGATAGTGGTCAGTGCTCACACGGTCGACGCAATTTTAGCATGTGGATCCCACGGTCTACGCAATTGAGCGTGTGGGTCCCATTCACAAAGTCATAGCCCACTTGAACTCATAATTAAATCATTACAACCAGTCTTCCAAGAGTGCCCACTTGTGATAATGAGCAGCTACATGTGTATATTTTATGGCCTTCCAAGATTTGCACTAATTAACTAAATGCGTTCGCCACTAATTGATTATTTTGATGTGCTTTCGTTAGCAGTGCAGTGGAATACATATTGCTTGCTGTTAGAATTGGATTACCCCCGTTGATTATTATGGTTAATTATCAGTTTTTTTAATGATTAGAGATTCATATATAATAAATAGTGGCCTTGTATATATGGTTATGTATATTTATTAAAATTTTCCAAATTTTTGTTTGTTTAAAAGCTTGTAATGAAACATGTTAATGGTTGAAGATCTAAAAGTATGAAAGTTTATTTTTTTACTAATTACTAGCTATTTATCCATTTATTTCAGATAGCATGATTTTTTTATTAATAGTGATTGTTCTAGTAGTTAATGATAGTTATTTTCCCCGGATGCGAGTGACAGGGTATGAAGAGACGGCAATCAGCGTGCGGGACGACGCGTGGCAAGGCCACATGGCCACCCGCAGGTTGCAGTTAATTCTCCCCCGAGCTTTTAATACTCCAGGCCGTCACCCTATGCGGCATTTATGCCGTTGTGGGGGTCGAGGCTGCAAGCATTTCAAAATGCCACCCACTAGTTCATCACCTCCGCTCTTTGTTACTGTGCCTGGGTTCCCTGTTCGGCCTCAGCTCCGTCTGGTGGTTTCCATGCCAATTCTGCTTCTGCCTGTTGGCTTTGGCTGCTGCCCGGAAGCTGAGGTCCCCAGCTCTCGCACCTCCCTCGGCAGACGCTGTCACCTTGGTTGCTGTGTGGATTTTCTTCCCGGCTTTCACTTCTCGCAAAGCCCTTTCTGCCCTATGCTTTTCTCTGCCTCGCTAGAGCTTAATTCGCCTTCCCCTCCCTTGCCCCCTGCTGCCAATTCTGTCCATTCCCTTTTTCTTTGTGCTGATATGCCACGACTCAGGCATCACTTGAGATGTCGACAAGGCAGCACCAGAGCACGCCCCTCTGGCCGGCGTCGCTCAACCTCCACCAGCATTTCGTCGTCCTCTCCTGAATGCTTTCATGGTCAATATCCCTCAACACGTAGTGGGCGTGGGCGTAGGGTCACTTCCTCCCCCAGGTGCATCGCCTCTGCTTCTCTGTCGCCCCCTCGCTCTCGTCCCGCCGCTTCTGCCTCCTTACACAGCCCGACCACTGCCCATTTTCATTTCCAGTGTAACACCAATCGACCTCTGGTTATAGCGATAGTCACAGTTTCTTTCAAAGAAATTCTTGAGGCAATTCTCGGCCCCTCCTCTCTCACGTGCCCTAGTACCATGCCTGGCCCCTCTGACCTAGTGCATCCCCCTCCAGCCTCGGACAGGGGTGTTTCTCTCAAGGCGGGTGATTGCAACTCAGCCCTTCTTCAGGATAAACGCAAGTAGGACGACAGCAGTGTAGCAGGTGCAGCAGCAACTCGAAGTTGCCCCATTCCGGACGATGATGATGGATATTGGTGCAGGATTGAAGAAGAACCCCCCTCGGAGGATTATGGTCTTTAGTTCCGGTGGCATTGTCCAAGTAATTCTGTTCAGATCTTTTGTCATTTTTGCTGTTTTGGGATGTATTAGTTTATGGTATGCTATAGCTAGTTTCCTCCATAGAGGCAGCTTCCAAACCTTTCATGGGTTGGTCTCCCCATGCGGGCAGCCCAATTTTTGTTATTTTGCTGAACTTGTGAAGCCTCTGATGGCCTGCATTATTGAGGCCATGGACTAGATGTACTATATGTTTCATTAATAGATTTACTCTTACTTAGAAAAAAAAAATGATAGTTATTTTTATATAATAACTAGGTTATGATAGATTTTTAGTTGTGTAAAACTAAATAAATATATAACTAAAAATACAAACTGAAATTTAACCATTAAAAATTAAGTTTCTAATAATTGTGTTTTCAAAAATAGTGAAATGTTGGTAATTAAAAATTTGGACAATTAAGGAAAACATTAAACCATGGCAATGAGTGTTTGGGTTCCACACACAAAGTGAGATTCCCGACTCCTCATCACTCAGTCAAATGTAATGGTTGAAGTCTTTGGAGATCGTCGTTCTACTGTAGTGGAACGCTTTGTTTTCTCTTTGCACCACAATTCATGCTAACCCATGAATAAATAATGTCCTCACGCGGTTGATGGTCGGAAAAAGGAGAAGAGAAGTGGGAACACCAATCTTTGAGAAGAGCGGTCTGCTTTTTCTTTGTTTTTCTTTGCATGTCCCCGACGAGGTCAAGGTATAAGGAGTTAGGCTCAATCTGGTTGAACCCTTGCAAGATCAACCTCGCAAACCCCGAGGACCTCCCATGGAGGAAGAACGAAAAGACAAGGGAGCAGGAGATGCTATAAAATTATTTCTCGAGGAGGCCCTCGAAAAACAAAGGAACGCGATGTTGGATAACTTTCCCAAGATCCTTCAACGACTTCCCACTAATGATGCATCTACATCCAGCAACCACTCTAGAAGCGCCTCTCCTTTCAAGGTACAGGTCAACTTCAACATTCATGTATTTGAAGGCTAGATAGATGTAGACACAATAGATAGATGGTTGAATTTGCTGGAAGGGTATTTCTCTATCTATGATTTCTCTGATCGATAAAATATTACTTTTTCACTCCTCAAAGCTACCCCACATGTCAAAGACTAGTGGGAAACCTACTGTGAGTAGAAAGACAAGAGGTCACCCTCTCTGTTCTCGGCCGCACCCACTTGTAATTCATTCTGAGATGGTATCAAGGAACAATATTACCCTATGGGGAGTTATGAGGACAAGTACATCCAATGGACCATGTTATGGTAGCAAATCAATCAAGATGTGCATGAACTGAGGAATTTGTTCAATACCCTAAGCACAAAGTTGGGTATTAAATATTTAGAGAGACATTTGATGCTTAAGTACCGCAATTGCTTTCACAGATACATTCAGGAGGAAATGGATTTCCTCGACATTACCTCACTTGGCATAGCATATCGATATGCCACTAAGATTGAGCAGAAATTCGCAGAAAAGCGAAACTTTGGATCCGCAAATCTAAAGCTAGGGAAAGGTGCCCTCGAACCGTAGAACAAGGGTAAAAGCCAAATCAGTGTGAATCAGAACAACACCACAAATCCAAAGACAAAAACGGGGAAGTGGTGTGAATTTCATAACAACCCCACTCACAACACAAATGAGTGTCGGGCCAAATAGTCGTTGGTGGCCGAACTGAAGGCACCTGAATATGAAGCATGTTCTGATCCTGAGTTAGAACCAGACAAGGGTGATGACAAAGGGAAGCATATCATTGATGCAGATCCCAGTGCCATTTTTGCCACCACCAAGCTCCAGAGGGAGGATCCCGAGGATCCAGAGGAGGGGGTCGCCTCTTCCATTCGCAAATGTGGGTGAAGAGTTCTCCACTACAATTCCTTGTCAATAGTGGAAGCCAAAAGAACCTCATTTCAGAAAAGGTCATGAAGCGGCTCAGCCTACCGACCATAGTGCACCCACAACCATATACCATTAGATGGCTTCACCAAGGAAGATATCTCTGTGTCTGCCAGCAGAGCCGCCTTCCATACAGCATCAAGCCATTCACAGATGAGGTATTTTGTGATATTGCTCCTCTTGATGTTTCTGATGTATTATTGGGCCAACCATACTTGTGGAAGCGCCATGCTATGTATGAGTATAAGATTCGTGTTATTATTATTACTTTGGGAAATAAATCGTACATGATACCAAAGGTAGTACCACCTCTTGCCATCTCTTTGACTACTGCGAAATAATGCAGTAAGATTGTTTCCCAAACCAGGAAATTTATTTGCATTACTATTCGACCATAGGGAAAGAAGAAGATTGTGGCCACTGTAGAAATTATACTACATGCATGTATATCTTGGATTCACCTGATCTAACAATGTACTAAAGTTAAATACTGAATCGCTTCTACAAATCTTTTGCGGAATTAAAAAAAAAAATCGCTAATCACATGAAGTAAAGAAGAATCAAATCACACGCAACACAGATAATTTCCTGGGGAAAGCTTACTTCTCAAAACCCCACAATATTCTATTGTATATTTAGCATGGATCATGAAACAATTACATATAAAACTCTTCTCACAAGAGCCCTCCAGTACTCATCTAATTGTCTCACTTTGTCATACAAAACCTGACCAATACTTAGCCAAATTACTGCCTCCAAACAGCCTACCTGCCTTGCGCAATCCCTGAAGAATGCAATCCCTAAGAGATAGGAATTATGGCCTTCCTTGACTGCACAAGCATCATGGGAACTCCAATGGGTATTTGGCTGCATAGTGTAACCCAATAATTCTACAACTGATAATCAACTTCCCTTTCACCTAGAACTCAATTGGGTCCCCACTGGATTTGACATGCATGCAGCTAATAATAGTAAATCCCCAGTTGCATGTGAGATCATTGATTGTGAATTAATTAATATTTAATTCACTTTATCTCTCACTAGCGTTTCTTCAGTTACAACTAGCACAACTGAGTCTAACTCACTTAACTAAGTTAAATTGTTTACAACTTGCATTAACTAATGCACCACTGCACTTCGAACTTTGTTACAACTAGAATTACTCTGCATGTCTCACCAACTACCTCTAACTCAAAATCCACTAGATAACAGAGTTTATCACTCTCAGTTAACAATTACAAGTTATCATTGAGAATATATTACATTTTATTGCCCATCTTAATTAAGGGATAACTAAAATATACATGCACCCAAAAATTGGACTGTGGGCCCCACCCTAGTGTAGGTGCTTAATGCACTAGGCATGGGTATTGAAATTTTCTTGTTGAATCTCAACAGCCACGGCCTCGAAACAGGGCCCCCTTGCACAACAGCAGCAGATGGACAAAGTCGTGGTGGAATATGAGGACATTTTCTCCTCACCCACAGAGGTTCCTCTACATTGTCAGGTCAAGCACTCCATTGATCTGACCCCGGGCGTGCCACCACTTGATGTTTCCATACCTCATGTGACCACACAGACAGAATCCACACATGTATTTTCTGTGGTTGATAAATCAACAAAGTTATTGAATTCATCTAGCACATTCGCCAGCAGGTCCACAACATCTTCGACAAGTTCAACAAAATTTGTCGCATCTCATGGAGGAATTCAATGCAACAGGGACCATTTCTTCCTAATGGGGGAGGAATGATCCAGGCAGATATTGGTGGCCACCCACCTATTCCATTTGGACCCCCACTATCGAGTCTTTCAGTTTTTCAGTTTGAGCACAACTTACTATTTTTAGCATCTTTTCGGGTCTTGACATTAGGGGAATTTTGAGGTCTAAAATGAGCCTCCTAAGGAAATTATAAAATAATAGTGGAAATAATAAAATAATATTTGATTACATCATCAATTTTTAGAGGGAAAAAAGGAAAAACTATTTTTTCAACTTGTATTTTCAACTTATCTCCCTATGGGTTTATTCAAATTTCGAGCGGAAGCACTCATTGGATGTAGAATTTGATTTCTCATCCAAGGATTACCCATGTTGCATCCTTTTGATGGACCCTGCTACATGAAAAATGAGAAATACATGAAAAACGTGATTGGAAATGCGTTTTTTCATGTATTTCTCATTTTTCGTGTAGCAGGGTCCATCGAAAATATGCAACATGGGTGCTCCTTGGATGAGGAATTAAATTTTTCATCCAACGAGTACTCCCGCTCGAAATTTGAGCAAAACCTTAGGGACATCAGTTTAAAATACGAGTTGAAAAAATAGTTTTATTATTTTATTATTTTTTAATATTTTTACTTTTTTACCCCAAAAATGGTGAATCATCCCCCATAGTTGACATCATCATCTTGAATCCAATTGGTTCTTAGAAAGTTTATTTTTTTTGTACATTTTTCTCAAGAGGCCCATTTTAGACCTCAAAATTCCCCTGATGACTTCCGGAGCCATTTTGAGGCCCTGAACAACGTATTTTGGGAAAACTGGGAGCAACATGGAAGTTCCTTCAATGTTGCTCACATCAAAAGTTGTAGTCCTTAGATATATATTTCTAACGAGGTATTGAGAGCGTCAAACGAAGATCCTATGCCAAAGTTACGTCACCGGGTAATTGATGTACCAATTTACCCAAACAGGGCCCATAATTTTGGCGCTTCATCTCCTAGGATTAGGTTTTTGGATTTTTAGGGTTTCCCATTGTTTCTCAACAATAAAGAGGCCTTCAAGCCTCATTGTAACATAGTTCGGAGGCATGTAGCTGCCACATCTCTTCTCAGAGATAAGCTACCAATGCCCTGGCTAGTTTATTTCTGTTATGTCCGTAAACATATTTCAATCATTTGATTTAATTGAAATGAAGTTTTATTTTCGCTGCATATCTACATTTATTTCTATTTCCGTATTTTATTGCGTTTCTGCATAAATCCGGATCAGTGGTATCAAAGCGGTCTGCTCTTTCTCTGTTTTTCTTTGCATGTCCCCAACGAGATATGGGTATAAGGAGTTAGGGCTCGATCTGCTTGAACCCCTACAAGATCAGCCTCGCAAACCCCGACTACCTCCCATGGCGGAACAAAAGAAAGACGAGGGAGCAGGTTATCCTATCAAATTATTGCTTGAGGAGGCCCTCGAGAAACAAAGGAATGCGATGATGGATAACTTTGCCCAGATTTTTCAACGGCTACCCACCGGCGGCGCATCTACGTCCAACAACCACTCTGGAAGCACCTCTCTTTTCAAAGTACATGTTAGCTTCGACATTCCTGTATTTGAAGGCCAGATAGATTAAAATGTCGTAGATAGATGGTTAAATTTGCTACAATGGTATTTCTCAGTCCATGATTTCTCCGACCGAGAAAAGATTACTTTTTCACTCCTTAAAGTTGCCCCACATGTCAAAGACTAGTGGGAAACCTACTCTGAGCAGAAGGAAGAGAGGGAACACTCTCTGTTCTCAGTCGCATTGACTTGGAATTCGTTTCAAGATGACATCAAGGAACAATATTACCCTGTGGGGAGCTATGAGGACAAGTACATCCAATGGACAATGCTACGACAACAAAGGGATCAAGATGTGCACGAAATGACAAATTTGTTCCATACCTTGCGCACAAAGTTGGGTATTAAATATTCAGAGAGACATTTGGTGCTCAAGTACCAAAATTTCTTGCATAGATACATTCAAGAGGAAATGGAGTTCCTCGACATTACCTCGCTTGGCACAGCATATCGCTATGCTTCCAAGATCGAGCAGAAATTCAAGCAGAAGAAGCAAGACTTTGGATCCGCGAATCCAAAGCCAGGGAAAGGCGCCCTCGAACCGCAGAAAAAGGGGAAAATCCAAAGCGAGGCAACTTAGAACAACACCAAAAATCCAAAGAATGACACGGGTAAGTGGTGTGAATTTCATAACAACCCCACTCACAACACAAACGAGTGTTGGGCCAAACAATCGCTGGTGGTCGAATTGAAGGCACCCAAATCCGATGCATTTTCTGATCCTGAGTCAGAACTAGACAAGGGCGATGAAAAAGGGAAGTAGATCATTAATTCAGATCCAAGTGTCATTGTTTCCACCACTAAGCTCCAGAGGTAGGATCCCGAGGATCCAGAGGACGGGGAGTGCCTCTTCCATTCGCAAATGTGGGTGAAGGGTTCTCCACTGCAATTCCTTGTTGATAGCAGAAGCCAAAATAACTTCATTTCAGTAGAGGTCATTAAGTGACTCAACCTACCGACTATGGCACACCCACAACCATATACCATTGGGTGGCTTCACCAAGGAAGAGATCTTCGCGTCCGCCATCAATGTCGCCTTTTGTACAACATCAAGCCATTCACAGATGAGGTATTGTGTAATGTTTCTCCTCTTGATGTGTTTGATGTATTATTGGTCCAACCATACTTTTGGAAGCATCATGTTGTGTATGATTCTAGGCCTTGTTTTGTTTTATTACTTTGGGAAATAAATTGTACAGGATATCGGAGGTAGTACCGCCTCCTGCCATCTCTTTGACTACTGCAAAACAATGCAATAATATTTTTTCCCAAACCAGGAAATTTATTTTCATTACAATTCACCCACAGGGAAAGAAGAAGATTTTGGCCACCGCCTCGAAATAAGGCTCTCCTACATGGCAGAAGCAGATGTACAAAGTCGTGGAGGAATACGAGGACATTTTATCCTCACTGACAGAGGTTCCTCTACAGTGTCAGGTCAAGCACTCCATTGCTCTGACCCCAGGCACGTCGTCTCGTGATGTTTCCATACATCATGCGACAACATAGAAATAATCCACACATGTACTAGCTGAGGTTGATAAAGAAACCAAAATTATTGAATGTATCCAACACGTCCACCAGCAGGTCCACAACATCTTCAACAAGTCAGTAGAATTTTCTGCATCTCATGGAGGAACTAAACGCAATGTGGACCATTGCTTCCTAAGGGGGGAGGAATGATCCATGTGAATATTGGTGGCCACCCGCCTATTCCTTTTTGGACCCCCACCATCGGTTCTTTCAATTTTTTAGTTTGAGTACAACTTACTATTTTTAGCAGTTTTTCGGGTCCTGAAATTCTCGAGCCATTTTAAGGCCCTAAATGATGGTTTTTGGGAAACCTGAGAGTACGATCGAACTTTTGATATTTCTCACATCAAAAGTTGTATTCCTCGGTTATATCTTTCTAACGAGGTATTGAGCGTGTCAAATAGAGATCTTATGCCAATGTTATGACCCGGGGAAGTTGATGTATCAATTTACCTAAATCGGGCCCATAGTTTTGGTGCTTCATGTCCTAGGGTTAGGCTTTTGGATGTTTATGGTTTCCCATTGTTTCTCAACAATAAATAGGCCTTTGAGCCTCATTATAACACAGTTCAGAGGCTTGTAGCCACTACATCTCTTCTCAGAGATAAGCTACCAACGTCTTAGCTAGTTTATTTCTATTATGTCAGTAAACATATTTCAATCATTTGATTTTAGAGAAATGAAGTTTTATTTCCATTGCATATATGTATTTATGTCTACTTCTTTATTTTATTTCGTTCTTGCATAAATTCGGATCAGATACAATCTTATCAATTGTTTCAAAGTGTAATTTGAATAACAAATATTTTTCAGTCTAAATATTTAATAAAAGTTTGCAGATCAAGAATTGACCTCTCAAATCTTGATGTTGACATTGAGCCTTGACCTTAATCTAGTTCAAGTTATATATATGTCTCATGGAGCTGATCAGTAGTAGCTCGTGGTGTTTGTTGGATTCATCGTTGATGCTTAGGCAAATTTTGATCATCATGTGAATTCTGGAAACGAATGTGTTTGCCTCCTCCAAGCTGGACCCTGAGGTAACCCGAACGACTTCATACAACAACATCACTTGATCCTTCACCATTTTTTCATGCTTGTCGACTCTCTTTCTCAGTTCCTCCATGATGGAGTTCTTTGGGTCGATCTCCATCATTTTCTTGCTGGACATGTATGACAACATGGAATTGTCGCGGAGGGCCTAGGCCTTCATTATGGGGACAATTTCAAATTCCAAATTAACTTACAATATGAATGACGCGTATTCAATTTCAAATTTCAAACCTGGTTAGAATCTAAAAGGTGGGGCTCAAGCTCGTGTTTAAGCGGGTTTCCAAATTCAAATGATTGTACCGCGGGTACTCGAATGGCAAGGGTACGCAGCGGTGAGGGAAAGTGATGCAGTGATGGGGGGTCCACCGAGCAGACAGGGCCAAAGGTAGCCTAACGACAAAAGCTGGAGCTGACAGGGTTGACGAAAACGAGGTTTTCTAACAGGGGTCGCACGTCCCATCGTCAGAAGAGTCGCCGAGAAGAGTCGACAGATTTCTCCATTTCTTAGACTCTTCCAATAAAATATGGCCCATGGTATTGAGGACCCATGGTATTCATGTGGAATGTAACCTATTTAATGAGAGAAATCAAACTAGCATGGATCCATCTTAACTCCGAATCTACCAAGCACAAAGGGGTTAAATCTCTTTTTACTCTAAAAGAGGTTTGCATATCAAAATATTTGATCCCTCTGGGCGCTTTGTAGATGCGGAGTTAAGATGGATCTAGACTGGTAATATTATATTTTACCCAATATTTATCCTCAGTTGTTCCACTTCTTATTGTAATTTTTCTTTATATTTGAAGTATAAAATTAAACAAACTCAAACTATAAAATTAGCACGGAAATATTGAGTAAAATATAATATTTAGGTTTGGGACAGATGATAAATATTAGGTAAAATATAATAATATTAATTAGTAATTGCCCACCCTGACCACTTTTTAATGGGTGAGAGTAGTAATAAATATTGGGTAAAATATGATACTATAATATTATATTTTATCCAAGATTTCCGCTCAGCCAAATCTGTTTTTTTATTAAAAAATCTTTATATTTGAGGTTTATAAGGAAACTTAACTCCCTGTAAGGTTCCTTTTATTCTTTGGTTGTTATTCTATTATTTTATTTTAGTATTTGATTATTTATTTATTAAAATATGATTAAAAATTATTTATTTATTTATTTATTTTTATTTTTTTTAAAAGAAAAGTTTTTTCATGTATTTATTTTATTATTTTTATTTATTTATAAATTATTTATTTTTAGTTTATGACTTTGACTTGAATTCTTTGGTTTTTGTTTTACTTTTTACTTGGTCGTTTTATTCTTTGGTTTTTATTTTTATTTTATGATTTGGTCTTTTTATTTTTATTTTGTTATTTTATTTATTTTACTTTATTATTTTATTTATTGGTTTATGTATGTGCATTTATTTATTTATTAATTAAATTAAAATACAAATAATTTATTTTTATTTTTATTTATTTATTTATTTATTTTTAAAAAAATTATTTTAATTTCTTGTGTCTAATTTTATTCCTTCATTTATTTATTAATTTATTGTATTTATTGATTTTATTTTATTATTCTATTTATTTTTAATTTATTTAGAGTTTATGATTTTGACTTGAATTTTTCTCTTAATAACCTTTTTATCTTGTTGGGGGAATTTTTAGGGATTATGACTTTTTATATTTATATTTTTAGTTTTAGTTTTAGTTTTTACTGTTTTTAGTTTTTAGGATGGGTTAGTTATATTTTTTGGATTATTTTATGATTTTTCTTATTTTTGACCATTTTTAAACTCTTTGGGTTTTGACTGTTGCTTCTCTCTTCCTGGTATAAATTTGTATGTCAGATCAACTAATCTTCATTATCCTGATGATGAACTTCAGTTGGAGTTCGAAACGTGTCGGTTCCAAAAATTCCTTATGTGATTTCCCGAAAGATTTATAATTGAAATCCTATGTAAACACTTGATCCTAGTATGGTAGAGATGTAATGCTTAACATTTTGACTAGCTCAAAATTAAAAAATAATAATAATAATAATTATATTTATAATTATAATTAATAATTAATAATTAAGTTTAGATTCATCTTAACTTCTGATCTCGAGCATCAAGAGGCATTAAATTCTTGATATGCAAATATTTTTTAAACTGAAAAGAGATTTGATCTCTCTCACCCTTGATAGTTCCAAAAATTAGATCTAAGCTAGTATTAAAATACATGTGATTCTATCTTAAATATCACAATACAAAATAAATAACTATATATATTATGTGTACAATAACATTAAAAAAAACAAACCTAAATTATTTCAATTTAATAAATAAAAAATAAAATAAAATGTATTAATATGTAGAAAATTTTAATAAAAAAATTTAATATATTACATGAAATTAAATTATTAAAAAATTTACAAATTAAAAAAATCTTATCAAAAAAATCTAAAATAATTTACCTAATTAAAAAGTTTTTAATTTCAATTTACAATCTCCAAACTATATATATATATATATATATATATATATATATATATATATATATATATATATATATATATAATTATAATTATTGGATGTCACCCTCATTACCACCATTAATTACCAACATAAAAAAAAATTAACATACTATTACCATAGTAAGCGGCAAATAACCCGATTTGTGAAATGCATCAAATCGACAATGCATTTGACCTCACACAGGCTGACATTGCGAAAGGAGTACTTGGATTATTATACAATTTGGTACTGACGCACATATGAATTTATTGTTTGCTGCAATTTAACAATGGTAATTATAATACAATGTTTTTCGATAGTCATATTGTTCTGTTGGACTTAACTTAATCCGTCTCGATATTGAAACCACCTATAATCTGGCATTGTTAACTGTGGAAGGAATCTGCTTAAGGTTTACTCCGCCTGAGTCTTAAATATGGGGATTTCGTGTTGATTGACTATAGCCTATGGGTTCGAAGGAAGCGCCACCTGGGCTCACCTCCACCCTCCCAGTGGCCCTTTTATTCAATGCGATTTATTTCCTTGCTGTACCGCCACTCTACCCTGACACAGCTGTCAAGTCTATCTTGGATTCTCCAATTTTCTTTTCAAGGGAAAAATTATCACTTCAGCGCTTGTCGCCATTCTTGCCGGGAGCTAACGAGGTTCGGGCAGCTACTACTGCCAGTTAGCTTGAGAGTCGAAGGGTCGGCGTTCTTTTGAGCTTATCGGCGCCCATGATGTCATCGGCGCTACTAGTCGCAGACTCCGCCAAGTCCTCTTTGTAAGCAGGTTAAATCTCTATGCAGTAGCGTTCATCTACAACAGTTTTTCACAGTTTTTCTGGTTTGTTCAATTGTAGGCTTTTACAGTAAACTATCTAACCTTCTTGCGTGTATTGATAGGATTCGGGAAGCATGAATGCTTCTCCATGTCTTGAGGTTCGTTCCCACTGGAAATTTTGCCTTCGGTTCTACACGGTGGTAAGTCTTCCACACTGTCTAATTCTTACTTGCCCGTAGACAATATTTATGCGCTGTTACGAACCCTCATCCTCTGATAGAAGTAGTTCGTAAACCCTTTCTATACATGTCTTGCAGAGAAGACCACGACTGAGGGTTTCGCTCACAGGTATGCATGCCTTCCGAAGAGTTGAGACGAGTGTAGTCAGTGTTTTCCCGTTTTTTTTTTCTTCTTCATGCTATCAACAGTTCTATTCCATTTGGCAACGGTTGCTCCATGGCTCGCCGGTGTGAACAGTTTATCTCACGGACATAGGCTCGCTAGGTGTTCCAGCCGCAAGGCCACGGCTAACAAAGCGATTCGTTCTACAGGTACTTGTTTTCTTGCGGGAGGTCGGGTAAAACCCTGGCCTAAAGTCCTTGTTGAGGCTTCAGCCTTCGAATGTTAGTTAACAATGGTGTTCAGATGGATTTAACAGTTGTAGTATGAATGTAATTTATTTAAGTTCTTGTTCCCTCGGGATTGCGGGTTTTCACAGTTCCTTTGGCATATTTTAAATTCGAGGAACAAGGGCTTATTGCACTGGCTTAAATATATATGTAATATCTGTTTGTGATCGGTGGCTTGTATATATATATTTAGACCCGGCACTAGTTTTTCTTCTGGCCGCGGTCAGGTTGTGACTGTACCGTTGTTATTTGGACATATAGTTGTTGTTTGACAGTCTGATACATATATACATGGTTATGGAGTTTAGCAATGTTTGCTCTGCTAGATGGTTATTTATAATGGGATCTGGTACCCCTCAGTAGGTGTTGAGGCTTAGTATTATTTACCTCTCTCTTTTGCATGCATGTTATCATCTTCGTACTGTTTTATCTTGTGATATTTGCTTCGCACAGTAGATACCATAGTTAGTTTTCTCTTTTCTGTAAAGAAAATCTTTTATTGGTTTTACTACTGTCTGATTTTAGTTTTCTCAATGGTTAATAAACTACTAGAGAAGAATCGACCGGCGTATCCTCCGTCGTACTAGGAGTTACAAAGGTTATTTTCACCCATCCGATTATTCCAGTTATGATCTCCCCCCCAATATTCTGAAGCGTGCATGTTTAGAAAAACAACCTTTATTCTAGGTTTTACTATTCTGCTATTTTCTCACATGCGCTTCAATACTTTATTTGGGTTTTCTATTCTCTAACTCCGGTTCACCGAAAAAGAAAGATAAGAAAACCTGTAAAAGATTGTATAATTCTCATTCCTGTTTTTTTCTCTATTTCAAATTTAACTTTCACAGGGTTATAAAAAGAAAAGAGAAGTAAACGCTGTCATAAAAGTATTTAATATAATCTTTCATAACCCTTTACATGAAATTTAGCTCAGAGGGAGATGAACTCTCCCTAGTTCAGAAATCATTTTTTGTCTAGGCATTTCAAATCTTAGCATACATTGAAAAAGAAGAAGAAATTAATGAGTCACTCTTCCATCCTCCAAGCTATATTTAACTGTTCACATTCTCTGTACCATAAGACTTATTTCCACAGTAGTACTTAACAGTACACATTCCCATTCACATAAAAACATTAAAAACTACAACAGTACATATCTGCTCAAATTTTTAGTAATATAAAACTTAAAACCACAGTAGTACTTATCTGTACTAACAGAATTCCAAGTTGTTGTCCTCCCAACCTTCAAGGGAGGCTATTACGTCCCCCGCTTGCCCCCTAGCTCCAGAATCTGGACGGTGCCATGGGTTAACAGTGGAATGTTCCTGTTGTGACCTCTGGATATCCAATCTAGTCACCAACAGACAATCTAGTTTTCTCAAGGGTTTCAAAAGTTATTTTCAACTGGTCTCCCCACCAGCTCTAGAAAATACTCCCCCTTCCTTCCAGAATTAACAGAACCCCCACCCCTCTCCTGGGAATCTCTTTTATCCCTTGAGGGGTAGGTAACTGTTTTCTCCAACTGTCCCCAACCACCTCCTATTCTTAGAAACTTTTGCCAACAACTTAAAAAGATTTCTTTTCCATTGTCTAGTTTAATGATTTCATCAAAATCATTTGTTTTTTTTTTTTTTTAATAATAAAGTTTTCAAGTCTTTAACTAGAAAATAAAATAACAAATGTCTTTAACTAATACATTGATTAACTCTAACAAAGCTGTCACATTGGATTTCTACAATTAATAGATTTTTATATTTTTGTAAATTTTTTAATATAATATTAATGTTTTGTATGAATAAAAATATCACCAACTAAATAATATTAAATATTTAATCATTTAAAAAAAATATAATATTACCATTTTTTTTTTGTATTTCATAATATTTTAAATTATTGAAAACTAGCCTTTAAAAAAGTGTGTAATTTCATGTATTTTTTATTTGAATGCTGGTCATATGTTGCAACTTTTTATAATTGAAATTGGAGATCTCAAATGGTTTTAAAACTAGATTGAGTTGAATTGCTATCGAATGAAACTGGTTGGTTTATTAGTCTTGGTTTGTACCAAATTGGCTTTGAATTGGTTGGTTTGGATGCTTATTTTATTATAATTTAGCTTAGCTAAATGATTGACAATTTGTTGTGCAAGGTTGTAGACCCACACAAAGGGATTGAGGGTGGTTGTGAGTGGGTTTTTTTGGGAAATGAGGGGTTGTTTTTCTCCAAAACAATCTCTCCAAGCTTATAAAACTTCTTATTTGTCTCATACATGTCATTTGAGGTTAGTGGTGGACCTTAACATAGATCTAATAGTGTTAATTGAAGTAGAACTAGTAGGTAAATCAAAAGGCAAATAACAAATAAGAAGCACTTGTTTGCAAGTGGACCAATTAGTGCTTTAGTTTTGTTGTTATTACTACTAGTGTTATAGAGGGAGTTTTCAAAGTAGCTTGTAGTATTGTTTTTGAACTATAAAGGTTTTAATAAAACCTCATCGATCATATATTTTATTGCAAACATCTATTCACTAGATACTATGTTGATATATAAAAGTGTAAATTTTAAATATTTTATATCTAATAATTTCAAATCATACTTTAAAATGCTAGAAATAATTTTTTTTTCAATTAAAAAATATTTATTAACTGTTAATTTTTTTTAATTTAAAAAATCATTTCATGCTATTTTTTAAAAACCTAGATAGTGAGATTTAACAATTTGGTCTATAGAGACAACGAATTTGGACCGTGATAATGGAAATGAATTCAAGAATATTAATAAAATCTTGAAATTAGATAAATAACCTAAATTTACCCAAAAAAAAATTATATTTGACTTTATCAAAATCTTGGGGAAATTTTCTAGGCATATTTGAAGCTCGGTAAGACTACGGATTCCGGTAGGTTGATCCGATCAGTCCAGTCCAGTTCTCCGATTCTCATTCAAAAATTGATTTCATGTAGACGAAGTCGGTTACCGGTTCCAGGTTTTGAATCTATGAATCGCACACCCAATTCGATAGTGCTGTGAACCGGTTACCGGTTCCTTGGTCATATATTGGCTTGTCCTTTTGTCTAAATATGTCACGCTGATACCTCCGCAATTTAGCGTGTGGATCCCACACACAACTCGGTAGTGCTCGGTGCTCACGCGGTCGACTCAATTCATGGTGTGGATCCCCCTCACTCGGTCCGTGCTCCATGGCATCTAGCGTGTGGGTTCCACACACAAAGTGAGAATCCTGACTCCTCACCACTTGGTCAAATCTAATAGCGAGCCTTATATCCCAGTCTATCGGCCCATAAATGCGAGAGATGAAATGCCCACCGTTCCTATCGGCCCATAAATGCACCCAGAGACAAAATGGCCACAGTCCATTTCGTCTCTCGATGCATTTATGAGCCGATAGACTGGGATATAAGGCTCACCAAATCTAATGGTCGAAGTCTCCTCATGTGGTTGATGGTCGGCCACTACACGCAAGCAAAAGGAGAAGTGGGAACACCAATCTTTGTAGGGCAGAGTATCTCAGAAGTGGGAACACTAATGTTTGTGCCGTAGTCTAACTAGCCAGAGGAATCGCCCTGAAAATCATGAAAATTCCGATAAGATTTTCAGAAAATCCGGCAGGAATTTTTCTAAATCCATGTTATAACTATCAAAGTTTAATATTTTGGGGGTCCTACATGTTTTTGATGGTGCTGAATCCATTTCCAATGTCAAAATCAAGATTCAAACACTGTTTCTGCAAGATTTTTAAATTTTTTTTGACCCGGATTCCGGCCAATTTTGACCGTCCGGGCAATTCCTCCGGCTCGTTAAACGACTCCAATGTTTGTAGGGCAAAAGGAGAAGAGAAGTGAAGTGGGAAAACCAATCTTTGTAGGGTAGAGTATCTTTCTGGGTTTTCCATTGCAATTTCTTTGCTATAATCTGATCAACCTTCTCTGGAGTTTGGGTATTTCTGTATTTCGAAAAAATTGGCAATGGCCGCCTCCTCTTCCACCGCTGGTTGTGTGTCTTATGAAGTTTTCCTTAATCACCGGGGGCCTGATGTGAAGAAAAACTTTGTGAGCCATCTGTATCGTCGCCTTGTTTCACAGGGATTGAAAGTCTTTTTGGATCAACGGGAATTGCAACAGGGGGACTATTTAACTCCCCAAATAGAAAGCACTATCAGAACGGCCTCCGTCCATGTGGCGGTTTTCTCTCCTCGATATGCAGACTCTATTTGGTGCCTGAACGAACTCCTCCTGATGCTGGAATCCAGAAAGACGATTATCCCTGTATTTTATGGTGTCAAGCCCTCTGAGCTCGGGTGGACGCAAGGCAATCATGGAAAGTATGCTGAAGCCCTACAATCACTGGCAAATAAGACGAGTTGTGATGATCAACCTCGCCAAAAGAAGTTGAGATATGACTCCAACACCATTGACAGTTGGAGAAATGCTCTTGCTAGCGTTTCACACATAAGCGGTTTCGAGCTGGAGACCTGCAATGGGTGAGAACTCCACCTTATCTCTCGTTTCACGGTAATGTATTACTTTATGTTTGGATAGATAAATGTAAAGGTTTGTTTCTTACTAGCGTTATTTATTTTTATTGTGAATAACCAGCGATGAAGGGGAGTTGCTGGATCTGGTAGTCGAAGGGGTTTTGAAGAGAGTGAAAAGGACACCTTTGCATGTAGCCAAATATCCAATAGGTCTAGATGAAAAGGTACAACATTTTGAAAATGAATTTTTATTGCAGCGGCAAGAGCAGAGTGGAAAACCTCCAGTCCTGGGAATCGTTGGGTTGGGTGGTATAGGAAAAACAACCCTAGCAAAAGAACTCTACAATCGAAAGAGTTCGGAGTACAAAAGATCTTGTTTTCTATCGGATGTAAGAGAAAATGCAGTTAAGGGAAATTTAATTTCATTGCAGAGAAAACTTCTTAAGGGTTTGACTGGATCAGGTCCAGAAATAGACTGCATCGATCAAGGTATGGAGATGCTCAAACAACATCTCTCCTCTTGTCATGCCTTAATAGTTGTAGACGATGTAGATCAAGTGGATCAGATTGATTCACTTTTGCCCGATCAAACTGTTATCCCATCAGATAGTTTAGTATTGATTACATCCCGATATAGAGATATTCTCACAAGCTCAGGAATTGAAAACTCGTCCATTTATAAGCTAACTGGGTTGAATGAACAACAGTCCCGAGAACTTTTCTGCTTCCATGCCTTCAAGCAGCCCTACCCACTCTCACAATTTGAATCTTTTGTAAATAAGTTCTTAGAAGCCTGCAAGGGACTGCCTCTCTCTTTGAAAGTGTTTGGGGCACTTCTTTGTGGAAGGAAGAACGAATTTTACTGGGAAGACCAATTGGATAAACTTCAACGGATACTTCCCACAGAGATAAAGCAGAGACTTCAAATTAGTGTCGAGGCACTCGATGTGGAGGAGCGGGAGATATTCTTAGATGTTGCATGTTTTTTTATTGGAGAAAAAAGAGATATGGCCATCAAAATATGGGATGGGTGCAACTGGAAAGGTTTTCAAAATTTAGAAGACAGGTGTTTAGTAGAAGTGGGTAGTGATAATGTGATACATATGCATGATCACCTTCGTGATCTGGGAAGAGATATCGCCAAGGCTCCGGGATTGGTCTGTAAGGTAGACAACCTTGATGAATTGTTGCAGTCATCTCCTGTAAGTGCTAAATCTTTCTAATTTCTATAAATTATTGAAATCAAAATCTGTGTACAATTTTTTATTCTCCTTCTTTTATTGTGATTGAACAGGTCATAAGCGAAGCGCGGGGAATTAGGACGGTTGTAACTGATGAAGATGATGTTGAGCATCCGAACGGGGTTTCAGAAATAAGATGGCATCGAGGAATATTGCAACTTCCCATCAGCAATGATGGTCTCTTGCAGCGAATTTTGACAAGGGTGCACTTACCAAAACTCACATGGCTTCGTTGGCACAAGTGTCCTTACTCTTCTCTTCCTTCATGGATTCCAATGAAAAACTTGAGGGTTTTAGAAGTGTACGGGGGTCCATGGACATCACTGTGGGAAGGCGAATGGCAGGTGCTTGGAAATTTCTTGAGTTAAAAGTTTGTATTGCTAATTTGCAATTAATTTGGCACCATGTGATTTTGAAAACAAATTGGAAGGGTTTGTGGATAGTAATATTTCTTACAGATGAAACACGGAACATTTTGCAGGCACCTTTGCAGTTGCGACATTTAGATACTGCAGGCGACCTCGAGAATATTCCGAACTCTATAGGGCGGCTTCAGTACCTCGAACGGATTTCGACGTATTGCAATTTGAGGCACAAAATATTAAGATTACCAGAAGAATTTTGTCATCTTCAGTCATTGAAGACCTTGGAGTTAAGCAGGTACGTAAATATGAAGTCACTCCCAGATTCCTTCGGTGATCTAAGAAACCTCCAAAGCATCGACCTCTCATACTGCTACGAGTTGGAGAGGCTGCCAGAAACATTTGGCAATTTGATTGAACTTAAATATCTGGAGTTGACGGGATGTTCACGCTTAACCATGTCAAGCGAAACACTCGGAAATATAAGCACGCTTGAGCACATAAATCTTCAAGACTGTAGAAAGATTGAAATATTGCCTTTCAAAGTAGCGCACCAAAAGTCGCTGGAAAAATTAGTTTTGTCCCGGACAAATTTAAAAGAAATTCCAAATGAAATTGGAGAGCTAAACAATTTGGAATTTCTGTCTGTAGGAAGCCCTTTGCTGGACACGCTGCCTCCTTCGTTCAGCAACTTGAGGAACTTGAAGACATTGTGGCTAAATGATTGCAAGGAATTGAAATGTGTGCCGCCTTCTGTTGGGCTGTTGACTCAGTTGACTGAGTTGAGAATATGGAGATGTCCCATAAGCGAACTTCCCCCCTCTCTCGGTGACTTGAGGAACTTGAAAACATTGAACCTGAATGTTTGCGAGTTGAAATGTTTGCCGGCTTCTGTTGGACTGTTGACTCAGTTAACTGAGTTGAGCATACGGAGTTGTCCCATAAGGGAACTGCCCCCTTCTCTCGGTGACTTGAGCAACTTGAAGACATTAGAGCTGCAAGATTGCAAGGAATTGAAATGTTTGCCTGCTTCTGTTGGACTGTTGACTCAGTTAACTAACTTGAGCATACATAGTTGTCCCATAAGCGAACTGCCCCACTCTCTCGGTGACTTGAGGAACTTGAAAACATTTGGCCTGATTTATTGCGAGGAGTTGAAATGTTTGCCGGTTTCTGTTGGACTGTTGACTCAGTTAACTGACTTGACAATATGGAGTTGTCCCATAAACGAACTCCCCCACTCTCTCGGTGACTTGAGGAACTTGAAAACATTGGACCTGAATAGTTGCAAGGAGTTCAAATGTTTGCCTGCTTTTGTTGGGCTGTTAACTTAGTTGAGTGTATCGAGCTATCCCATAAGTGAACTTCCCCCCTCTCTCCGTGACTTGAGGAACTTGAAGACCTTGTACCTGATTGATTGCAAGGAATTAAAATGGTTGCCAGCTTTTGGACTGATGCCTCACTTGATTAGTTTAACAATAAATAGTTGTGCCATCAGTGAACTCCCCTCGCTCCGTGACTTGAGGAACTTGAAGCGGTTGTTTCTATACATCGTACACAAGTTAGAAGAGCTTCCAGGGGTTCAACATTTGAGGTCTTTGGAGGAGTTGACCGTAGCATGTCTGAAGATAAATAACATAAGAGGGTTGGCGCAGTGCACAAAGCTTCGCAGAGTTGCTATTTCTGAGTGCTCTAAGTTAGAGGACTTGGAAGGTGTTGAACATTGTACGTCTTTACGTTGGCTCTCTGTCAGAAAATGTCCCAAGCTCCAGTTGGGTGGGGGAGTAGTGGAGCAGCTGCAGCAACGATTGAAAGGGAAACTCCTTTTAAATTTATAGAAAAACTGGTATTATGAATAGCAATGTAGAAGAAAACGATTGTGCATTGAAATCATAATTAAATCATTACAATGTCTTCCCAGAGTGCCCATTAGTCATACTGAGGAGCTTCATGTGCATACTTTATGGCTTTCTAAAATAAAATATATGTACTGATAAACTAAAACCAAACCATTTTTAATTCTGGTTTTTTTTGGAAAGTTTTTTTAGTTTATTTTCTTATTTAATTTGTTTAGCTAAAATGTGTTTTTGGAAAGTTTTTTAGTTTATTTTCTTATTTAATTTGTTTAGCTAAGATGTGTTTGTTAATGAATAATTATTTGAATGTAAGTAGTTTTAATTTTTTGGAAAGTTTTCTAGTTTATTTTTTTATCTAATTTGTTTAGAATTTTGCAAAGATTCATTGAAATCACAAATTTGATGGGTGAATTCTTCATACTCAAATATCCCATAAGTTTTTGAATGTTGAATCCACATATGCAATCAAAAAACCAGTTTAAACATCACTAATCAAGATTTTGCCACAATTTGTTTTCACATAACTACTCCATTAGGATGTTTTTTCCTCACCAATGTCGGAATTATGAGGCATCAATTATTATTGTTATTTATAAAAAAATTTAATGATAAATTATTGATATATAATAAATAATGGTATAGTTATTGTTATTTATTAAAAATTTTACTGATAAATGATGATAGATTTTGGAGCATGATTTAAAATGCTTTTGTTTAAGTAAAAGTTTGTTTTTTTGGATTTAATGAAACAAGGTAAGTATGAAACTTTGTCCTTTACAAATTATTAGGGATTTATTTTAGATAGTTTGATTTTTTTTAATAATAGTGATGAGTCAATATGCATAAATTGATAATAGCCGATAATAATTTTTTTTTCTTTAATAACTAAATTATGGTAGATTTTTCCAAAATTTAACTAATAAAAATTAATTGCTTTTCAAAAATAATAAAATATGGGTGAGTAAAAATTTAAGTATTTATAAATTAAAAAAAAAAAAAAACATTAAACCATTTAATTAAAAACATATATATTTAACTTTAATTAAAAAACATATATATATATTTAACTTTAATTAAAAAACATATATATTTAAATAAAAGTAAAACGTAAAATCTATTATTTATATTAACAATTAATTTTATTTTATTAATATTGATAAATATTTTTTTTAAATAAATTGAATTAATAAAATTATTATATTTAATAATAGATTAAGTAGAAGGAAAAATCAAACATAGAATCTTGAGCACTCATTTACATTATATAAACATATCAAATGAATTATCTCCATATATTATGGTATTGAAAATGAAACAAAATTATTATTTTGTGTTATGAAAAAATATGTTAATTTAATATAATATTGATTATTTAAATAATTTTATTAATGATTTTATATCAATAAAATAATAATTTAATATAAGAACGAGCGCGGAGGCGGGGAAGATTGAGTCCTAGGGTTTTTGATAGACCCTGCAATGGCCCTGGTTCTGGTGTAGTCTGCCACACCAATGATATCTCTTCCCTTTGTGGCATAGAGATCGGTTTTCCGCCTGCCTCTACTTGATGACTCTCCCATCAGGGGGGGATATTATGCCTCCCCCCATAGACAATAAAGAATCTGTTAACCCTGACACTGCACAGATTCCGTCCTCTGTCACTACAGAGCACCAGAATGATACTTCAGCCAAGCAACACGACAAACCTCAAGAGCCTATGGACAATACGGAGCTTCCAAAGGCGACTTCTGCTAATTTTCGACCCATTGTGGCAGAGCGTCCTAAGATAGACTTTCCAAGCCACCGTATCAATGCCCAAATATAGTACATGAAAGATCATGCACTCATATGAAAATTTGTCGGCTTCTGGCCTACTAAGAAAGCTTTGTATGGCTGGATAGCCTCCAAATGGATGCCAAAGGGACATGTCACCCGTCAGTTAGGGCCAAAAGGATTTTTCAATGCCATTTTTAACTGTATTGAAGATAGAAATCAAATCTTAGATGGAGGTCCTTATTTTTTCAACTTAGCAGGCCTTTATCTCAGAGATTGGGTTGAAAGATTTAACCCAGTTAAAGAAGACTTCAGCTGGGCACCGATATGGATCAGGATGTACTCCCTACCCCTAGAATATTGGGATGAAGAATCGCTAAAGGACATCGAAAATGGATTAGGAGAGTTCATAAAGATTGCAGAGGAAACAAAGCTCAGAAGATATACTTTGTATGCTAGAATATGTGTCTACATGCATTTGGCCAAGGCCCTCACGGATTCGGTAAGTCTTTGTCATGATGAATTTGAATGGATACAACCCATAGATTATGAACATGTCCCCTTTCGATGTAGAAAATGCCATGCTCATGGACATCTCTTTCAGGATTGTCCTTTAAATCTCTCCACCAAACCTAATGTCACCACGGAAACCTCTAATGCAGAGGGGTTTAAAAAAGTTCTCAATCGCAAAAAACATCATAAGAAACCCCTATCTGCTACCAAGATTCCCCTTCATACCCCCAACATTCCTTCAACCAGTAAAAACTTTGACATCCTTGCGAAGAAAATACAGCCTGATAGTGATCCTCTAAGACAACCTAAGATATCATCAACGCCATCCACCTCTGCTCTCTCTACTGATCCCCCCACATCTCAAAAAACTTCAAAAGCTCCTCAAGAAACTTTAAACCCCACTCCCAGTCTTAGTAAGGAAACAGATCTGGTAATCTGGCAACCTAACAACATGGATGTAGATGGCTCAGCTCCAGAGGGCAGTCATCCCAGCCACATGCAAGAGGAACCTGAAAGTATTGATTTGGGAGATATGGACATCTTCGGTCTAGAGCAAGCCTGAAAAAAGAAAGAGTATGACAAAATAACTACCAGACGGATAGAAAGCTTAGAGGTGGTTCTCTTTCGAGCACAACAACAAAGATCATTGGGCATACAACCAGGCAGTCATTGGGATGGCAAAAAAATTCTTAAAGAAACCAAGAAAAGGGGAAGAAAAACAGATCTGCAAAGAACCATCATCATTGGGGAAATGTTGGTGGAATCTGGAAGATAACCCAAGCTGACCAAGTTTTACCAGCCGCTAGTCAATAGTTCTCAATGAAGCTCATCTCTTGGAATATACGAGGACTAAACAGTCCTGCGAAATACAAAATGATTAAAAACATGATTTAGCACGAGATACCTCAAGTATTTTTCATGCAAGAAACCAAATGCAATAGTACCACCCTTGGCTCCATCACTTCCAAAGCTTGGCCAGGATGCCATTCTGTTGTTGTTGATGCCTTAGGTGCTTTGGGCGGCCTAGCTATCACATGGGACCCGCAAGAAATCTCGCTCACTGGTGTACATGCCTCACACAACCTCATTCAGGCCACATTCCATCTCATAGGCTCCAACATTCATGGTCACCTCACCAATGTCTACTTCCCTCAAGACCCTCTGCAAAAAATCGCGTTGCTCAACATTATGGAAGCTCTCAAGTCAAACAGAACCCACCCACTTTGGATCATGGGTGGGGACTTTAATATGATCACCAAGCTAGAAGAAAAGAAAGGAGGACAAGCCAAAATGGAGATGGAAAGTAGCCACTTCAAGGAATTCATCCAAAGAAACTGGCTAATCGACCTTCCTTTCTCTAATGGCATGCATACATGGAACAATAAGCGTTCTGGATCTCAGCAAATTGCTTCCAAGCTGGATCGCTTTCTTATATCGGATAATGCAATTCACTTGGGAGGAGATATTCACTCCTCCATTCTGCCACTTTCAAGCTCTGATCATTGGCCCATTTCATTTCAGTGGCTATGACCTAGGGACTCCACCAAACGACCCTTCAAATTTGAAGCTTTTTGGCTTACCCATCCCGATTTCAAATGTATGGTTACCAATGCTTGGAAAAACTTCACTCCTCCTACTGGCTCCAGAATGTACCAATTCGAACAATAGCTTAGAAACCTCAAAATACAGATCAGGAAATGGAATCACTCTACTTTCGGGAACATTTTCCAACAGGAAAAAGTTCTAGAACAAAACATGTATGAGCTTCAACAACGTATAATCAATGAAGGAAGAACTGAGTCTCTAGCAACTTAGAAACAAAACCTTCTCACCCAGCTGGAAGAAAGAAGAAAGCAAGAGGAAATCCTCTAGAAGCAGAAATCCCGAATAAGGTGGTTAAAAGAAGGGGAAAGGAATACCAAATTCTTTCATCGCTCAACCATTCAAAGAAGAATGCATAATAGGATTACTCAGCTGCAGAATCAACGTGGAGAAAGGCTAGAAGAACATGAGGATATAGAGAGAGAGCTCCTCAATCACTTCAAAACTGTTCTTCATGAGACCCAGGAAAGTAGACAACTGGAAATAAGCAAGATCCTACAACATATTCCCAAGATAATTACTGAAGAACATAACCAGATGCTCCTCCGCCCTATCATTCTTCAGGAAGTAGAAGAAGCAATGGCTCAATTTAAAGACGGCAAAGCTCCAGGACCTGATGGCTTTATCTCCAACTTTTTTCATCACTTCTGGGATCTTATAAAAAAGGACGTCTGGCAATTAGTAGAGGAATCTCAGACTATGCACTGGCTGCTCCCGTCCCTCAATGCCACTTTCATAGCTCTCATTCCTAAAGAGGATCATTCTAATACCCCAGACAAATTCAAGCCCATTGCTCTCTGCAACGTCATTTACAAAGTGATCGCAAAAGTAATCGCCAACAGGCTCAAGACCCTTCTTCCACTGCTCATTTTGCCTGAACAAATAGGATATGTGGACGGTCGTCAGATTTTAGATGGAATCATTCTCATGCATGAAATCATTCATTCCCTGAAACAATGTAAAAAGGCAGGTATGCTCCTAAAATTGATCTCTCTAAAGCTTTTGATAAGTTAAGTTGGAATTATATCAAGAAGATGCTCACAACCTTTGGTTTCAATCCCACCTGGATCAGATGGGTCATGAATCTCATTTCTTCCTCCTTCTCCATTCTTGTTAACGGTATACCCTCTCGCCCCTTCTCCCCCTCTCGAGGCATCTGCCAAGAAGACCCCCTTTCACCCTTCCTTTTCGTCCTCATGGATGAAGGGCTTAGCCGTCTTATACAAAATGCACTTCACACTCAGAAACTACGTGACATCTCTGTTCATGGCTCTTAGGAAACAACCCACAATTAGTTTGTTGATGACAACATGTTATTCGAGCATCCATTAGTTCAAGAAGTTTTCTCTTTCAAATCCCTTCTCGATACCTTTTCAGAGGCCTCTGGCACCTCTATTAATGCTGCTAAAACTAATTTTTTTTTATTCAACACTCCTATCATCACTCAAAACAATATTTCCAGAATACTTGGCTTCTCCATCGCCTCTTTACCGGTCAAGTGCCTTGGCACTCCTCTGATTGACTCTGCTATTAAACATACATCCTGGAAAATGCTTCTTGAAAAACTCGAAGCTCGGCTATCCTCCTGGACTTATAGATCCCTCAACATGGCAAGCCATCTCATTCTTATCAAAGATATTTTGCAATCAATGCCCCTGTATTTATTCTCAGTCCTAGCGGCACCAAAATGGGTCCTCAAAAAGATCAAAGACCTACAACGCAACTTCCTTTGGGGGTCCTCTGGGAAAAATCGAAAATGGGCACTGGTCAAATGGGTGACCGTTTACATGCCAAAGAGGTATGGAGGCTTAGGACTTCGAGATCCATATCACAGTAACGCAGTGATGGGAGCCCGGATCTGGTGGCAATGGATGTTTGTGACACATACGCCCTGGTCTCTACTCTGGACTGCTAAATATGCCAAATATAGACTGCCAGAGGATCTCATCAGACTGACAATGGCCAACGCGGGATCCTTGATATTGAATGCTGCCAAACAACATCGAGTCATGATACAAGAGCACAACTTCAGGGAGGTCAAAGATGGGAGCATTGCACGCTTCTGGGTTGACTCTTGGCAAAAAAGACCCAAGATAGTAAACATTATAAGGTCTCAGTTACAAGTGGACTCGATTAATCATCTGGTTGAAAATGTCAAACAATACTGGTCTTCATCCACCATCCAGGGATATCGGCAATGGAAACAAGCAGCTCAAATCTTAGACCATGGGTAGGAGGATACACTCAAGGAAATTGATATAGAACTTAATAGCAGGAAGATCAGACACTCAGAAAAGAAAGATCTTCTTTGATGGGGATATACTCCTCATGGCACGTTCACCACCAAGGAAGCTTACATCCTGATGACACCCTCCCAAGACCCAAAAGATTCCCTATGGACTCAAATATGGTCCCCAGGAATTTGGCCCAAAATCTCCACCTTTTTATGGCTCCTATGTCATAAAAGAATCCTTACCTGGGATAGTCTCATTAAAAAGGGATTCATAGGACCCTCAAGGTGCCCTAACTGCTCAAACCACAATGAAACCATTCAGCATCTTATGGACACTTGTTTCTTAGCAAACAAATTATGGGAAATAATTAGCTTCAGATGCAAAAAAGCAGGCATAATTTCAGGGGACATAGTCAACACCATACGCAACTGGCCATTAGCTCCATACAATAGCAAGTTGTTAAACTCTCTCTGGATGCTTCTTCTGGGACTTCTTCTATGGAAAATATGGAAGGAAAGGAGCAAACAAATTTTCAAGAATCAATGCACCCCTTTGGATATTATATGGAACAATTTTTGTCGTAACATCCAAGGAACTCTGACTCTT
This sequence comes from Pinus albicaulis, assembly GCA_034641835.2. Classification (NCBI taxonomy): domain Eukaryota; kingdom Viridiplantae; phylum Streptophyta; class Pinopsida; order Pinales; family Pinaceae; genus Pinus; species Pinus albicaulis. Next base: position 1,678,138,803 of record CM076579.1, on the reverse strand, counting down.
CAACAATGGCAGGAGGAAAATTTTTCTAGTCAAAATCTGGAAAAGTCTATTTGGGAGAATTGGAAACTCTCGTTACCTTCAGGGCTCTCCAGTAAACGCTCTCCTCCCACTCATTTAGATTCACCTAGCAACTGGACTCCTCCTTCTGCTGGATTGATAAAGATGAATTTCGACGGTGCTTCCAAAGGCAACCCAGGTGATGCAGGATACAGAGATATATTTCGGGACCACAATGGCAATCCCCTCTTGATCTTATATGGTTCAATAGGATGGGACTCAAACAATTCAACTGAACTGGAAGGTTTATGGCAAGGTCTATGTCTTTCTCAATATCATAACTATTTCCCTATTGAAATAGAAGGGGATTCTCAAATTCTCATCAATGCTGCCAACCAAATTCTTAAGGGAGCTCCAGCTTCCAAGGTGGCTGACAGCTGGAGACTGGCGGCGAGATTGGAACTCATAGAACAATGGCTGAAGCATAATAGAGCAATCTCTTTTAAACATGTCAAAAAATCTGGTAACAAAGTAGCGGATCTTCTGGAAAATAAAGGAGTGGAAAATAATCAAACCTTAAACTCTGTACCCCTCATTATTCTTAATGATAGCTCTCTCATACAGGAATGTACCAATTTGGTGCACAAAGATACAACAATCCCGGGTGCGGGTGATTTATAGGGGAGGCCATATGGCGAGCTTATGGGCTAGCAAGTGGCACAGCCACATGGCTACCCACAGGCCTCAGCGGCGAGCATTTAATTGCTCCAACTGCTCCCACAAATGCACATTTACTCTGCTCAATTGTCGATTCCATCTCCGGAACTTCAAAATGAATTTGCCTGGTCATCTCCCTCCCTTGCCTCTACCGTTGAGCTGCAATTGCCCCCGTGGAGTCTCGGAGTCGAGCTCCTAAATGCCTATAGGGCAGCGTTGTAGTCTCCTCTGATGTATTGAGGTGGTTCCCGGCCTGCACTTCTCTCAGAGTTTTCTTTGCAGGTTGAATTTCGTCTCTGTGGACAGTCGGTCTGTGGCTTTTGGGTCCTCGGCTCCACTAGTTTCTCATCCTACTGCTATCTCAACTTAAAGCACTCATCTTCCCCACAGTTCCATCATGCCCCGTCTGTGCCATCACATGCGCTGCCACCGCGGCAGTAGCCGAGGTAGAGCCGCCCATCCGCCACCTTCTTCCCACGCTGATACATCCTCCTCATCTCTGGAGTACAATCATGAGCGCTATCCGGCCACTCGCAATGGGCGTGGTCGTGCTTGGAATTCAGGCAGGTCTCACTCTCTACCTCTGAATCCTCCCTCCACCAATTTCTCCCCGACGCTACCTCAACTGGAGACAGCCGCCTCCCCGCAACCCATCCATTCTGCTCAGTTCCATTATTCATGCACCTTGGACCGACCGCGCATAACTGCAACCATCACCATCTCCTTCAAAGAGGAACCCATCAGTGCTACTTGCCTTCGACCCATAAAATTGCAAAAGACTTCCCACCAAGGAGCTCCATCTGCAGTAGAGAAGAGTGGCCCAGCCTCCAGTAGCAGAAGTAAAGGCATCGACAACAGCAACGAAGATTGTTCGAGCGGTAAAGACACACTTGGAAAAGCTTGTGCCACCACAGAGTCCCGGAATGCTGCGGATGCCACCTACAACAAGCTTGCAGATGACGACGATGAGTATAGGTGTCTTATTGTGGAAGAGACACCTCCCTCCCCAAATGACACCTAAGTACTTAGGTTCTTTCTAGATTCTTGTTTCTGGTTCTAAGCTTTTTGGGCCTTTTTATATGGTTTCTGGTTTTAAGGTCTGTCTGATGACTGCAAAATTTATCTTCTTTTCCATGTGCGACGCTGGTTTCCCCTTTGCAGGCAACGATAGAACAACCAAATGGATTGGTTTCCCCTTTGAGGGCAGTCCCTATTTTGTTATTTTGGAGAATTATGCCTTCGGAGGCTAGAACCACAGAGGCCCAAGCCTCCATGTATTTTATGTTACACTAATAGAATTTAGTCTTATTTAGAAAAAAAAAAGATATAATTTAATATAAAATTAATTATTTAAAAAATTTAATAATGAGCTTATATCAATAAAATTTAGTTCAATAAATGAAAAATGTTATAATTTAAATAAGAAAATGAAAGATATTATAATTTAAATAAGAAAATGAAAAATGCTCTACATTGTTTATAAAAAAATATAATAAATTTGAGCTTTTCTTATTATGTATTTTAAATTTTAGATTTTTTTTTTTTTTATATAAATGGAATACACATTTTCCATAATTTTCTAAGCATTCTTTTTCATTGAGGGGGGAGGCTCATTCTACAATCCAGTATGATGTGTAAGGGTGAGAGGCTCATTCTACAATCCAATATGATGTGTAAGGTTGCCAAAATAAAAAATGAAAATAATAAAAAAATCTAAAAATCCAAATAATTAAATAACTATACATAACATTTAAATTATGTGGGATCATAAAAAAAAAAATAACTCTATAAATAAACTATTAAAAATCCATTTACATGCCAACTTTCTTTTTGGAGTGTAGAATTTGAGAAAATGTTTGTGCCTAACAGATTTGATCCCTCATGGCACATGATAGATCCAGAATTAGATGGATCTCTGGGCATACTATAGATTTGATCCCTCATGGCACATGATAGATCGGGAATTAGATGGATCTCTCATCACATGATAGATCTGGAATTAGATGGATAGATCCGGACTTAGATGAATCTAAGCTGGTTTTAAGTGTTTTGAAAACCTAATTTATTAGGGATATATAGTAAGATCCAATAATATTTACAAATACAACCAATTTAAGGATTTACCTATGACCTCATACTTATAATTCAATACATATAACCACTCAAAATCCTCACTCAATATTTACATTTTTATAGTAATGTATACATTAAATAAACTAGCAATTGCACCACATGTTGCTAGGAAACAATAACATAGAAGAAAGAAGTAAAATTTTTATGCAATTATAAACACTTATGAGGGCCATCAAAGGAACTTTAATTTTGCACAAAGATTTCCAATGTCACCATTCTCTTGTCGACTCTTGCTAGAAGCATGCCTTTGTAACCAGTGCCTATTTTATATACCCTTCTAGGTATTTGGAATCACACAAGTTCATCATATTGAAAACTTAATTTTAGAGAAGAAATAAACATCATATTCACCAATTAGTCTAGTTTCTCTACCAAATGTCCTTTGAAATCCAATTCTTACTTGCATCCAACCTAGTTCCAAAAAATTCCATTACCTTCAACTGAAGCACACAAAAATTGCAATGCATTTAAATATGAGGATACCAATTAGATCATTCAACAATGGGTGTTTTCCTTTTGTCCTCCTGTATCTAAACTTTTTGGCCATTTCCAATTTTTCAAGAAACCCACTAATATTTCAGAATTCAAAGAAATTGATTGGAGAAGTCAAAAAGAAACCTCAATTAACACCCAGAGAGATAGAGAAATTGTATACACCCACTAATGATTATCATTTTTATTGGTTGTTACATTTTATGGATTGTCATAGTGCTAGTATTGAGAAATGTAGGGGAGTCATGTTGTACAAGATAATGAAAGAAACGTTTGATGCCACAGAAATATCGAGTCTATATGAAGTTGCATTAATGTGTAAGAATTTCCTATACTAGTCTTATTGGTGTATTTTGTATTGAGAATTTTTTTGATATAAACTTTAAAGAATGGAAAGAGTAACATCAATGAACAATAGTGATACTAACAAAATTCACAGAATTTGACATTGGGAGAAGAGTCAAATTAATTTTTTTTGAATTTTATCATATTTATCCTTATTGCTCCATTAGTGTTAGACTTGGATCCCATTTACTAGCATTTTTCCTACACATCAACACATGCATATGCCAACACATGAAACAACTAAAACACCTAAAATGCAATGAAACAACAATATCAAAAATTTAACACGCCTCAAAATAATGCGTGGAAAGAAATACTGAACAACAAGAATCAATTCATTACTTCAATCAACATAAATGACTACTATTAAGGTGTTGTAATCTTTAAACATTCATTAATATATAACAGGCTCCCAAACTAATCTTAATGTACCTCATCAAAATTTGGAAAGATAAAAATCATTTTTTGGTTTTCAAATCAACTTATGACCTGATATGTAGGTTACTTTCTGTCCCAGAAAGCTCTATTTGACACATTCAAACTTTTCTGGATTGTTAAACTATTACTTATACAATTAAGCATTCATGGTGTCTCTCTTTCCTGAACATATTTGATTTTAGGTCAAATAGTCTCATCAGCATTGCTAGCTCGAGAAGGAAAAAAAAAACCTTTATATTGTTCTTCATGATAAATCTGAATTGTTTGACATTTTCTCCAAACAATGAAAATCTTGATTTTATTGGACTGATATTTGAATTTTTCTTTAGACAATGAAAATCTCAAGTTTATTGGATTCGGTTCAGTTTTTCTTGAACAACTTCCATGTATGTATTTTCCAGTTTTCTATTAGTATTCAGAAAGTATTACAGAAAATTGGACCTATTATGGTATTGAAAATGAAACAAAATTAATATTTTGTGTTATGAAAAAATATGTTAATTTAATATGATATTAATTATTTAAAAAAATTTATTAATGATTTTATATCAATAAAATAATAATTTAATATAAAATTTATTATTTAAAAAGTTTATTAATGAGCTTATATCAATAAAATTTAGTTCAATAAATGAAAAATGTTATAATTTAAATAAGAAAATGAAAAATGCTCTAGATTGTTTATAAAAAAAATATAATAAAATTTGAGCTAATGCTCTAGATTGTTTTAAATTTTAGATTTTTTCTTTTTTTTAAAAATGGACTACACATTTTTTATAATTTTCCAAGATTTCTTTTTCATTGAGGGGAGAGGCTCATTCTACAATCTAGTATGATGTGTAAGGGTGAGAAGCTCATTCTACAATCCATTATGATGTGTAAGGTTGCCAAACTAAAAAATAAAAAAACAAAAAAATCTAAAATGAAAATAATTAAATAACTATACATAACATTTAAATAATGTGGGATCATAAAAAAATTTAAATAACTCTATAAATAAACTATTAAAAATCTCTCTATGTGCAAACTTTCTTTTTGGAGTGTAGAATTTGAGAAAATGTTTGCGCCTAACAAATTTGATCCCTCATGGCACATGATAGATCAGGAATTAGATGGATCTCTCAGCACATGATAGATTTGATCCCTCATGGAACATAATAGATCCAGAACTAGATGTATCTCTCATCACATGATAGATCTTGAATTAGATGTATAGATTCGGAATTAGATGGATCTAAGCTGGTTTTAAGTGTTTTGAAAACCTAATTTATTATGGATATATAGTAAATTTCAATAATATTTACAAATACAACAATTTAAGGATTTACCTATGACCTCATACTTATAATTCAATACATATGACCACTCAAAATCCTCACTCAATATTTACATCTTTATAGTAATGTATACATTAAATAAACTAGCAATTGCACGACATGTTGCAAAGGAAACGATGTAAGTCGGAAACATAGGAAAAAATAACATAGAAGAAAGAAGTAAACTTTTTATGCAATAATAAACGCTTATGCGCACCATCAAAGGAACTTTAATTTTGCACAATGATTTCCAATGTCACCATTCTCTTGTAGGCTACTGCTAGGAGCATGCCTTTGTAACCAGTGCCTATTGTATATATCCTTCTAGGTATTTGGGACCACACAAATTCATCTTATTGCAAACTTAATTTTAGAGAAGAAATAAACATCCTATTCACCAATTAGTCTCATTGCTCTACCAAATGTCCTTTGAAATCTAATTCTTACTTGCATCCAACCTAGTTCCAAAAAATTCCATTACCTTCAACTGAAGCACACAAAAATTGCAATGCATTTAAATATGAGGATACCAATTAGATCATTCAACAATGTGTGTTTTCCATTTTTCCTCCTATATCTAAAATTTTGGCCATTTCCAATTATCCAAGAAACCCACTAATATTTGAGAATTCAAAGAAACTGATTGGAGAATTAAAAAAGAAACCTCAATTGACACCCAGAGAGATAGAGAAAATGTATACACCCACTAATGATTATCATTTTTCTTGGTTGTTACATTTTATGGATTGTCATAGTACTAGTATTGAGAAATGCAGGGGAGGCATGATGTACAAGATAATGAAAGAAACGTTTGATGCCACAGAAATATCGAGTCTATATGAAGTTCCATTAATGTGTAAGAATTTCCTATACTAGTCTTATTGGTGTATTTTGTATTGAAATTGTTTTTGATAGAAAGTTTAAAGAATGGAAATAGTAACATCAATGAACAATAGTGATACTAACACAATTCACAGAATTTAACATTGGGAGAAGAGTCAAATTAAGATTGTTTTGAATTTTATCATATTTATCCTTATCGATCCATTAGTGTTGGACTTGGATCCCATTTACTGGCATGTTTCCTAAACGTCAACACATGCATAGGCCAACACATGAAACAACTAAAAAACATAAAGTGCAATGAAACGACAATATCTAAAATTTGGCATGCAATGCGTGGAAAGAAATATTGAACAACAAGAATCAATCCATTACTTGGATCAACATAATTGACTACTATTAAGGTGTTGTAATCTTTAGACATTCATTAATATATAACAGTCTCTCAAACTAATCTTAATGTACCTCATCAAAATCTGGAAAGATAAAAATCATTTTTTGGTTTGCAGATCAACTTATGACCTGATATGTAGGTTACTTTTTGTCCCAGAAAGCTATATTTGACAGATTAAAAATTTTCTTGATTGTTAAACTGTTACTTATACAATTAAGCATTCATGGTGTCTCTCTTTCCTGAACATATTTGATTTTAGGTCAAATAGTTTTATCAGCTTTGCAACACGAGAAGGGAAAAAAAAACCTTAATATTGTTCTTCATGATAAATCTGAATTATTTGAAATTTTCTTCAAACAATGAAAATCTTGATTGGATTGAGATCAGTTTTATTTGAATTTTTCTTCAGACAATGAAAATCTCGAGTTTATTGGATTCGGTTCAATTTTTCTTGAACAACTTCCATGTATGTATTTCCTAGTTTTCTATTATTATTCAGAAAGTATTAGAGAAAATTGGACCTATTATGGTATTGAAAATGAAACAAAATTATTATTGTGTTATGAAAAAACATGTTAATTTAATATAATATTAATTATTTAAAGAATTTAACTAATGATTTTATATCAATAAAATAATAATTTAATATAAAATTTATTATTTAAAAATTTTATTAATGAGCTTATATCATTAAAATTTAGTTCAATAAATGAAAAATGTTATAATTTAAATAAGAAAATGAAAAATGTTCTACATTGTTTATAAAAAAAAATATAATAAAATTTGAGCTTTTCTTATTATGTATTTTAAATTTTAAATTTTTATTTTATTTTTTTAATGGAATACACATTTTTCATAATTTTTTAAGATTTTTTTTATCGAGGGGAAAGGCTCATTCTACAATCCAGTATGATGTGCAAGGGTGAGAGGCTCATTCTACAATCCATTATGATGTGTAAGGTTGCCAAAATAAAAAATAAAAAAAATAAAAAAATCTAAAAATGAAAATAATTAAATAACTATACATAACATTTAAATAATGTGGTATCATAAAAAAAATTAAATAACTCTATAAATAAACTATTAAAAATCCCTCTACGTGCAAACTTTCTTTTTGGAGTGTAGAATTTGAGAAAATGTTTGCACCTAACTCTATAAGTAGTTTTAATTTTTTGGAAAGTTTTCTAGTTTATTTTTTTATCTAATTTGTTTAGAATTTTGCAAAGATTCATTGAAATCACAAATTTGATGGGTGAATTCTTCATAATCAAATATCCCATAAGTTTTTGAGTGTTGAATCCATATATGCAATCAAAAAATGAGTTTAAACATCACTAATCAATATTTTGCCACAATTTGATTTCACATAACTACTCCATTAGGATGTTTTTTCCTCACCAATGTCAGAATTATGAGGCATCAATTATTATTGTTATTTATGAAAAAATTTAATGATAAATTATTGATATATAATAAATAATGGTATGGTTATTGTTATTTATTAAAAATTTTAATGATAAATGATGATAGATTTTGGAGCATGATTTAAAATGCTTTTGTTTAAGTAAAAGTTTGTTTTTTTCGGATTTAATGAAACAAGGTAAGTATGAAACCTTGTCATTTACAAATTATTAGGGATTTATTTTAGATAGTTTGATTTTTTATTTTTTATTTTATAATAGTGATGAGTCAATATGCATAAATTGATAATAGCAATAATAATTTTATTTTCTTTAATAACTAAATTATGGTAGATTTTTCCAAAATTTAACTAATAAAAACTAATTGCTTTTCAAAAATAATAAAATATGGGTGAGTAAAAATTTAAGTATTTAAATAATAATAATAATAATAATAATAATAATAATAATAAAACCTTTTAATTAAAAACATATATATTTAACTTTAATTTAAAAACATATATATTTAAATAAAAGTAAAACGTAAAATCTATTATTTATATTAACAATTTATTTTATTTTATTAATATTGATAAATATTTTTTAAAATAAATTGAATTAATAAAATTATTATATTTAATAATAGATTAAGTAAAAGGAAAAATCAAACATAGAATCTTGAGCACTCATTTACATTATATAAACATATAAAATGAATTATCTCCATATATTATGGCATTGAAAATGAAACAAAATTATTATTTTCTTTTATGAAAAAATATGTTAATTTAATATAATATTGATTATTTAAATAATTTTATTAATGATTTTAAATAAGAAAATTAATAATGTTCTAGATTGTTTATAAAAAAAATATAATAAAATTTGAGCTTTTCTTATTATGTATTTTAAATTTTAGATTTTTTATTTTATTTTTTTAATAGAAATTTTAGATTTTTTATTTTATTTTTTTAATAGAATACACATTTTCCATAATTTTCTAAGCTTTTTTTTTTTTTTTTTTTCTATTGAGGGGAGAAGTTTATTCTACAATCCAGTATGATGTGTAAGGGTGAGAGGCTCATTCTACAATCCATTATGATGTGTAAGGTTCCAAAAAAAAAAAAAAAAATCTAAAAATGAAAATAATTAAATAACTATACATAACATTTAAATAATGTGGGATCATAGAAGAATTTAAATAACTCTATAAATAAACTATTAAAAATCTGTCTAGGTGCAAACTTTCTTTTTGGAGTGTAGAATTTGAGAAAATGTTTGTGCCTAACAAATTTGATTCCTCACGACACATGATAGATCCATAATTAGATGGATCTCTCAGCACATGATAGATTTGATCCCTCATGGCACATGATAGATATGGAATTAGATGGATCTCTCATCACATGATAGATCCTGAATTAGATGGATAGATCCGGAATTAGATGGATCTACGCTGGTTTTAAGTGTTTTGAAAACCTAATTTATTAGGGATATATAGTAAAGTCCAATAATATTTAGAAATACAACTAATTTAAGGATTTACCTATGACCTCATACTTATAATTCAATACATATAACCACTCAAAATCCTCACTCAATATTTACATCTTTATAGTAATGTATACAATAAATAAACTAGCAATTGCACCACATGTTACAAAGGAAACGATGTAAGTCGGAAACATAGGAAAAAATAACATAGAAGAAAGAAGTAAACTTTTTATGAAATTATAAACACTTACACGCACCATCAAAGGAACTTTAATTTTTCACAATGATTTCCAATGTCACCATTCTCTTGTAGGCTCCTGCTAGGAGCATGCCTTTGTAACCAGGGCCTATTGTATATACCTTTCTAGGTATGTGGGACCACACAAATTCATCTTATTGCAAACTTAATTTTAGAGAAGAAATAAACATCCTATTCACCAATTAGTCTCATTGCTCTACCAAATGTCCTTTGAAATCTAATTCTTACTTGCATCCAACCTAGTTCCAAAAAATTCCATTACCTTCAACTGAAGCACACAAAAATTGCATTGCATTTAAATATGAGGATACCAATTAGATCATTCGACAATGAGTGTTTTCCATTTGTCCTCCTGTATCTAAACTTTTTGGCCATTTCCAATTTTCCAAGAAACCCATTAATATTTGAGAATTCAAAGAAACTGATTGGAGAATTCAAAAAGAAACCTCAATTGACACCCAGAGAGATAGAGAAATTGTATACACCCACTAATGATTATCATTTTTATTGGTTACATTTTATGGATTGTCATAGTGCTAGTATTAAGAAATGTAGGGGAGGCATGATGTACAAGATAATGTAAGAAACATTTGATGCCACAAAAATATCGAGTCAATATGAAGTTGCATTAATGTGTAAGAATTTCCTATATTAGTCTTATTGGTGTATTTCGATATAAACTTTAAAGAATGGAAACAGTAACATCAATGAATAATAGTAATACTAACAAAATTCACATAATTTGACATTGGGAGAAGAGTCAAATTAAGATTTTTTTGAATTTTATCATATTTTTCCTTATTTCTCTGTTAGTGTTGGACTTGGATCCCATTTAACATGCATAGGCCAACACATGAAACAACTAAAACACCTAAAGTGCAATGAAACAACAATATCGAACATTTGGCATGCCTCAAAAACACTGTTACCGATGAAATAGGTAACTGAACTTGTACCTACTTTTTGAGGTAGCAAGAAAAACACCCGATTTTGAAAAGTGGTGATGTAAAATCAAAAAAAAAAGTTGGAGCATGTTTTTGGCACTTTAAGTTTTTTATTTTTATTTTTTCTATATGATGTTTTTTATGTCGATTTTGAATAGTGGTGGTGTATCGTCACCAACGTTTTTTTAGAGGATTGATTTTGACACTATAGATTTTGTAATGTCTTCTTCTTCTGTGAGATGTTTATTTTTAAGTGCATTTATGTACTTGTGTTTTAAAAATAAAAAATAAAAAATATTTTTTTTTAAAAATAAAAGTTTGTAATGATATCTTCACTTTTTCACATAGATAAAAAATGGAAAAATGGTTAATATTCTAAAGTTTATATTTTCTACATGTTTATGTATTGTTAATTAATTTTTCAATGCAGATCAAATGATTGTCCCTAAAAAACCAATATTTTGAACCATATGACAAAAAAATACAAATTTTCAATATAAATAGAATGCAAAAAATACACTTTTAAAGACTTTTTGTTCAATAAAACATGTTAAATAAACTAATTTTTTGGGAGAATCTTAACAAGAAAACTTAAGAAAATAATATTTTTATTGAATTTTATGTCAAAACATAATAGTAATCACATGTTTTTTTGCAAAAATTAAGGGTTCTTCTCATAAAACATCAAAGTCTAAACATTACAAGTAAAATTGATTAATAGATCTAAAAAATGAGCTTTGTTTGCATGCATAACTTAAACATCATCAACAATATCAACTAATACATGTTCAACATCATCTAGAACATCATTGATGGCTTCTTCCGCACCATTTTCTTCTTCATTTTGGTCATTGTCATCTTCTAATGGATCTTTCATGTCTGCAAATATTCCAAAGTGTCCCTTTCCAATCATTCCATATAATGGTGGTTGAGGTTCCTTTGCTTTTTTTGCCACACATGATTCATTAAAATCCCCTTTCCTCAAACCAACTTCTTGCTTCGCATCTAGAAGGAATTCAAGAGCGTTATTTCTTTGTTGAATAAATTTGCATTGCACTGGATCTTTCTCAATGGCAATGCAATTTCTTCCTTTTAGTAGGAAACGTGCTCGTGTTGTACCTAATCATCAAGCACAAAAGAAATAAGTAAGAAAATTAGTATAAAGACATAAAAAGTAAAAAATAAAATATTTAAATTTAAATTTGTATAATAAAACTTACCTGAACCTGAGAATAAATCCAAAACCCAATCTCCTTCATTTGAACATAGATCTATAATATAGTTAATCAATGCTTGTGGTTTTTGATAAATTTTAATTATATCTCTTTTTGCATCTTTATCCTCATATGTTAGTTTTCTTACAACTGCATCATGAACCAATACTTGACTATGACTCTTCCCATCTACTTGATTCATAAGAATACGCTTATAGCTATCCTCTTTTGTCCAACATTCAACATGGATGAACTCACAATCATTTATAATAGGTTGATCTTCGGAAGAAACAATATTTGACTTATGCCTGTAACTTAACATAGTAAAAGTTCAATTAAATTTTACATGAATAAAAAAATTTAGGAGTAATCAAACATACAAATTCAAAGTCTAACCATGTAAGTTGCATCATTGAGTTTGCTTTACCCTTGAAGCTTGTTAATAACATTGGAAACTGTGTGTCTGAATGAAATGTCACAAATTTCCAAAGTGGTGATGTTATCACTTCTTGAAAACCCGTAACCACTTTACTAAAAGCTTGATAAGTATATGGTTCTCTATCATATTCAATGTCTGGGAAATTGAAACCATGAGGAATATCTGCAATAACTAGGGCATATTCCCTTTTAGGTATTAGTGATGCAATGCCTTCACAATCACCTTGTATTATTTGATATTGGATACTGTTGAGCCCATTCCAAATGTAATGATTAAGAGTAGGATCGAGTTCAACATTCATAAGATGCTTCTTTCTCATGTTTTCCAACTTAATTTTTTCAATAAAGCTTTTGAAAGTATCTGGTACTCCATTTCCATCCTTCTTCGACATCTTTATATATATATATATATATATAAGTAATAAAATAAAAATAGTTTAAATATGAATAAAATGAATGTATAAATCAACATACCTTATTGAATGCAATATAAAAAACTTTAAGTGTTGTTGTAGAACTTGCTCCTGGGTAGTGGCGCACAACATCATCCCAATTGTCTTCATTCAACATTTTAACCATGTGTTCTTGTATTTTCATAAAAATCTTCTGACTGAATAAATCAAGTTAAAACCGTTAATATAGTGACATGTATAACAAATTCTACCAACATCATTATGTTTTATTTAAAAGAAAGTTATAATGAAAGGAAAATAAGAAATAATTCAAGAATCTTACTTTTGAAATTCTGCACACATTTCTTCCATTGATAATTCACCGGACTTCACTCAGGCTAGTACTGATTACTAGTTTCTCATCCTTCACAACTTGCATTGTTCTCCAAGGTGTGATAGTCATATCCTCTGGAAGCTGCTTCATTTCAGGACCTGTCTTACTATTGGTACATATTATGGGTTTACTCTTTTTAACCTTCTGATTTTTTATGGAAATATTCTCCCACCGCTCAAAAATCTCATCAATCAAATCCCTATCTCCCCAGTTCTAAATGCCAACTGAAAATGTTATCCATGCTTTTGAATATTTTTGAATTCATTTTTCCATCTTTTGATTTGATTTTTTCATCAATTTGATAACCTGTTTCCATTAAACATTCCTTCCAAAATGTTAGACTAACTTGTGTCTTATCCCCACCACATTTTTCTATGAATTCATTATGAATAAATCTGACCTTTTGGATGAAAGTCATTTTCATTCTGTACTCATTATCTGCATTATGATCCCATGCCAATAAATTTGATTCTATTTCAGTTAAGCCAACGTAAATGATGCATTTCACTGTTTGAAAAAGATAGTTATTAAGATATTCCTCAATCAATTTCCTTTTAGCCTCTACTGAATGGTTCCCTCCAATTACATAATATTTATAATCAAAACATTTTGTCTTGTCAAATGCCTATTTTTTTGGAACCTGACATGGATCGAAAATAACCACATAATCCACCACATGCGCGTATGGATTAAACCTGAACAATGTTTTCAGATTATGTACACGTAGGTGATGGGCCTTTCTAATTTGATATTGAGATTGTACTTCATCTGGCCTATAAAATTGGCTAACATTAAGCTCAAATGTTTGGTCACCAAGAATTAATTTATTCTTCCTCAACTCATATCGAATAGCATTTTTGTTTTGTTTTAATAATGCCATCCTCTAACTCAGCACCTGGTGTTATGGTTTCTCTGCTTCCGTTAGAGCTTTCAGTTTGTTCTTCACTGCTTCTCATGACCTTTACAGGTTCACCAATATTATATTTCCTAGTCTTATTGGGTAACATATCAGTTCTTTTATAAACAAGCTCTTCATCATCAGGTAAAAGAGAGACATCTTTGGCGATTTTTTTTTTGGTGCCTGATTTGTTTTCTCCTTTTGCACAACAGTTCTAATCTCCTCCTCACTAATTCTATCATAACTTTCAGTTTCATGTTCGACATCTTCAAAAGAAACATGTTTAAGTTTACTAGATTGACCCACCTTAGTGACTCTTGGTTGATCCCCTCTTTGTACTATTGCACAATGTCACGAGCTATTGATCTTTGCTTCAATCTCCTTTCCTCTGCTTTGTCTGTGTGGAAAGTGTTGATCACATTCATAACATTTGACTCCAAATAATAAAGACCTTCAAACATGTTTGAAAGACTCGGAACAAAATCCTATGAAACAAAATAAAACATGTCAATGATCAATAATTTATAAAAAATTGAATCATCCTTACAATAATGCATAGCGGAAATAAAAATAAGCATACTTACAATGTTATTTGCAATGTTGCTTGAGATTTTTTCAGAAAACTTTGTAGATATTTCATCTGTGTCATACTTGACCTTTGATAGACGATATATAACCTTCTCACATTTATTAGCCTTCCTTGCAAGAACATAAATAGTTTTTGTATTCGGGACCATACATATGTCTTGTACTCTGCCCATCACATCATATGGCTCATTTAAGTCAACCATACCACAAACCAGACATATATGTATATCATCCTCCATTTCACTTTCTTCAAGATACCATGAGAAATCAGTTTTATCTATCTCCTTGGCGTTCTTCCAATCAGAAATAAGCTTTAATGAACCTGGTGCCCCACTTGCTTGAATTTTATTAGTGTGTGCAACAATGTCCTTATTGCGTCCAACAATGTCCATAGTGCGTCCAGCTACAACTTTACATTTGGGAGTTGTATCCATAGTGCGTCAAGCTGCAACTTTAGATTTGGGAGTTGCTGCCCTAAGCGCAGAAACATTCACAAAAATCTTTTTTGATGTCATTTTCCTGATAAAAAGAAATATATATATTAGTTAATGAGAAAATAATGTCGATAAAATAAATTTAAAAAAAAAAAATTATTTGTAAAACTAAATAAATTGAAATTAAACCAGTAAAATTAACTATAGAAAATTTTCATTTAAAAAAAAATATATTATAAATCATATTTAGATATATGTATATATATCTATATAATATGTTTTGAATACATTTTATAAAAAAAAAAAAAATGTTTTAAATTGTATAAAACAATTTTTAAAAAACAAACATTATTTTCAAACTTAAGTTTATGTTTAATATTAAAAAAAAAAATACTTACTATTTATAACAAATCTTAAAATTAAATTTTGTTTTTTTAGCTAAAAATTTTATTAAAAAAACAAAATAATTTTAATTTTTTTGTTTTAATTTTAATTGTGTTTTTTTTATATTTTAAAATTTTAAATATATTGAATAAAATTAAAACATATATATTAAAATTAAAATTTTAATTAAAAACTTATAATCTTCTATTATATTTTAAAATTTAATTTCAAAATTTTAAAATTTTATTTTACAATATTAAAATTTATTAAAGTTTAAAAATTTTAAATATAAAATAAATTTTAAATTTTAAACTTTATATCATATCAATATTATAATTATATACTAAAAACAAAATCAAAACTATAATATAGAACATTATAATTATTTTAAAATTTTTTAAAAACTTATATTAAATATTTAAAACAAAATAAAAAATAAAAAATAAATCAATTTTTTCAAGTTTTATTTTATATTGAAATTAAAAAAAAAAAAAAAATTATAACGTTTATTGCATATTTAAATTTTAAAAAAAATTAAGTTTTTCGCACCTACTTGGGGCCAAAGGCTGGCCGGGCGGCGCCTTGGGGGGTTGCTCGACCGACCTTTGGCCCCCAGCTGGGCAGCCCCCTGCGGTGCTTCCCAGTCAGCCTTCGGCCCCCGGATGGGCGAAGGCCAGCTAGGCAACCCTGCGCGGCCAGCCTCTGGCCCCCTGTTGAGCTGCCCCCCGCGGCACCGCCCGGCCAGGCTCCGCCCAGCCGAGGGCCGGAAGCCAGCTGAGCAGCCCCTTGAGCGCCACTCAACCAGCCTCCAACCCCCAATGGGCGACAAAATACATTTAAAAAAAAAAAAATTCAATACAAAAAAAACAAACTATATAAAAATTTTTTTTTTTTTGAAATAAACTATTATAACACAAAACATTGTTTAATATATAAAAAAAACCTATTTAAAACTATATAACAATACAATCCAATACAATAATTAAAAATTAAAATTAAAATTAAAAAAAATAAAAATAAAACTATATCACAATACAATAAAAAAAAATAAAAAATATAATATATAACAAAACAATAAAAAAAAAAAACTAAAAAAATTGATTTTAAAATATTAATCAAGAACTAAAAATATAAATATAAATTTTAAATTTTATAAATATAATTTAAAAAATAAAAAATCAAAAAATCAAAAAAATAAAAAGCTTGTTTTAAAATATAAAGTAAGAAATATATGAAAAAAATTATTTTTAATTTTTATTTAAAATAAAACAATTATAATAAAAACACCATTGTTGTCTAATATAAAATATAATACTCTACTATTAAAATTAAAAATAAGATTTAAAATTAAAAAAAATAAAAATAGAATATAAAATCAAAAAATTGTTAAATAAAACAAAAAAAGACAATTTAAATAATGAAACCACCAATATATATATATATATATATATATAAGTATTTTTTTATGTGCATGGTCTTTTTGTGAATTTTTCTGTCTAGATGAACCTATAAGCTCTAAAAAAGAAAAAAAATTCTAAGTTTTTGTTCTAAAAACCCAAAAAAAGATTAGTTTTTTTTATATTTTCTTCACTAAAAAAATATTAAAAAATTATGTTTTTCAAACCTAAAAACATTAAAAAATAGTTTTTGAACACAAAAACTATAGAAAAATATATTTCCCCAAAATCTTCTTTAAATGGACAGAATAGAAAGAAACTAACTTTTGAAACGTAAAAAACTGTTGTCACCAATGCCAACACAACACCTCCACAAAATTACCAATAGAAACACAACACCTCCAATGCCAATGCAATGCCTTCACGAAGTTACCAATGCCAATGCAACACCTCCACAAAATTACCAATAGCAACGCAATGCCTCCAATGCCAATGAAATGCCTCCACGAAGTTACCAATGCCAACGCAACACCTCCAGAAAATTGCTCTAACAAATACCAAAAAACTTGATATGATGTGATAAATAGAAACAATGATTCTTATTATATAGTGAATATTGTGTGATTGGTTTACCTTTTAATGAATGTGGGATTAAAATTTAAAATTTAAAATATTTACATGTAGTTTATTATAGTTCATATTATAGTTAAAATACTTAATATTTGCATGTAGTTATCTTTATTTAATATTTACATGTACTGAATGTTAAATCATTCAAATATAATCTCAAATTAAAATTTAAAATATAAAATAATTACATGTAGTTAATTATAGTTAATATTATAGATAAAATAATTAATATTTGCATGTAGTTATCATAGTTAATATTTACATGTACTCAATGTTTAAAATCATGGGATTAAATTTTAAAATTTAAAATATTTACATGTAGTTAATTATAGTTAATATTATAGTTCAAATAGTTAATATTTGAATGTTGTTATTATTGTTAATATTTACATGTATTCAATCTTAAATCATTCAAATAAGAAAATTATTTTAGTTTTGAAGGCATACATGAAAGGAATATTTTGTGGATATTTTGAATAGAAAGTATAGTGAAATATTTCAAGACCAACCGTTTATTAAGAAATTTTGAAATATATTTTAGATGAATATAATGTAGGTTTAAAATTTAAAATTTAAAATATTTACATGTAGTAATTATAGTTAAAATAGTTAATATTTGCATGTAGGTATTATAGTAATATTATAGTTAATACTTACATCTAGTCAATGTTAAATCATTGAAATAAAAACATTATTTTAGTTTGGAAGGCATCCATGATAGAAATATTTTGTGGATATTTTGAATATAAATATTGGTAAAATATTTCAACACAAACAGTTTATTAAAAAAATGTTAAATACATTTTTTGACTAATATTTGTATCAAATATTTGAAATGAAAATTTTGGAGGGAAAGTTTTTCGCGAAATTTTTTTGGGGGAAATTTTGGAGGGAAATTTTTTCATGATTTTTTTTTTAGGGAAATTTTGGAGGGAAATTTTCAATCTTTAAGCTATATATTGTAAGTGGGAGAGGAATTTGTATCATTCAACCTATTCTTGTTGAAAGCCATGGTTTCTTCTGATAGCGAAGTTTTTCTTTGTACAACATCAACATCTTCGTCACGCAACAACTCTATTCAGAGTGATGAATATAACAGGAGTTCTTCACCATGAATAGAGAGTCAAAAAATCGACTTGGTCATAATCCTAAGGATGATGAGAAAAAAATTGATGGGGCGCAGCAAAAAGAAATTTCTGTAAATCGAGAGTCAGTTATTCCACTTACTCTTAATCCTAAGGATTATGAAAGCAACAGTGATGAAGGGCATGATGAAGAATTTCCAGAGTCAAAATTTTCACTTCGTCCTAATCCTAAGGATTATGAGGGCACCATTGATGAAGGGGGAGATGAAGAATATCCACTTCAGCTTAATCCTAAGGATTATGCGAGAATCACAGATGAAGAGGTGAATGAAGAATTTGTAGAGTCAAAATATCCACTTCGTCGTAATACTAAGGATTATGCCAGCACCACTAATGAAGAGGGGAATGAAGAATTTACAACGTCAAAATATCCACTCTGTCCTAATCCTAAGGATTATGCCAACACCACTGATGAAGAGGGGGATGTAAAAATTCTAGAGTCAAAATATCCACTTCGTCTTAATCGTAAGGATTGTGCCAACACCACTGATGAAGAGGGGAACGATAAAGTTTCAGAGTCAAAACATCCACTTTGTCCCAATCCTAAGGATTATGCCAGCACCACTGATGAAGAGGGAAATGAAAAATTTACAGCGTCAAAATATCCACTCCTTCCTAATCCTAAGGATTATGCGAGCACCACTGATGAAGAGGGGGATAAAAAAATTCCAGAGTCAAAATATCCACTTCGTCCTAATCCTAAGGATTATGCGAGCACCATAGATGAAGAGAGGAATGAAGAATTTGCAGAGTCAAAATATGCACTTCGTCCTAATCCTAAGGATTATGCCAACACCATTGATGAAGAGGGGAATGAAGAATTTGCAGCGTCAAAATATCCACTTCATCCTAATCCTAAGGATTATGCCAACACCACTGATGAAGAGGGGGATGAATTTCCAAAGCCAAAATTTTCACTTCATCCTAATCGTAATGATTATAAGTTCACCACTGATGAAGGGGGGGATGAAGAATTTCCAATAAATATAGATTCAAGGCATCCACTTATTCCTAATCCTAAGGATTATGAGAGCACCAATGAGGAAGGGGAGGGGCGAGATGAAGAAATTCTAGTGAATACAGATTCAAAGCTTCCACTTATGCCTAATCCCAAGGATTATGAGAGCAACACTGAGGAAGGGGAGGATGAAGAGTTTCTTGCAAATGATAATTTTAGAGGCACAAATCTGAATATTGCATTTTCTCTAAGTGGTCATTTCAAAGACACTCATGGTGATGAAGAATTGAATCCTCCCAGGGAAGAATTTGAAAGCATGGATCAAGATGGTGAAGAATTTCATCTGAGTTGGGGTTACAAAAGCGCCGATGATTATGTTGGCAATATGATACAGAGTGTTGTCCTTGATGGCAACCCTCTTGATAAAGTTGATGGCAATGAGATTGTTGGCTATATAATGCAATGTGTTGTCCTTGATGGCAACCTACTTGATGAAGATGTTATTTATGGAAGCCTACTTGATGAGTTGCCTATGATAAGCAACCTCTATGTCAAAGATGTAAGAATGATGTATCTTCAGATCAATTCAGATGTGACAGAGAAAAGAATTCTAGTAAGTACCAGAACAATGATAAATATGATATGTCACAATGTATACGCTACTTTTTTGAAGGAAACCTGCGTATACATACAATGTATACGCTACTTTTGTGAAGGGAACCCGCGTATACATTCAGGGTTAGCATATACGCAGTTTTTATGAGTCGAAGTTGCGTATATACGCGGAAGCGAATGCTCCAAGTCACGTATGCCCTTTTGCGCTCTAAAATTATGATACCAAGGGGCATTACCATGGTATTGGCCCATTGTATTGAGCGCTGGATTATCTAATTGATCCCATCCAGGAATACCATCGTAGGTTGAGTGGTTTTGACTCATGGAATTGAAAAAGGCTAATATATATAAGGAGAAGAAGATCATTGTGCAAAGGGTGGAGGTGTCTCGGATTTAATGAATACTTCACTTTGGAGTATATCTGCATGGTTAAATTCTGCTCTTAATTGATAGACCTGAATCTATGATGCATCTATGAACATAATGAAGGTTCAAGATCTCTAGATCTTGAAATGGTGAATCTCTTGGATGATCTGAAAAGAAGTGATCGTATTCCTAAGAAGACAAGGATGGGGGTTTGCAGCACATGTGCTTCTCTTAAAGAAAAAAGAGATAAATGTCAAGGGACAGAAAGAGGTATGCGTTCAAAACATTGTTTTTTAAAATTGGATAGTTATCAACTATGAAAATATATTTATTCATATGTTTCTTTTATTTTATGTACAAATTCCATTGTTAAAGAACTTCAAGACCATCGCAATCAGCAAACAAGTGAAAGGAAAAGTTGTATAAACATCGAAAGAAGTGTTATGATCATCCAAATAAATATCTGGGTTTGATAATTGATGGTATGGACCAAAAGAAAAAACTTCTTCCACATTTTGTCCACACGCCAAAAAAATTACAGGAGGAAAATTTCATTCAGTTTCACTTGGTTGGTTGTATGGTATTTAATGAGAAGATGTTTCCAAGAGTTTTATTCACAACTTCAAATATTCACAATGATGCAAATCTGACCATAACTATAATCCATGATGTGGTTACTCATTGGTCTGGTATTCTTCCTGAAGTTTTGTATTTACAATTAGACAACACAAGTCGTGAAAACAAAAATCAAGTTCTTTTTGGGTATCTAAACATGCTCGTTGAATTGGGAATTTTTAAAAAGATAAAGGTTGGTTTCCTTCTTGTTAGGCATACTCATGCTCATATTGATCAAATGTTTAGTTGTTTTTTAGTAACAGTGAGGAGGAAAGGTTTTGGGAGCCTGCCATCATTTATTGAATGTATTAAGAAATCGTACATTCTAGATCCTGTTTTCATGTGTTGGAAAAAACTATTGTCATGCGAAGGTTTATTTTGGGATCGCATGGTGAGGAGAAATGCATTGAACAACTTAACGACATTAGCTTCCAATATCAATTTCGTATAAAAAAAATTGATGGGATAACACTTATATGGGGCAATAAGTATTCAACTGTTGCAGAATGGGGGCCATCATTAGGTTTAGCATTTTTGAAGTTCATTCCAAAGCATCCAATATTTTCATCAAATATATTGTTATTACAGTCAGTTGCTGAACTCCATAATGCACGAAGGCATAAGAGAGACATAAATTATTCCGAATGTCTGGAGGAAATTAAAAGATGTATTAGAGATACATATGAGTACTTCAATGTTGCTGATTCAGTTTGGTGGGAGTCTTTTTTCAGTAATCAAAGTGATATGATTTCAAGATCAATAAATGTGGATACGCTTTTGAAGACTCCTTTTTTTGGCCACAAAAGATGCCAAATGAACATCAGGAAACACACATTGTTAAACAACAATAGCCTTAAGCTATTATTAATTCCCCATAGGTAGAGGAAAGAGAAATCTATATTGGTTCTAGAAGATCACGTGCGTGAAGCCATGGAAGACCTTTACAGGGGTTCTATGCAAGATGTTAAGGAGGGTTGCATGATAATAGTGCTAGCAGATGAAGATCCACTTTCCTATCCATTCTGGATTGCCAAGGTTATAAAGGTCATTAATGAAAATGAAGACATTATAACTGTTGATGTACATTGGTATGCCACAAGTACCCACCCTTTCAATGGTGTGTACAAGCCAAATATTGTAGTTGACAAAAAAAATTGGCAGAAAGAGAAAAAGAAAGGGCACAAATATAAATCGTCGCCGCACAGATGTCTTAAAATTGGAGGATGTTGACATACTTGTGTATGACTTCAATTTGACAAAGAGAGGAACTCTTCGGTTGAAGACCATAAATATTTTGAAGAAATTTCTACTAGAACAATTACTGTTGAGATGGGACTCTGCAGAAAGTATTCGTAGATCTACAAGACATTTAAACTCTGAAATGGTGGGCATGCATGTTAACTGAGATGGAGCACTAGTTGATGAAAGAGAAGAATATGGATCATCTTCATCTGCATCGAGTCATTCATCTGAAGATGT
Organism: Pinus albicaulis; assembly: GCA_034641835.2. Classification (NCBI taxonomy): domain Eukaryota; kingdom Viridiplantae; phylum Streptophyta; class Pinopsida; order Pinales; family Pinaceae; genus Pinus; species Pinus albicaulis. Next base: position 1,678,116,084 of record CM076579.1, on the reverse strand, counting down.
AGGTTCTGATGGTGTGCCAGAACCTATGGTTGATTTTGAATAACTGTCAAAGACACTTTTATGTAATTGATGTTTGCATGGTAACTTGAAATAAAATTTTTGACTTCCATCTGATTTTTCATGAAGTTATGAGACATTTCTATGTTTGTTGGATTACATGTTTTAATTATAAAGAATTCATCTCTTTAGAATATCGACAACGGAACAATGAATTACAAAAATAATTTATGTTATATTCAATGTACCAATGTTGATATTTTGATTAAAAGTAAAATAGAAAATAGAAATTAATGTTGAATTTTTAGATTATGCAGTGATATCACCATGATATTATGTATTGTTACCATTTGGTATAAGATACTTTTAAAATTTTTAATAATTATATGCGTCATTGAAAGGGGACACTTTGTTTTGATGCTTGATTTTTAGGTTTTGGTTGCAATTAGATTTAAATTTGTCTTATGCTAAGATTTGAAAAGAGATCATTTTTTATCCTTTAAAATTAAAATTACTCTTGGAATAATAAATTTTTCATTTACTTGTTCATTTTTAAAAATTGATTAAGTCATATAATTTCTCCATAATTTCATTGTTCAGGTATGTTGAAAACTTAAGATTGAAAAACTTGAGATTTACAACTTGTCATTAAGGTTTTTATGCACTACAAAATTTTATCTTTAATGTTATGGTTGACAATAATTACAATTTTAGGGTTGTTTAGAGTCAAGATATTTTATGTTTAACAACATGGATGAAAATTGTTCAAAATGATAAGCCCTTCAGACATGTTTTTGTTTATCTTTAACATTATCTATCAAAATTTTTAGAATTTTAAGATTTTTCAATGTCCTAATATGTTGTCTTTAATTCCATTGTTATAATGTGTCAAAAGTGTGACACAATGTTTTTTTTTGTTATTCCAGCATCAACTGGTTTTGTTTTGAGGGTGTTTTTTCAATCCTTTTTTCAAGAAACAATTTCATTTTTAGCATAATTTTATAAAATGTTGAAATTTGACCTTGAGAAAAAACCAAATGCATTCTGGAATACACACTTTTTGTTTTTGGGGTGTTTTTTTCATGTTTTTTGAGTGTTTTTGGGCTAGAGTTCCTATTTTCAGGTAGTAGTTCCTGTTTCATCGGCAATAGTGTTTACACCAAGTACAGGCAGTAGATCTAAGATCTAAGTTTGCATATATGTAAAAATATTTAGAAATGTTTAGAAATATGCAAAAGTATTCAGATCAGATCTAGTATAGACAAGAAAGTATATCTTCTTCAATAGATCTCCAAGGTGAAGGGTAGATTCCCAACTCTTGAAAACCAGCTCTCCAAATGGTGCACCAAAACACCCTGCAATAGTACCTATAGGAATAATGTAGATCTGGAAGGGAAACTATGCTGTAGGGTTTAGATAATAGTTGGCCACATGCCAAGATCTGAAAATGATGCCTAATCACTCCAATACACTCCTCCCAATGTAGTATAAGACTCCTCCACTGAAAAAGGGCACTGAAATGTCCTAGATCTGAATAGATCTAGCCTCCACTTACTGCATCTTGCAAAGACAACCTAACCATCAACATGATCTTTGTTGTAGTTGAAATAAGAAGCTTGGCCTAAAGCCATATAGTGGACTATGCAATAACAAACTCTCCAAATAGCTACTCAATGGGAAGAGGTGGGATTCCTGAACAGGAACACCCAATGATAAACAACATTTGCAATCTAGGCTAAACAACCAAAGAAAGCACTATGTCTAAACAGACAAGATATCAAAATATCATATCATTTAATAACCCTTCTCATGTTTCCATCCTCTTCCTTTTATAATTTGAGAGCTTGCAAACCATAAACCACCTTCAATGAAATAGCTCCTTTCACATGAGCCATATCCATCTAAAACTACGTTGTGCCTCATTGATGGCCACTCCTCCAAGACAACGTTGTAGATTTGGTCACAGTTGACCGAGTCAAAATCTTCAGCCCCTTTCACACATAAGGGTACTTACTTACATAGCCAAGATGTAGCATTTTTCACATTTGGCATTGATTTATTTACTGTTTACAAGTTTTATGATCCTCTACAATTTTATTCATAAAACAGAAAAATAAAACAAAATTGAATATTCCCATTAGCTTAGGACTAATTGGGAATATTACAGTCCTCCCCTCCAAAATGTTGCTTGTCCTCAAGCAACTGATAAGGTGAGTGATGCAACTCTTTTCCTCCTCCATTGGTGACACAAGAATATGATAAGCTTCCTCCATGAGCTAATTTTTCACCACTCCACCCCTCCATGAATTGCTCCTCCAAATTTCTCATGAGATGAAAATATCCCATCCCATAAGGAGACAATAGATCACATGAAACAAACATGGCTTGCCCAATGTTCTCCCTGAAACATGTAGCATAAGGTACATGGATAATATCCATTCCATAAGGCACATACATACCTTCCCTCCTTCCTCCATAAGTCCCCATAAAAGTACAAGTACATCATCAATGTAGGGGATCAAAACAACATATATGCAAACATAAATTTGGGCATATGGAGGTGGGTCATAGTCCCACATGTGGAACCAACGTAGTACATCTCCTGCATGCATTAGATCTAGATGTGGTAAGTCAGTTTACCACCACTTATTTTCTGCCCATACCATCTCACCATGGCTGAAAGTGTGAGATATATTTGATGCCTTAGGGAAGCACCCATCATGTTGCAAAATCTCCCTTTGTTCAGCAACGGAGTGGCCAAATTCAGAATTTTTGTGGCCCAATATTTTTCATGAAGGTTACAAGATATAATACTCCTCGTTGGAGCCATGGCCTGCATAAACATGGTGAAATAATGCATACAATCAAAATATAAAACATGTTTTACAAGAGCATGTTTTTCACCAACAATCCTCATATAAATGGAGTGGTGCATAGATCTATCCCCTTCCTCAAAAAGGGAAAGAGAGGGATGATTTAACTCTTCCATAGAGGTATGTTGCTGCTCTATATCCACATGGTACATGCATCTTTGAAAAATTTGATATAGTTCTTCTTCAAATCCCTCCCAATAGTAGCTCCTCAAGATAATGTTGTTGAGCTTCATGGAATATGTTTGGCTAAAACAGAACTCTTCATATGCTCCTTGTAGCAAATTCTCCTTGAGCTTGGAGGCTCTAGATAAGAAGATCCTACCATGATCATAGATGACTCCATATTGCATTAAATATCTTTCATCATGTAGAAATTCATAAAGAATCATGCATGTGTGAAGATCCTTAGAATATTCCACCAACAATTGGGATTTCAAATGTGGATCTAATCTCCCCAACAATGACAGTGTTGATAATGTGTCAACTGAAATGTATGCCATGTTGCTGCTCTTCTCCTTGACATCTCCCATGCCAAAGTTGTATGTTGGAAGGCCATACCTCCCATTTCTCTCCTCCTTGACATCTCCAATGCCAAAGGTATAAGATGGAAGGTTGCTATTCCTTCCTTTCTGCCCTTCTTGCATATGCACATGCTTAAATGAAAATGGAAGTTCTTGGAAGTTAGTCTCCCATGGAAGGCTATCATCTATCCAAAACCTCCTTGGTCTTGCCAAAGTATGCATGTGTGACCACCATCTCCTCTCATGTATGGAATATTTCTCTCCAAATGAGATTGTATTCTGATTCTTTATAATCAAGGACTGCCCTCCTTGCTCCATGATGGTGCCATTTTTCATCCTTGCAGCATCTCTTCTCAGCGCAATATGAGATGAGAGAGTGAATAATGGTGATAAGGGGAAAATATTTCCCTTCTCCTTGAGATTTTCCAACACTCTCAGCGCTGTAGTATGGTCTTCTAATGCTCCCTTCCTTCTTGGATATATGAATGGAGCATCAAGGTATCAAACATCTTTCACCAAATCTGAATCAGGTGGTCTCCCAGGTGGTTTACCACAAGATAATGATGTCTCATGGATCACCCCCATGTGCATAACAGATGGGATCATCATATCCCTGATTCCACTTTGCAAATTCATCTCTCATTTATGTGTGGAAGTCCCATGATAATGGGGTATCACTCTCAAGGATGAAAGAATGCTTTTGATTGGAGTAATTGCCCAACCCTTTCCTCCATGTAATTGTGGATCATATTTTGTCATGTCAACATTGTGATCCTTCCTCTATTCTTCTTCTCCTACCTTCTACAATATCTCATAGTCTAGGGGGCTTCCTTTAGATTTAATTAACCCATGAACACCGAACATCTCCTTGGCATCAAGAGTCTTGATCACAATGGACTGATCTGTCATAGTGTGTGCTCCCAAAAATGTATGCAATGTTGGAACACATTTCCTCCGTTTTTTTGTCTCATTGTCTATCATCATAGACACATGCTACTCATTATCTTCATGTGTAATATCCTTGGGAGATTCTTGTAAAGGTACAAGAGCCCTTCTAGTGGAATCATTTACTTCACCTCAATCTCCCAATAGAAGTAGATCTCCTCCTACTCTCACAGTGCTGGAGGATCTTTCCAACGCTTTCTCTTCCTTCTCCTCATCAATGAAGGATGCCTCATCATTAAGAGATCCTTTTTATTGACCTCCTCTTGAAAAAGGAATCCTCATGTCTTCTTCTTGAGAAGAAATTTCTTGCTGAAGTGGGGCCTTTTCCCTTGGAAAATAATGTAGCAGATCTTTAACCCCCTCAACAATGTTCTGGAATGGATTTGGCTTCACAGATCCTCCAAACTCATGTAAAGGTTATGAATTCTTGGGCTTGGTTTTCTCACCCAAGAAAGTTTCAGATTGCATAAAATCAAATCTTTTCACCAGCCTCCTAGTGAACTTTTCATAAGTAGAGATATTAGCATTTTTCAATGAAGAAGATTCAAATAACCACTAGGCATAAGCCTTACCTTGGAGATGCAGCACTGCCACTCTTATAGCTTCTTCTTCTAAAACTTGATGCAGCTAGAAATATGTGTCTAGCTTCCTTACCTAAGACTTGGCTGAGCTCTCGGGTGATCCATCAAAAGTAGGTAGAAGACCCTACCCAAAGTGTGTTGCATGCACCCTATCCTTCTATTTTATTTGTTGGATCTTCTTTCTTCCTTAAGTTGACAAAACTCTGGGAAGCTTAGATGCTCCTTGAATCTTCTATACTAAGACTCATATTCTTGGAGATAGTCACCAAGACTCTCCTCCTTTGGTGTCTCTCCTTCTTCTTCTTCTCTTGCTAGGAATGTAGGCATGCTACAATGTTCTAGATTTGACTGTGTGGATGAATTCTCACACACATGATATGAAGAAATGGGGATTTCTCCATGTGAAAATATTCTTGAGGGAACTGCATGTCTTTCCCTTCTCATTCCCCTCATTTCTCTTTTCAGGTCATGCACAGTTTGGAACAGAGTTGATGAGAAATATTTCCCTTTCATTCTTCCAGATAAAGGGGTTTTACCCTTGTCTTCTTTTTCTTCTATGTAATCAATCTTCTTTTGTCTTCTCTTTAGATATCTCTCCTCTCCATCAGTAAGAGGTTCTTCTTCTTTGGAACACATATTGGCTTCTTAGAATGCACGGGCTATGCTAAGATGATGCTCTGATAGCATTGTAATATCCCAAAATGGGGAATGCAGCAACATAAGGCAGTTATGTAGAGAAATAACGCAGTTCATCCAAAGCAAAGAAGGAGGACAATAAAAAGGCTCTTCAAAAGTATTTACAACGGAAAAATAGATGTATAATGAGGCCCATAAGATTCGTATATGGAAATAAAAGACACCGTTTGAAGAAAATCCCTCAAAAGAGGTGCTGCAACCACATGTATAGACTGAAAATGCCTTGACAGTGTTATTTTATTGGGCTGTAAATAGCTGTTGATTAAATTTCAGATCTAGAGTAGATATGTTCATGAAAAGTCAGATCCATAATAGATCCATACACTAGAATGGCTCCTCTTTCAGATCCCTTTGGGGATTTCATCATTACACCAAGTACAAGTAGTAGATCTAATATCTAAGTCTGCAAATCTACAGAAATATTCATAAATTTTCAGAAATATGCAGAAGTATTCATATCAGATTTGATATAGACAAGAAAGTAGATCTTCTTCAATATATCTCTAAGGTGAAGGGTAGATCCCCAAATCTTGAAAACCAACTCTCCAAATGGTGCACCAAAACACCCTGCAACAGTACCTACAGGAATAATGCAGATCTGGAAGGGAAACTGCATTGTAGATTTTAGATAATAGTTGGCCACATGCCAAGATCTGAAAATGATGCCCAATCACTCCAATACACTCCTCCTAATGGAGTAGAAGACTCCACTGAGAAAGGGCACTGAAATTTCCTAGATATAAATAGATCTAGCCTCCACTTGTTGCAGCTTGAAAAGACAACCAAACCCTCAATGGGATCTGTGTTGTAGTTGAAAGAAGAAGCTTGGCCTCAAGCCAGATAGTGGACTATGCAATACAAACTTTCCTAAGAGCTACTCAATGGGAAGAGGTGGGATTCCTGAACAGGAACACCCATTGCTAAACAACATTTGTAATCTAGGCTAAATAGCCAAAGAAAGCTCTATGTCTAAACAGAAAATATATCAAAATATCATATCATTCAAAAACCCTTCTCATGCTTCCATCCTCTTCCTTTTATAAGTTGAGAGCTTGCAAACCCTAAACCACCTTCAATGAAATATCTCCTTTCACATGAGCCATCTCCATCTAAAACTGCGTTGTGCCTCATTGATGGCCACTCCTCCAATACAATGTTGTAGATTTGGTCACGGTTGACCCAGTCAAAATCTTCAACCCCTTTCACACCTAAGGGTGCTTACTTACATAGCCAAGATATAGCCTTTTTCACATTTGGAATTGATTTATTTATTGTTTAGGATTTTTATGATCCTCCTTTACCATTTTATTCATGAAACAGAAAAATAAAACAAAATTGAATATTCCCATTAGCTTAGGACTAATTGGGAATATTACAGAAGAAGAAGGCAAGCATCAATAAAGAAGGGGAGAAAACTACATACAAACATTCATCCAAAGAGGGGCATGATGAAGCCCACTGTTGGGGACTACATCCCGAACTAAGGTATAAGAAACCAAATAATAAGGGGAAACAAAAGATGACTACCACTACACAACATGATCTTGGATCTGATTCTAGAGATGAGACCAATATCGTAGCCATGATCAACAAGGGAAAGGAAGCCATAGAAAGTACTAGTTCCTCAAATAGTCACAACAACAACCCAAATGAAGGCACAAGGATAAAATTGTTCCATGTGAGAGTGATTTAAAATCATACAAGGATTGATGCATTGTTTGATAGTGGATCACAAGCAAACTTGATTTTAGAAGACTTGGTCAAAAAGCTTAACCTTGAAACTGTACCACATCATAAACCATACCCTTTGGGTTGGATAGTTAGGAATTCCAATTTACAGATTACAAGGAAATGCATATTTCGTTTTACTATCACTGCAAACTTTGGTGATGAAGTTGAGTTAGAAGTGGTTCCACTTGAAATTTCCGTGATTATCTTAGGAAGTCCATATTGGTATAACAGGAAAGCGATGTTTTATCTCCATGAGAAAAAATATCATTTTATTAAGGATGGGGTGGAGCATATTGTGAGAGCTCATCGCAAAAAGAAGAATATTTCTTTAGTTAATGCAGGGCACATGAAGAGGCTAGTTAATGAAAGTAAATTTTTTTTCCTTCTCATGATCAATAAAAAGGATGACGTTGACTATGAATATTTTGAAGAATGTGATGAAAAATTAAAATCTTATTTTTTGATGCGGTAATTTAGCATGGTGAGATGTTTCAAGAACCAAGTGGGTTACCTCCCAAGAGGGGAATTCAGCATGAGATTCAGCTTAGCAGCAGGATCTTCCACTTCCAAACATTGGTATGTATCGGATTTCAATTATGGAAAGTTTGGAAATAAAGAAGAAAGTCCAATAATTTATGAAAAAAGGTATCATACACCCATCTAATTCGCCATGTGGTTCACCGATTGTTTTGGTACCAATGAAGGACGAGACATGGTGCATTTTCATAGATTTATGTGCACTGAATAAAATCACGATAAAGAATCATTATCCACTCTCATGCATTGATGATTTTCTTGATCAGTTAAAGTATGCAAAGTATTTCACTAATCTAGACTTACGGATTGGTTATCATCAGATTAGAATAGTTGAGGAGGACATTTGGAAAACTGCATTTAGTATTAGACAAGGATTGTTTGAAAGGCTAGTTATGCCATTTGGTCTAACAAATTATCCAAATAAATTCATGAGAGTTATGAATGATGTTATAATACCATTTATAGATGAATTCATCATTGTTTACTTATATGATATGTTTATATTCAGCAAATCAAGAGATGAACGTGGCATGAATGTGAACAAGGTACTTGATGTCTTGAAAAATAGCAATTATTTTTAAAGATGTCGAAGTGTGAGTTTGGCAAGACTTATTTATTGTATCTGGGACACATTTTTGGAGGAGGTGAGTTGAAGATAGAACCTTCCAAAGTAGAGGTCATTCTAAATTGGCCCAAGCCCAATACAGTTACAGAGGTAAGAAGCTTTCTTGGGGCAGCACAGTATTGGAGGAAATTCATTGCTAATTTTTCTTCCATTGCAGCTCCATTACATGCATTGAGTGTTAAGAAATTATTCCATTGGGGAGATATGAAGAAAAAATAATTTGATGCTTTAAAAAAAATATTAGTTCAGCACTGGTATTGGCTCTTCCGGATTTTACAAATCCAATTGAGATCCAAACAGATGCAAGTGATTACACCATGGGCAGTTCTCATGCAACATGGTAAACCTATTTCATTTCATTCTGAAATTTTTAATGGAGTTTTGAATAACTATCCCACCTATGACAAAGAGTTATATGCATTGGTACAAAGTGTAAAGAAATGGAAGCACTATTTGACGGGAAAAAAGACCGTTATCCATATCGACCATCAACCATTGTAGTACTTACAATCATAGTCAAAGTTGCAGCAATCAAAACATTTCAGATGGATGAGATTTCTACAACAATTTCATTTGGTTATCAGGTATAAAAAGGGAATCTACAATAATGTAGTTGATATTCTCTCTAGGCCTATTGTAAATTCATCTATTATTCTCTCTAGGCCTATTGTAAATTCAGTTATGCATGAAAGTTACATTGAACAATATGCATATGATATTGATTTTAAAAATGTGTATGAAATCTTGAGTCAAGGAAACCAAAATGAAGAGTTAGATTATCATGTGCATAAAAGTTTATTGTATCACTTGGGAAAGTTATGTATACCACGGGGAGAAAGAAACAGATCATAAGGGAGGCACACACTTCATTAATTGCTAGAAATTTTGGTGTAGGCAAGACAGTAGTGAATTTCCAAATGTATGGTTATTGACCACACATGATTGATAGTTTATCTCGTTTTGTTATAGGATGTTATTTATGTGTAATAATTAAGCCTAGTAATAGGAAACTTGGATTGTACACTCCACTTCTAGTTCCTTCACATCCTTGGGAGAGTATCTCATTGAATTTTGTAGGTGGTCTTCCAATGTCAAGGAAAGGTCATGATTATTTGTATGTTGTTGTAGATAGGTTAAATAAAATTTGTCTTTTGATGCCATGTAAGAAAAAAATTACAGCTGAACAAACACCTCATATTTTCTTTCAAAATGTATGGGTTCATTTTGGTCTTCCTACTTCTATCATAAGTGATCGAGATTCCTAGTTTGTTGGGAATTTTTTGTCAAAATTATGGGACATGATGGACACAAAGTTGAAGAAGAGTAAAAACTTTCATCTACAAATAGATGGTCAGACCGATGTGGTAAAAATGATAGTAATTCATATTCTTAGAGGTTATTGTAGCAAACATCCCAAGTTGTGGGATGAACAATTGCATTACATTCAGCATGCATACAACAGGGCAAAGCATTCTTCCACAAACACATCGCCTTTTGAGGCATGTCTTGGGTAATTTCCAAGATTACCTTTGGACTTCATCTTTAAGAAATATGTCACTATAGATGGTCATAGTGACATAGATAAGGTAAGGAAGTTCATTGAGAAAATTCAGCTGGTACATCACACAGTGCAAGAACAACTTGAAAAGAGTCAAATCAGCTACAAGGCAAGGCATGATAAACACCATGTTAGTCACAAATTCCATGTTGGAGATGAATTTTGCTTATACATCAGCAAAGAAATATTGCAAGGGGAATTTAAAAATCTCAAGCCAATCCATTATGGTCCATTTAAAATTCAGGAAAAGATTGGTACTAATGCATTTAAGCTAGATTTTCCTCCTTATATGCAAATATATTCTATCGTTAATGTTGATAATTTGAGATTGTTTTAGCCTCCTTTGATTGATTATCAAGGAGAGCATGTTCTGCTACAATCAATAGATGATTTCTCGCCAGAATACCTTAATAAACTTCAGCAAGATCTCATACTTGACAGAAGAACTAGAACTTCAAGGAGAGGGAATGTCGAATACTTTAGAGTGGGATTGAAGGGACAAAATCATTCCAAGGCCAAATGGATGGAGATTGAAAGGGTGAGGGAGCTATACCCTCACCTGCTGAACAATTGATAGTAAATTTTGGGGTCCAAAAGGCTTATAGTGGGGAGGAATTATCAGAGGTTTAGTATTTAGCTCAAAAATGAAAGTGCTCAGAAATGCTCCAAGCTAGATAGAGCTCATTGCCAAGATTCCCACGTAATTCATTTCGTCAAAATCTGATTTCGTATGAGTAAGTTATGACCTGTTGTCCGTTTTCTCAAACAGGTAAACGATGTGCAAAAAAGTGACAGACTGATGACTTGGAAGTTCAGTCAGCATCTCAGGAATATCCAGGGAATATTCTCTAATTTTCAGCCAATGACACTATGACAAGTGTCACAGTCATATTCCCCAATGTTGCTTGGGAAATTGAAAATTTTCTTCCTATTCTAAGGTTGAAATGTTCATATATGGTGCATTATTATTTTTATATCATGGTGGAATTTGAGCCAATGGAGAAGGGCCACGTGGAGTAGCCAGGGGTTACCACGTGCCCTCCCGCATGGCATTGTATGGTGCACATATTATTCGAACTCTAAGGTTTTTTAACCCTAACTATATGGTGGAATACTCTACAACTCATGGACTACTCCTAAACTAGTGGACGTGCTATCCATGTGCAGAAGAGGTTCTATCTAGCGGAGGTGATAGATTTGGTGGACTAGCACTAAAATAGTGGGGAGACGTATATATGTTATATCCCAAAGTTCAAAATTTGGATATTTTTAGTTGCATTTCAGAAAAAAAATTTGTGCAAGGGTCAGGGTCGAACCCACGACCACATCCATACCATTCCAACACGCCTTTGTCTCCTCTACTCCATGTGTCTTACCCCGTAAGGATCCCACATATATTTTAAGTCTATATGCACCATGGTCAGGGGTCAGGCGGAGGCCATCCCCCTCCCATATGCTCGAGAGTGGAGAACCAAGGGGATTATCACTGACGGGAAATTCAAATTATTAAACGATGATTAAGCCACTAATTCGGGATTAAGCGACATAACCTGCATTTAAGAGTTAAGCGCGCTTAGCACTAACTACAAGTTAATGACATTTAAAACTGAGCTTATCTTAAGCTAATGGAACATTTAAGTTGGCAGTGGTGTTGGCAGAGTCTGCCAAATGCGGCGGAGCTCTAGTTTTAGTGGGCTTATCTAGTCAGTTTCCAGAATTAGTGGAGAAATTGTAGAAAAAATTGGGTTTTCCATAACTAAGGAAATTTTCGACCAATTTTGGCTCAAGAAGAGTCATTCTTGGTAGATTTTAATGTTTTGGAGCCATTGGAGCAGGTTGCAGAGGAAACATGAGACTTAAAACCATAAATTTTCATAATTGAAGCTAATACAAAGTGTCATGCGATGGAAGATGGACCAAGGAGATGTATCCAAGGAGGGGTGAACTCCTTCATCAAAACCATTTGTATTTGACTTAGTTGTCTGTGTTTGTTTTTTTTTTATATGTTTTTTCTCAACATTTAGTTTCCATGCTTTTATGTTCATGAAATACACTTAATCTCATAAAGTTTTCTTGTTTATCAATCATAAACACATTTATAAACCCTTGTACAAGAAGCAAACATAAGCACTTCCATTATAAATCTGAAACTAATATTAGCACAACAATAACTAACAATCAATTTAAGATCAAAGAGTTGTACAAAAAAATAAGAAAAAAGGAGAAAGCCCAAGTAGCGTTAAAGATGAAGGAGTTGGTGTTGAACCTCAATGAATTCCTCTTCCTCCTCCTTGTTCTTCTTCCTCTCCACGTCCATCCCATTCTTCATATCGATCTCAAAAAGGGAAACAAAAAAAGACTGATTCTAAATTACTTTTCTTTTTTAATTGGATATAAAATTTCATTTTCCAATGTATAATGGAAAACTTAATGTGGAAAATAAAAGTGATTGGATTAATCATATTTGATTATACTACAAGGTTCAAAGAATTTTAGATGAAGAATCCAAGGTTCATCTAGCTATTCTCCTACTAGGAGGCATAACACCGATATGGTGCAAGAGAAAAGTTCATGAAGATATTCGTATGAAAGGTAAAATAACATTATTAATATGCATTTACATCTGCATTAAAGGATCAATTATATCGATTAGGATATGTGCAAAAATAATGAATGGATTGGAAAAATCTAGGACATGGTAGAGGAAAAAATGTGCAATATGATACTCAAGATTTCCAAAAGAGGGATTTAACATTGGGCATTCCTTTGTATACAAAAGAAACTCTTTTAAACTATATCGGTGGGTTTCATAGTTATTTAATACATACCATATTATGTTTAACCCAACTAATTTTGACAAATTTTGTGTCCAAGATATTCACATTGAGTTGAGGGGAAAGAATGTCCATGAGAGCTTCTCAAAGAAACCAGTTCAACTAGTTGCATGAAAAAAGAAAGTGGTTAAACCAAAAGAACAGCTGCAATGAATAAAGAGTTTGATAAGCCTACATGTTCACACTAAAAAAGGGAACAAAATTATAATTCTAGGTCTTCGAAACATCATAGATAACTATGAACAAAGACGTTCGACAACCAGAGGGGTGATACGAAGACCACTGCTACAATCCAACAAGATCTTGGATTAGATTTAGGTGATGAAACCAAGATCACGAACATGGGGATATGAGGTATATATTCCATTCATGGTTCTAGATCTAGTGTTAATTCTTCAAGATATGAAACCATACATGATGAAAGGAAATGAAGTGAGCTATGTCATATTATAGTCATCTCAAAATATGAAAATATTGATACACTTTTTTATAGTGGTTTTCAAGCTAGTCTTATTTATGAAGAAATTGTTAATGCATTCAGACTCAAAACTAAGCCTCATCCAAAACCATATCATTTAGGATGAGTATGTGAAAATTCAAATTTACAGGTATGTAAGAAATGGAAACTTAGATTTACAATTACATATAATTTCATTGATGAGGTAGATTTAGATGTTGTACAACTTGACATTTGTGGGATTTTTTTGGGAAGTCCATATTTATATGGAAAGAAAGTTATCTTCTATAGGGAGGAGAACAACTATAATCTTATAAAATATGAGATTTATTATATCAAGGGAGCTCATCGAATGAATACCAATTTGTCTCTCTTTACCACAAGGGAGATGAAAATAATTGTAAATGCTAGAAAAATGTTTGTACGCATGATTGTAAAAATTAAGGATGATGATAAATACAATTATTTCAAAGGATGTGATCATAAAAAATAATATGAATTAGTTAATATTGTTACTAACTATGAGGAATTCCTTTAGGAACCTAAATGATTACATATAAAAATAGAGATACAACATGAGATCCAATTTTTGCAAGATGCACCTGTTCCTAAGATTGGTATGTATAGGTTATCAATGATTGAGAATGAATAAAACAAAAATAAATTACAATATTTTCTCGAGAAAGGAGTCATCCGATCAAGTACTTCACCATGTGGATCACCCATTGTTTCATTACCAATGAAAGATGGTACGTGGAGAATGTGTGTGGATTTTCGGGCATTAAAAAAATCACGATGAAGAATCATTACCATATTCCTCATATTTAAAGTTTGCAAGATCAATTGAAAAACACAATATATTTCACTAAGTTAGACTTAAGAAGTGGTAATCATAAAATAAGTATTTTTTAAGATAACATTTGGAAAATTACTTTTAAAACAAAAAAGAATCATAGAGAAAGATCCAAAGAAAGAACCTTAAAAAAATCAACATAGTTCATCTATTGTAAACCATTCATAGTCCATGTTTAAAATGGAAGTTAATTTCAATATCAAGTCGTATCAAGGTGATATCAATTATTTGAAGATAAATCATTGGTTGTATCAATTAGAATTTTATTGAAGTGTTCATCATATAGAGGAATAAAAAAATATTTCATTTGCATGGTTGAAATTAGAGAGCCATGCTCTAACATAGTGGGAAAGCCACACAGATACCTTGAGGTTGGAGGGATATCATCCAATGACTAAGTGACAGGACTTTAAAACCCTCATAATGTCACAAATTTACCTTATCGAGTATGTAGTGGGCCAGTGGATCCAATGGCACTAATTTAGGTAGAGACATGGCCATAATTCTCATTGCTACGTATCTCGCTACAGAACCTAGATATGCTCCTCAAGTATCTGGTGGATCTACACATCCATCTACAAAATTAAATGATGTTTTTCAAGTCGATATCGATGGATGAGGCTTGTGTATAGGCACAATATCTAGAGAAAATAGGCTAGAACAGAGGACAATCAAGTGGATAAAAGTAGAAGGAACACTAGGAAACTTCTAAGGAGGGGAAGAAGAAGTGGAAAGGGAGAAAAGATAAAATACGAAATCCACAAAACACCAATGCAAAGATCCATGAAACCACTACAAGCGCTATAACATTGATGGTCATACTGAGGAGAAGTCTTGGAAGTTACATCAAAATCTTAACTTGAACAAGAAAAGGAAAGATAATAATAAGAAGAATATCACTACCACTTATTTGAGAAACCAAGATGAAAGCATCTCATATGTGGATGAGAATATGATACACACATTAGTGAAGAAGGAGGTGAATCTGAGTAGCCTCTAGTAATAGGAAGAGAACAAAAATACTAAACTCTTCCATATATAGATACAGGTTACAAATATTAATATTGACGTTTTATTTGACTGAGGATCACAGGAAAATATAGTTGCAGTAGTACTGGTCAACAAATTAGGATTGGAATTTCATGATAATGCAAGCCCATATCCATTGATATGGGTAAATAAAATTTCAAAGATAAAGGTAACAAAATAGTAAAAAATTAGACTTTCTATCAAAGTTGATTTTATTAATGAAGTATAACTAGATGTAGTTCCCCTTGATGTATTTTGAGTGGTGTTTGGAAGTCCCTATATGTCAATTTAGGATCCAATATGCATGCAGAGATCCAACCACTATTTCCTCATCAAGGAAGGAAAATATTTCACCATCAACGCGCACAATGGAAAGCCCAAAATTTCAGTAGTAAGTGCCAACCAAGAAAATAAATTGAGCAATTCAAGAAAGTAGTATGATTTACAATTTTTAAGAGAAAATTAGTTTGTAGAAGATCCATTAAGAGAAAAACCGTCTCTGGAGGGGTGTGCTAAGAACCAAAAATAGTAGTTGGAATTTTTTCTATGGGAATATAGGTATGTGTTCAAGGAGCCTAAAGGGAGATACGAAACAAGAGGGAAGTGGAGCACGAGATCCAACTATTTTCGAACTTCTGATTTCCAAACAGTGGGTTGAATAGGAAGTATGTTATAGAAGAAAATGTGGGCAAGAAACAATTACAACAACTACTATAACATGGTCTCATTCAACTCAGTACATCACTATGTGGGTCACCCATCATCATTGTGCCAAATAAGGATGGGAATTGGCAAATGTGTATAGATTACAACGTATTGAAAAAAATTACGCTCAAGAATAGGAACCCCTACCCAGAATAGATGATTCAGTAGATCAGTTATAGCAAACAAAATTCTTCGTCAAGATGGATTTAAAGTCTGGATATCAACAGGCTTGAGTCAGAGAATAAGATACATGGAATACCACATTCAATGCTAGTCAGGGTTTGTATGAATGGTTAGGCATGCCATTTGGCCTATGCAATGCACCAACTATTTTTATGAGGTTAATGAATGATATTTTGCACCCTTTTATAGATTCTTATTTTTATTGTCTATTTGGATGATATACTGGTATATAGTGCTACTTGGGAGGAGCACAGCTCACATTTGACGTAAGTGTTGGAGACATTAAAGGAGCATCAACTGCTAGAAAATATCAAGTGTGAGTTTGCAAAACAATCTTTGGTGTATCTTGTAGTTTTTAACTGTGTACAATTAATTGTTGCAAATAGATTCTCAATAAAAAATAGAAAATATACAATGGAAAATACATAAATTTACGTATAAATTTTCTCTTAGAAACTCAAACCTGGGAAAAATAACAATATGTTTTCATTATATTTTATGTACAGTATTACAATATAATATACATCCCACAGCATATGACCTATCATTTATTGAAGAGCTTCCTGGAAAAATGTTCCAAAATACTATGGATAATCCGGGAAGCTCTTCAATAACTGAAAATAATAGGAGCTTAAAAACCAAAATATAAACTATCAATTGAATTGCAGTTCCATAACTGAAACTACAAAACCACAATGCACTATAGAGCTTCTTTTAGCAAAATTCTGGGTCGAACACTGCCAAAAAATGGATGCAAAAAGACATCGAAAAAAAATATTTTAGAGCACTTCCCCAAACCTCGTGCAAGGGGTTAGATAACCCCTCCCCTGAGACCGCCCTTTTTTCATGGTGCATGTAAGTCATCCAATAAATATAATACATACCCAACATCTCCCACTTGTTGTTTTCTTTGCATACAGGGGGGCACAAGAGTACGCAATCAACCATTCAACAAAATGATTCCTATTATTTCTTTACACTAATATCACTTTTCAGTTCTTGAATATTTTGTTAATGCATATGAAATGCTCTTCAAAGTGTCTACCTTTTCAAAGAATACCTTCTTGTCTTCAATAATATCCCTCACAAAGTGATACTAAAAATCAATATTCTTTATCTTCGAATGATAAGCAAGTTTCTTTGCCAACAAAATTTAACCTTCATTGTCACAATCTATCCTTATAACTTGTTGTAACAACCCCATACCTAAACATGATATTTTTAACCAAAATGCTTCCTTGCTTGCATGAGTGACTGCCATGAATTCAACTTAAGTAGTTGAAACTTCCACTACATATTGATGCAGGTGCCATTAGGTTCAGAAAATACTTTGTATTTTAATAGACATAGGGGTCTTGTGTTTTCAAAAGAATATTGGTTTCTTATGTAATTATTAATGTTTTTGAGTGACATTTAGAATAGATATTGAGAGAAATTTGTAAATGTTCGCAAATAATTGGAGAACATGAGAGAATTAGGATAGTTTAGATTTCATAGGGAATGAGAGATTTGAAAATTTATTGTAAATCTTAAGTTAGAATTAGTTTCATGATTTTATGGGATTAAAGAGGATCCTTAGGGATAATGGATAGATTTTAGGACTTTGAGGATTTGGAGGATTTTGTTGAGATAATAGAGGATCTAAACCAAAATTGGTTCATCATATTTTGTATAAATTGTAAAGCCTTAAAAGCAAAAAAAAGTAGTAATAGTAGACAATAGTAGAGGTAGAGTAGGGTTTTTAACAAACAGAGGGTTTGTTTGTTAAGCCTGCGAGCAGTTGGGAAAAAGGGCCATTGATTTGAATATCAGGCCTAAAGAGGAAAGACAGAACATGAAGGATTCTGGATTTATGTAAATATTTGTTTATATATAAAGAGATTGTTTCTGAATTATGTGTGCATTGATTTATTTAATTATGTGTGAGAAATGTTCAGAATTGATGAATATGTGTGATAAACTTTGCAATAGGGTTTGAATGGTGGTTATACACACACATTGACAAGTTTAATGTAAATGTCGAGACATGTATAATGGAAATATTATGTCTTGAGTGGAGGTACAATAAAGGGCATATACTTTTTAGAAGACTGGAGGAGCTTGCAGTCATCGATCACTGAAAGGATCGATGAAAACAGCAGAGGAACTGAATTCTCAATTTAGTATCCGGATGCATCGGGCTATATATGTATCAGTAATATACCTGATCGAACAATGATTCGGATCAGGAATGGAACAAAGAGGAACAAAAGAGTGGTCGTAGAAAACCCCAAAGGGGTTTCACACAGCTTTTAATGAGAGGTGGTGAATCTGGAAGAACCTGTCGAAGAAGAAATTTTGACTGGTTACATAATATTGACATATTGTTTTGAAACCCGAGCGAAGAACAACAGAACAAAGATCAGAGGTTTGAAATTGGAAATCAATGGTAATGCGGAACCATGAATAAATGGAAGTGGAACTGTGAGTCAAGGGTAGGAACTGTGAGTCAAGGGCAAGACAGAAGGTGGGTTTGAAAACCACTAATGGTTTTCGTTCAACTCTTGGATGGTAAGCAATTTTTTCTTGAGCGAACGCGATAGCGTTCATTGTGTGACACGTAGCATGGGTGGTAATTCAAAACCATTTCTTTCACGTGGATTTGGGAAACCAAAGAGCGTGCAGGTTTTTCATGCGATGATCGTCGGATCATTGAGTTGGAACGCGATGAAATGACAACCGTCAGATTTAACAAATGGTGGGCGATGAATAGATATGGTTGATAATGTGTGGGCCATATATGTTTTAAAACAAAGCCTCGACATGTATGCAATTTATTTACTAACGGAATTGGTAAGTTTAAAGCTTATGTCAACTTTATAACATAAAGTTAAGATATGAAGAATGTTATGATATGCGGTTTGAAATATATGTGGTTGCGAAGTTTTAAAGATTAACCAAAGTTTCCAATAAGGTGAGTATTAAGTGTGGGCCATACTTGATTTAAGTAGAGCCACGTGTCGACATAAGAGTTCAGTGCACATCGCATCGATGATAAGAGCTTTGAAGGTGCAATGCGAAATTGCGATTGCCGATGACGTGATGCGATATTCGTCATCACATATCGCATCGGGTCAAAGAAGTGGAAGTGACAATATTGCGATGCGATCACATATCGTAGTCGGTAAATGAATTTTGTGAGTTGTAATAGGTCTTGAACTTAGTTGCAATGTGATGTTGAAGTGTGATAAATTTATAACCGACGGATCAAACAGAAGTAAAGGATGGAGATTGGAGTTAAATGGGGCTTTGAGATATGTGCAAGCCATGGGCAAAGAAAGGTTTATGGTAAGGTTATTTGAAAGGGCTTCCGCTTGTGAATAAATTAAAGGAGAAACCTTGGATAAGGGGATGTATTCAAATAAAAGAAATTGTCAAAGTGGGTATTGTAATTATGGTTAGTAACCATAATTATCAACATTTGAAAAGCTTCCACATTTAGAGTTTTGAGGGTTATAAGATTAACTTGGGATTGTTTAAAAGGGTATGAAACCTTAATGAACAGAATGAATTTCTGAGTATGAGATTGAAAATTCTGGGTTATGAATGTGATATGAAATTTTACATGGAGAATGTGGGTTTTGCTGCTTAGGCAACATCATTTTTGGTATCAAAGATGGAAACAACTCTTTTTTTGAAGGTTCAAGTTTTTTTTTTATTGAGTTGAATGCATGTGTGATGGAGAAAATAAAAAGAGATCATATTTTGAATATGATAGATTGTAGCACATAGAAATACAGTGTAGGTGAAAGGTGAAACAAGATCATACAGAGATCTTGAAGGTGAGTTGATAAGTGTTATTTTAACTTTGGTTTGAAGATTATGTTTTTAGAATTTAGGTTTGCAGACAGTTGAAGAAAATCTCAGCAAAAGAAGATCATAGCTTTAAGAGCAGTGATAAAGGAAACTTGTAAGAGTTTCCGAGTAAAGTGTTTCAAAACCTTGAAGAATTCTAACAGAGGTTGGATAAAAAGGAAAATTTTGTTCTTAAAAGTTGCAGATGAGTTGAAGCCTAGAAGGAGCAGAGAGTAATGCTCAAGAGGTTCCAAAAGATAGAGAACCAGTGATTACCAAAAGACCAAATCCAGAGAAATGGATTGGTGAGGTAAGTTGTAACAAAGAGGACTTGTTATTGCAGAGGCTTTAGTACAGCTCATGGTGAATGAGTGAGGAACTCATGAAGATAGAGATGGAGAAGAAGATGACTATTGATATTCATAGAAAAGATAGTAGAGGTTTAGAGAGAGACCACAAGAGAAGAAAGGAGAAAGAAGATGCCAAGGAAAATGGCATAAGGAGACAGTTGACTGATGAAGAATATGACAAAGAGTTAGTTGAGATAAGAGAACAATTTAATAAATTGAAAATTATGATAGAAGAAAACTAGAGAATTGGTTGGCTCATGAAGAAGAAAGTAAAGTGGCAGAGGCTACAACAAAAGAGAGAACAACAAGTGAATATGCAGTTAGCAGAAGAGCTAAGAAAGCTTGAGCAGATGATGAGTGTACAGTTGGAATGTGCAGAAATCAGAGAAGCTGAGTTGAAAATGGAAGTTTTCAGATGTGAAGAAAAACGGAGTGAAGTTATGGGTACACATGAAGAATGGAGATCTGTGAAAGATCTTATGAATCATGGTGAAGATTTAAGACAACAAGAAGTTTACTTTGTTGAGGAGGGAATTATTGATGATTTCCTGAACTATTGGGCAAGTTCAGATCAACAGGAGGATGTAAAGCCTTGTATTTTTGAATCTAATAATTGTGATGTGATTATGGGTTTTGCAGAAGAGGATGAGCAATCTTTTGAAGCTGTCAAAAGTATGGAAGAGTATCTTTCAGAAGATAAATACTCTGAAGCAGAAAGCAATGATGAAGAATGTTTTTTGAATGGGAGAAGCAGTGATGCTTTTATATTTGAAGCTGTTATAGCACATGAAGAAATTCTTGTGAAAGAAGAAGAAGAGATTCAGTCTGAAGCACTGATATGTGAAACAACAGTTGAGACTATTGAATCTTGTAATTTTGAAACTGACAATTTGTATATAAATGCAGAGATAGTAAATGATGATGAAATACTTCAGAAATTCCAAAAAGAAATTGCATTGCTGGAATATTTGTTGGAAAACTCAGAGTATGACAAGGAGATTGCAGAAGATAGAGTTCACTACAGTGGACAAGAACAGAAAGACATCATGAGAGCAGATGATGTGGAATAAAGACTTGTTAACAGTCTAGAGATTTATTCAGAGAATTCTTTGGGAAAAATGAATTAGCATACTGATGTGTTCATAGAGGAGGAAATTTCAGAGCAACATACTGCAATGTTGCCAGAGGAAAGAAAGGCATTGAGGCCTTATGGTTTTTATTTTAATAATCGTTTTGTGAATGCAGGTTTTGTTGCAGATGCTGGAGAAAATTTGACACAGTTGGACAATCAAATAAAAGAGAAGGAAGAAATTTCTATGGAAATATTTAATCCATGGGATAAAGAAATTAAATTGCTGGAAATTATGATGAATAATCAGGATTCAATACAGGAAGAGAAATCTCAATTTCAATATTGGGAAATGCAGAATGTGGAGATGAAAAAGTTAGAGGACAACAACAACAAACTAAAGCAAAGAAAATAAGATAGCAGTAAAGAGTACACTATGTACCAGTGCAATGAATTGCTGAAGAAAGAAGACAAAGAAATTGTCATAAGTGACAATCTGGAAGAAGTTAGTAATTGTAGAAAACAAGAAGGTAAGGATGACAGGGTGGTAGTAAAAGTAAAAGTTCAACAAGTAAGAATGGAAGTTCAGAAATCAAGAGATGAAAGAATTTTTTAGACAAAAGATTTATTGGACAAAGAAATTGAATTGATAAGAAGGATAATGATGAAAGTGTCTCAGAGGAAGATATCAGCAAGAAAGAAAAGAAGCAGAAGCAACAAAAGGAAGAAAGTAACAGACTATGAAAGTACAGCCAGTGGAGAAAAGCAGCATAAAGTATGGAGACCTAGAGAAAAGAAACAAACAACAGAAGATGTAGATGAAAAATTACGGAACAAAGTATGGGATCCAGAAAGACAAGGACTAAAAGCACATGATCAGGAGATCATGCATATTTTTAACCTTGGGAGTCTGATGCAGGGGCATTAGGTTCAGAAAATACTTTGTATTTTAATAGACATAGGGGTCTTGTGTTTTCAAAAGAATATAGGTTTCTTATGTAATTATTAATGTTTCTGAGTGACATTTAGAATAGATATTGAGAGAAATTGTAAATGTTCCCGAATAATTGGAGAACATGAGAGAATTAGGATAGTTTAGATTTCACAGGGAATG
Organism: Pinus albicaulis; assembly: GCA_034641835.2. Lineage (NCBI taxonomy): Eukaryota > Viridiplantae > Streptophyta > Pinopsida > Pinales > Pinaceae > Pinus > Pinus albicaulis. The sequence goes on along the minus strand of CM076579.1, from coordinate 1,678,093,592 downwards.
AGAGATTTGAGAATTGATTGTAAATCTTAAGTTAGAATTAGTTTCATGATTTTATGAGATTAAAGAGGATCCTTAGGGATAATGGATAGCTTTTAGGACTATGGGGATTTGGAGGATTTTGTTGAGATAATAGAGGATTTGAACCAAATTGGTTCATCATATTTTGTATAAAATGTAAAGTCTTAAAGGTAGAAAAAGTAGTAATAGTAGACAGTAGTAGAGGTAGAGTAGGGTTTTTAACAAACAGAGGGTTTGTTTGTTAAGCCTACGGGAAGTTGGGAAAAAAGGCCATTGATTTGAATATCAGGCCTAAAGAAGGAAAGACAGAACATTAAGGATTTTGGATTTATGTAAATATTTGTTTATATATAAAGAGATTTTTTCTGAATTATGTGTGCATTGATTTATTTAATTATGTGTGATAAATGTTCAGAATTGATGAACAGGTGTGATAAACTCTGCAATAGGGTTTGAATGGTGGTTCTACACACACATTGACAAGTTTAATGTAAATGTCGAGACATGTATAATGGCAATATTATGTCTTGAGCGGAGGTGAAATAAAGGGTTTGCATATAATTTTTAGAAGACTGGAGGAGGTTGCAGTCATCAATCACTGAAAGGATCGATGACAACAACAGAGGAACTGAATTCTCAATTCAGTATTTAGATACATCGGGCTATATATGTATCAAAAATATACCTGATCGAACAATGATTTGGATCAGGACTGGAACAAAGAGAAACATAAGAGTGGTCTTAGAAAACCCCAAAGGGGTTTCGCACAACTTTTAATGAGAGGTGGCGAATCTAGAAGAACCTGTCGAAAGAAGAAATTCTGACTGGTTACATCATATTGACATATTTTTTTGAAACCCTAGCGAAGAACAACATAACAAAGATCAGAGGTTTGAAATTGGAAATCAATGGTATTGCGGAACCATGAATAAATGGAAGTGGAATTGTGAGTCAAGGGCAAGACGAAAGGTGGGTTTTAAAACCACTAACGGTTTTCACACAGCTCTTGGATGGTAAGTGGTTTTTTCCTGAGCGAACGCGATAGCGTTCATCATGTGTCATGTAGCGTGGGTGGTAATTCAAAACCATTTCTTTCACGTGGATTTGGGAAACCAAAGAGCGTGCAGGTTTGTCATGCGATGATCGTCGGATCATTGAGTTGGAACACGATGAAATGAAAACCGTCAGATTTAACAAATGGTGGGCAATGAATAGATATAGTTGATAATGTGTGGGCCAAATATGTTTTAAAGCAAAGCCTCAACATGTATGTAGTTTATTTACTGATGGAATTGGTAAGTTTAAAGCTTATGTCTACTTTATAACATAAAGTTAAGCTATGAAGAATGTTATGATATGCGGTTTGAAATATATGTGGTTGCGAAGTTTTAAAGATTAACCAAAGTTTCCGATAAGGTGAGTATTAAGTGTGGGCCATACTTGATTTAAGTAGACCCACGTGTCGACATAAGAGTTCAGCGCACATCACATCGGTGAGAAGAACTTTGAAGGTGCAATGCGAAATTGTGATTGCCGATGATGCGATGCAATATTCGTCATCGCATATTGCATCGGGTCAAAGAAGTGGAAGTGACGATATTGCGATGCGATCGCATATCGCAGTCGGTAAATGAATTTTGTGATTTGCGATAGGTCTTGAACTTAGCTGCAATGTGATGTTGAAGTGCGATAAATTTATAACCGTCGGATCAAACATAAGTAAAGGATGGAGATTGGAGTTAAATGGGGCTTTGAGATATGTGCAAGCGATGGTCAAAGTAAGGTTTATGGTAAGGTTATTTGAAAGGGCTTCCGCTTGTGAATAAATTAAAGGAGAAACCTTGGATAAGGGGATGTATTCAAATAAAAGAAATTGTCAAAGTGGGTATTTGTAATTATAGTTTAGTAACCACTGTTATCAACATTAAACTTCACATTTAGGTTTTGAGGGTTATAAAATTAACTTGGGGATTGTTTAAAGGTATGAAACAACAATTAACGAATAGTTACGAATATGGTGGAAATTATGAGTTATGAATGTGATATGAAATTTCGCAAATGTGGGTTTTCTTGGCAGGCATCACCCATAGACCTCTTGAAGCATTGTGCGATTAAATCACTTTGTGGCTACATATACCAATGGACCAATCATGTTTACCTATCCTATCAGTTGAACCCTTCTTTCAACTTACTCACACCTTTACCCGCTAAAAAGACTTCCTTTATTTGATATCACCAACAAAGCAAAACAAGTTCCCGCCCGACTTCGCCTTTAGCTAATATCATAATTAAGTATAAAGATATGTCATTCCTAAGACACTAATAGAGAGATCCTCTGCGAATCCGGAAGCTGGATCTAGGATTCCAAGTGGTTACGATATGAGTTGTTGGGTAATTTGTCATAGTCACTGTGATTAAAATCACTGCGTTGGGAGGCTCTTTAAATGACCTATAGTGGTGACATAACAGCGCCTACATGGCATTCCCCTGAACTGTGTGCTTTGTTCTTACGAAGACAACTCATGACCTAAAAAATAACCTTTTTGCATTGAGCGCGGTACACGGGTTCAACCCTCGCGCAGGGTGAAAATCCTCCAAAAAGAGAAGCCGCGCAGAATTAGCGCTCTGTCTCGAGCACTTGTCAACGCCGAGCTTAATAAAGGGTGTTTTTTAAAAATAAATAGTGAAGATTGTTAACCAATTCCTAAGCTTTGGTCTCTAATTTGATTTGGGAGGTTACCCAGCCCAATTTCCATGTAGAGAGTAGTTCCACCTCATAGAGCTTCATAAAGGATAGACCAATCCCATGATTGTGGTCCCAACTCCCCTTCCACCATCTATATAAACACCATTTTCCCTTTATGACTAGTCTCCATAATCTCGAAGTCTCAAAAGATCTCCAAACCTTCATAGCCTAAAGAATGATAAAACTTTTGATAGTCCTCATAGCGCCAAATCCATAACGAGAGTTGACGACCAAAGAGACGCCTTCCATTCTGAACGAGCTTTTCTTGGGACGTACTGTGACAGCACGAAGGAAGGGTTGGAAAGCATCGAAACTCGGTTGTATTTTCCTTTGATGAATTAATGATAGTGACTATTAGTTGTGGTTCCACTAGTATTGTTCATTGTGATCATGAGTTGTTTCTTCTTTGGTGATACATAATTGCATATATCGGGTTTTAAACTTGTGTTTGTACGTGTTTCTTATGTGTGCGGTGTTCGATAAAGTAGCAAATAGAAGGTTATGATACGGTGGAACGAAACGGGAGCGACATCTTCTTACGAACAACGAGCGTTGAACTTGAGAGTGAGCACTTATTAGCAAGTTGGTTTATTGTAATTAGGAACATAACCTTCGCATGATACGATTGTTGCTCGACCGAAGTGGCTATTAAGGATAGCCTTTGTCCCATGAGAGGGTTTACCTTCACAACAAATTGGCGACTCATGAGGAGTTGTTGTTCATTTGCTTTATAATCTACGGACGAACGAAGTTAGCAGATAGCCTTGGCTTGTCTTGCTTTGCATTAGCTAAAGTGAATGAATGCTTCGGTCTCAATCTCTAGTTTAGTTTATGAACTTAACACTTGGAGTATTGTCTTGTCTTTCGGTCGATTCTTTATTTCCAACATAGCCAGTCATCTCTTGTGCATTGGCTCTTTTCGTGGGTTTGGCTTTTTGGTTTGAACTCCAACATCACTTTGTTCTGCTTCTTGGATTGTTGTTTTTGTTTTTTCATGAAAACTTGATTAGCGTGTATGCTTTGATAGTCGCGCGATTGTGATTTCCGATTTACTACCGTAATCACATGCGTAGCGCTAGTTTCTTTTGCTTGATCACGCGCAATCTTTGAAAGGGCACTGAGAGTTTGCTTGGTTTTGAGCTTTCGGCTTGATGTTGTGGTTTTGGATTCTTTTTTTTGGAATTCACAGGGTTTTAGAGGCCTTGTTTGTTAAACGCAGCCTTCATCCTTTGGTTGTTTTCCCATTTCTATCGATTTTACATTTTAGCCTAGGGCATCTAGGTGTAGCCTTCTCAACCTCGCCAGGAGTTTATGGTTTACGCATGTGGAGGTCAACTTTCGGTGCTTCTGCATTCGTTTGATGGTTATTATCGTTTTATTTAACTGTTGGTGATTGGTTTCTTCTTCATTTTAAATTCTGCTTTGTCTTAACTTTGAGCCTAGTTACCATGGTTCATTTCGGGTCTTGGAGAATTCTGCTTGAAGTACTGGTGAGTACGTCTTGATTTGAGAAATTCTTTGTTTTCATTTTTAGGCATTGGCGCTTGTTCCTTTGATTGGCAACATGCAATTTTCCATTAGCGCTGAACATCGGGTGAGCAAGTCACTTCGATTTAGCCGCTAGTTATACGATGATAAAATCGTGCCAACATAGGGTATTGAGGTGAAGATTTTTCTAAATCCTTCTGCAGTGTGTCTTTCACCAAATCTTTTCATTGTATGAGCATAGATTACATTGCTCATTGTTTGAAATGTCTTATTTCCATGATTGTTTGATGTAAAGAGGAATATGAATGCCTTGTTTTAAGTCTCTTTCTTTGGAAGTCTCCTCTTTGTGTTTGACCTCATATGTCTTGTAGCCTTTTGAGAACTTCGTTACAAGGTGTTTGAAACAACGATTTCATTCTTAGTGTTTGGTTACACATCTCTCTTTTTCATTCATCATACATTAAAGAGTTTTCATTCTTTTAGTTTTCATCTCTTAGTTTTCTTTTCGTTAAAATGCATTAGATCACATTGCATTGAAAGAGTATTTTTTGAGATCCATCATTGAACTTAGATTACATTTGTTTAATGATTGAAAACTAGAAATCTCTTTAGTTCATTCTCTTTCATTAAAAGCATGCATTAAGTAGATTCTCATTTCATCGAAAAAATACATTAGTGCATTCTTATAATTTGAAAAGAAAAAAGAAATTGACATAGATGCAATTTTGTGGTTTTAAAAAAGGAAGGATTTTGCATAGATTGTATTATCACATCGTTGAATGTTGAGATTACTTTTGGATAGTGAAAAGAAAGTCCATCTGGTTAGAGAAAAATTTAAGTAGCGGTGTTTTTTTTGTTGCATCATTGTTTGAAGCTCTTCCTTAACTGAATGGCATTAATCGAATTGAAAAGATTTCACTATCGCTGTAAATTTGCACATAGGGATTTTGAGACATAACACTCGCGAGCACGGCCCCGAAACATAATTGAGGGAGTACGACCATAAAATTTACTCGGAGTTACATAAAGGCGGTACATCGAACGGAGGTAACTCTCGAATAGAATGTGTTATTGAATGAAGAATGAACATGCATTTATACATGGAGGTGAGGCTATTAGGTTCATCTCCCAATAGCTCTTGACTATTCATATTTCCCAATATTATTTATTATGTAAAATTAAATATCTTTACATCCCATAGGATTAAATTATCGACATTCCCAACGATACGAGGGATGTTGGTGAGCCCAACATCGATACGAACCTTTCAGAGCTTTTTTCTCTTCCAAGTGCTTTGCTGAAGATATCAGCAGTTTGCTCATTTGTAGAACAATGATGTAGATGGATGGTTTTGGCCTGAACATGATGTCGAATTAGATGGTACTTTGTATTGATGTGCTTTGTTCGATCATGGAACTTTGGGTTCTTGGCCAACTTTATTGCAGAAGTGTTGTCGATCATGAGTGGAGGGGAATACATTTGTTTCATCTGCAAATCTTCCAGGATTTTCCGGAGCCACACAATTTCCTTTGTTGCTTCAGCTGCTGCCACATATTCTGCCTCGGTCGTGGAATCTGTTGGAACTGACTGTTTGCGTGATCTCCATGAGACAACTCCTGATCCAAGACTCATGGTGTAACCTGTAGTAGACACCCCTATTTCTTTGTCGCCATCAAAGTCTGAATCAGAGTATCTGATCAAGCTGAAGTCGCCTACCTGTGTATATTTGAGTTCAAAGTCTTGAGTCCCCTTCAAGTACCTTAACACTCTTTTTGCAGCAGACCAATGTCCTTCACAAGGTTTTTGCATGAACCTTGAGAGGATTCCAACAGCAAATGAAATGTCAGGTCTGGTGGTGGTCAGGTAGATAAGACTTCCTACAAGCTGTCTATACTTAGTTGCATCCTCAAATTCCTTTCCTTCAATAGATGTGAGCTTCAAGTTTTGTTCCATTGGAGTGCTTAAGGGTTTACAGTCATCCATGCCAAATTTGTTCAAGAGATCTCCAATGTACTTCTTTTGAGAAAGAAATATGAATTTAGGATGTTGAATTACTTCTATACCCAAATAGTAATGAACATGACCCAAATCAGTCATTTCAAAACCTTTCTTCAACTCTTTCTTCATGGATGCAATATAGCTCTCATTGTTTCCTGATATCAAAAGATCATCTACATATACCACAAGATATACAACTGTTTTTCCAACTTTCTTAACAAACAAAGTTGCATCATCAAGATCAAAATGTTTGAAATCAAGTTTCAGAAGATGCTTGGTCAATTTCTCATACCAGGCTCGTGGTGCTTGCTTGAGGCCATACAAGGATTTTACAAGTTTGAAAACTTTGTGTTCTTGACCCTTTATCACAAATCCTTCTGGCTGTGAAATATAGACTTTCTCCTTTAGATCTCCATTCAAGAAGGCTATTTTTACATCCATCTGATGGAATTTCCATCCATTCTGAGCTGCTAAGGCAAAGAGAGTCCGGATGGTGGTCCATTTTGCTGTGGGAGCAAAAGTTTCTTCATAATCGACTCCTTCTTTTTGTGCAAAACCTTTTGCCACAAGCCTGGCCTTGTGCTTGTCAAGTGAGCCGTCTACTTTGTACTTGTTCTTGTAGACCCACTTACAGCCAATTGGTTTTGTTCCAAAAGGCGGATCAACCAGCTTCCAAGTGCCATTCTTTATCAAGGCATCATACTCCTTCTGCATCGCTTCTTTCCATTCATCATGAGAAGCGGCTTCTTTGAAGGAAGTTGGTTCATGATCTGTAGACAAACTCAATTCACAGTTATAAGCAATATCCATATCACCAGGGGAATCAGAATTATCTACATCACCTTCGATTTCTTGAGTGGAACTTCTTGTTCCTGTTTTTCCAACCTCATCAGGATGAACATCCTCCAGTGTCTTTGTCAGCCATTTGGGAGGACCTTCCTGAGATGGCCCAGGCTGGTCACTTGACTGAGTTGGGATTGATTCAAGATTCAATCTCCCAATTCTGTCAATCACATCATCCAATGTGTCATCCGTGGTTGTTTCTTCATGTGGGGGAGAGAGTGCTTCAGGATATGATTCCACAGTTTGATTCAATATCGGAATTCCCCCTTCAAGGTGTGGAATCACATTATCAAATTCTTGGAAAGACTTTGCATGTGTGAATCTATCCAGGCGATCAAGTTGCCGCTCAACAACCTTGTCACTCTTGGAAGATTCAAGAAATTTGACATCTCTTGCTATCACAAACTTCTTATTTGCTTCATCATAGAGACGATATCCTTTTGAGGTATTGGAGTACCCCAAGAAGATACATTTTCTGCTTCTAGCACCAAGTTTGTTCCTTTGACCCTTGGGTATCAAGGCATAACAGGTGGACCCAAAGACCCTGAAATGCTTTACCGAAGGACTGTGGCCATGCCACATTTCAAAAGGAGTTTTATTTCTAATTGAACTTGAAGGACACCTATTCTTTATGTAAACAGCACATAGAACTGCATCAGCCCAAAACATCAATTTTACATTCTTGAAAAATAACATGGAGCGGACCATATTTAAAATCGTTCTGTTCATTCTTTCAGCTACACCGTTATGTTGTGGATTATATGGCACTGTTGTTTGATGTTTGATTCCATGTTGACGAAGATAATTTTCAAATTCGTTTGAAGTGTATTATTTTCCATTATCAGTACGTAGAGAGCCAATATGTGTTTGTGCATCATTTTCAATCCATGCATGAAAATTTTTGAAAGTTTGAAAAGCATCAGACTTATTCTTCAGTAAGTAAATCCAACACATTCTGGTGTAGTCATCAATAAATGTCATCATGTATTTGTTTCCATTTCCAGAAGCAATAGGCATAGGGCCACATAAATATGAATGAACAAGTTCAAGTTTCCTATGTGCTCTTGAGTGTGAATCATGAAATGGCTGTTTGCTATGCTTTCCTAGAATACAAGCATCACATTCCTTAGGTTTTCTAGGAATTGTAGGCAATCCATCAACACCATTTTTCTTCAACAAACGAAGGTTGTCATAATTTAAGTGTCCAAATCTAGCATGCCATAAAAGACTTGATGGAAATGTACCTTCATTATGATATGAACTGAATGCAAAGTTTTGAGCATGAGCAGATGAACCTTTCAGCTTCAAGAGTCTCCCTTCTTCTATTCCCTCCATGACAAGTGAGTGATCTGATGCTTTTCTGACCTCTGTCTTGCCATCAAACAAGTGAATTGAGTGTCCTTGCTGCCGGATTTCGACCAGGGACAACAAGTTTCTCTTCAACTCAGGGAGGTATAGAACCTCATGTAGGATATGATCAGGAAGACCAGGCAGTTTAAGCCTGACTGTGCCAAGCCCCGATGGCTTGAGTTTGGATTTATCTGCGAAATATACTGCTCCATCAACTTTGTCAGTGAAATCTTCAAAAAAATCTTTTCTAAATGTCATGTGACATGTTGCTCCCGAATCTAGCAACCAATCATCTCTCCATGAAGTAAATGAAACATCAAATAGGTTTTCAGTTACTCCATTGTTACAATGTGCTAGAACATAGTGAGCGGATTCAACTGGTTTACCTTTGTCTTTGTCATCAATTTTCCCTCTGTCTTGATTTGTTTGCTGCTGAGCTTTAGATTGTCTGCCCCCCTTTTCTCTGAAGTTTCTTCTTCTTCTTCTGTCTTCTCTTCCTTTGGATGGCCCTGAATCATGTCTCTTTTCTCTCTGTGCCAAGTAGGCAGCCTCTTTAGAAGATGAAGGGACTGTCATCTTCTTTTGAAGGAGGAGAGAAAAAACTTTGCTGGAAAATTTCTCTTGAAGGAGAGAAAACAAAAAAAATCTTTTGGTGGAAAATATACTCAATTTAAAAGGACAGAAACTCTTTTGCTGGAAAATAATTCTGCTCAAAAACTCTCTCTGAAGACTGAATTTTTTAAAAAATACCCTTTGCTATAAACTGAATTCTACATAAAAAAAATATATAATTTTTTCTCTGAGTTTAAAAAACTCTTTGCTGGAAACTAATTCTGCTCAAAAATTCTTGTTGAAGACTGAATTTAAATGGACAAAAAAAATACTCTTTGCTATAAACTGAATTCTGCATAAAAAAAATATATATAATTTTTTTTTTGTTTGGTAAAAAATGTATATGAAAAAGGTGGAGTGATATGGAATGGCGGTATTTGTATGAAAAGAGTGGTAACGAATGTATGGTGGGATGGTATCGAATGTATGGTGAGAAAGGCAGTATTGAAAAGGGCGTAGTGAAAATAAATGGGGGACAAAATGAATATAGAGTGAAATAATGTAATATGGAGCGGGTATATAGGGGAGGCGGTATTAAACAATGGGAGGGGCGTAGTATTACAAAGAGACTTGCGTATTAAAATGGCGGTGACAACGTACTATATATGGCAGTGTTTTATACCAGACAGCGTTGATATTACAATATTGACAGCGTTGTATTATGGACAGTGTTTAAAAGGGGCGGTAATTATATGACAACGTGGTATATATATAAGGGGCGTGGTAATTATATGAAGGTTGACCGAACGCATACCATGTAATGGGAGGGCCGACGGGCCAGCGTTGGAGGGCGTTATAAGTGACAGCGTATGGTGGGAGGACTGCGCGGTAATGGTGCAACTGTATATGGTGCGCTATTGGAGTTCAAAACTGCGTGGGAGCTGTGCAACGTGATATATATATAAGCTATGACACAACTATATAAACGCAGACAGCACAGGGTGGAGAGGAAATGAATCGACAGGCGCTGGTGTATATGCGGTCGACTGAATGTTGTAGCAGAGGAGTGAGCGCTGTATGGAAAGGGCGATGAATAAATATGTAATCGAAAACGTATTGAATAAAGCCAACATAATATATATGGAATGCGTTGAATAAATATGTAATGGAAAACGTATAACAAGGGCATTATATGCGTTGGGTAATATGTAGTGCGTTGGGTAGGGACAGTGTGTTGGGAATGGAACAGTGAGGGAGAGGGAGGTGTGTGAGGGCGCAGGGATGAATGGAGAGGAGCGTTGGTCGATGGAGAATGAAGGAGGCCCACAAGGGCGTTACAAAAAATTTGAAATTGAATCTGCAGAATGACAGAGTTGCAGGACTGCTGGAATTGCAGAAGGGCAGAGCCTGCAATTTGCAGAATGACAGAGCCTGCAGTCTTCAGGAGCTGCAGGAGCTGGAGCTGCAAATGTCAGTACTATATAGGGAAAAAAATGCAGAATAACAATCTAGAAATTAAGAGCAGCAGAAAACTATTAAAAAATATGACTAAGAAAAGGATAGGGAGTTACACCACAGGGCAGAAATGCCAATAGTGGGGCTGGCTTTGATACCATGTCAAACCAGGAGGTAACTCCTCAAATCAGAATGTGTATTAGCTGAAGAATGTACATGCCTTTATAGATGGGAGGTGAGGCTATTGGGATTCATCTCCCAATGACTCTTGGCCTTCCTTATTTCCTAATATTAAATAATATACAAAAATACAAATGCACACCCATCCATAGGATTAGGTGTCAACAGATTTATTTTATCATATAGCTTCATATACGAGATTTTGAGACATAACACTTACTAGGGCCTGAAAATTGAAACATAATTGAATATTAACATTAAAATTTATTCAATTTAACCTTAAGGAAGCATTGAAACATTTAGAGGTCTAGGTTAGAGACGTGTTCTGGCGTTGTTAAACCTAGTAGCTGTCATTCGCTTATTGGCTTTAGACAGCACTAGTATGGACTTGTGCTCCCCGTACCATCGCGTATATAAAGGGAGACCCCACTAGGTTTCTATCCTTTATCCATAGGAAGCCCAGTCTGCCGCCCTATACCCGTGATACACTGGACACAGCATTCGGGGAGATTTCCTGCACGTACGTTAAGTCCTTGGTTGATTTCTCTTTCATTTTGAAACCAAGGTGTATATTGCAGTTCACGGTTATCTGGTACACCCTCTTGCCTAGAGTTCTAGAGTAGTCATTTCGATCTTTTATGACTCATTAAAATTGAAAATACCATCAAGCACTTGTCCTTTCACGCTTGTTTCAAAACTGAAAGCGATAGAGTCACCTTTTGCTTGTTTCTCGACTCTTAAAAGATGAAACGACAGAATTTTGTTTCAATGTTTTAAAATTAACTGCCCACGAAATATTCCTGGTTAGAGTTAGTTTCCTTAGGGTGTTGTTCTGAAGATCGTTTCTAATGGAAACTTTTCCAGATTACACCAACCAAGGAATCCCCTCCGATGGGAATCTGGGTATTTTTCCTCCTTTTGGGAATGTTGGTGCTCCTTATATGGCAACGTTGTCACTTCCTGGGTTAACTATTGGGTTGCCTATTTGGTTGTTTTCAACCTCTGTGGTCCCGAATGTCTCATATATTGTTCAATCAGTTCCTCCACCTGAGCAACATCATGTTGATTCCAAGGTGGACCTCTCCCCTTCTTCGCCTGTTTCTTCTTCCTCCTCTTCTACTTCGCTTGGTGAAAGTATGGATCTGAGTAACCAGGTGGCTAAGAAGAAGAAGAAGAAGCCTGATAAAGGAGAGGCTAACTCTGCAACTATTGCGCCTAAGAATTCTCCTCTCGATAAAACTTCCAACCCTCCACGGAAATTCAAGTTCCCTTGAATGTTGTGCACGGGAGACCATCTTCTTCGAGATTTCCCTGGCATTCCCAAGGTGCTTTAAGCATGGTCCAATGGTCACCCGTCGTTGCCTTTGGCTTCCGGGAGTCAAGTTGGGGGCACGTCTTCAACTGGTGCTGGTAAAACTCTTAAGAAATAGGGTAAGCTTGTCAATCCCTGTAAGTTGTGTGAAGGGCACCATGCCATTCACCTTTGTTCGTATATGGATGAAGCCAAGCGAGTTTTGGACAAATTGACTGTTTCTACACCATGCCTTCCGGCTGGTTACAAACATATTTCTTTGAGTCCTCCACCAGCTGATCCTATGATTGGTCAAGAGTCATCCTTGGTCGATCCTACTCCCCCGGAAATTCAAATTCAAGAATCCATCCCTAACCAACCATTGGTCGTGGGATCGGTTGAATTCTTCCCATCTACGGTGCACCAGGTCTTTTCCGTTGAGAGTGGACCTCACACCCCTCAGGTTCTTATTGTTTCTTCAGATTCTTCAGACTTGGAGAAAGATTCTCCTATCCCTCTACCTCAAGAAGTTGCTCCTCCGCCTCCTGTGATGGAGGTCCCAGAGGATACTCCACCCACCTTCGAGATGGAGGTCATGGAGGATGCTCCTTCTTCTTCCGTAACACCGGGGAAAGACCATCTCGATTCGATGGTAGCCCCTCCAAGTAGTTTGGTCGCTTCCTTTGATTTGAGTCGATTTGCAGGATACTGCCTTCCATCTTATGTGCCTTTAGAGATCACAGTACAGGATTTTGGTCTGGTCGTACCCACCACCATTATATACGAAGGCGCGTCTGTTGGTGTTTTATCCTCAACTACTTGGAAAGCTTTCAGTTCACCGTTGCTTGCACCCGTTACGCAAAATCTGTTGGCATTTAACAGAAGAACTAGTCAACGGTTAGGGATCCTTCCAAGGTTACCTGTTACATTGGGAGGTAAAACCGTCCATATGGACGTGATGGTTGTTCCAGGCCCCTTGGATTTCAATCTTCTCTTGGGGTGCGATTACACCTATGCCATGGGAGCGCTTGTCTCCTCCCTTTTTCGTGTGGTCTGTTTTCCACATGAAGGACAGATCGTGACCATTGATCAACTTTCGTTCTTTGGTCCTGATATGGCAGTTGGCCCGCCAGCATCCCTTCCTGGTTTTTATCCACCCATTGTATCTACCCCACCATAGGTCAACTATGTGGCTACCTACCCTGTGCCTGTGCTCAGTGATGATGCCGTCATGCTTCAAGTGCTGGGGGCATTGGGTCCTGACTTCCAGGATGTTTTCCTTCCATTGAGAGTGGAACTCTTGGAAGCGATGACTTCTTGTTCATTATGATGAAGTCGGTGGGAGCAGGGTTACTTGTCTTGTGTCAAGCTCCTTAAAAAATGAAACAAGGTTGTTGGGAGAAGAGTTCATTGTCTTGTGTCAAGCTCCTTAAAAATGAAACAAGGTTGTCAAAAGAAGAGTTCCTTGTCTTGTGTCAAGCTCCTTAAACCATGAAACAAGGTGTCACGAGGATAGTTATTTTAATGTGTCAACCTCGTTAAAATAATGAAACACTTTCCCGTTCAATTCGATTCTTTGATGAGATCTCGTAAAATCCCAGTTGAGTCTTTCTCTTGATCTCGTATCTTGAACCTTCACTCCATCTGCCTTTCATATGGACTGAAGCTTGGGGGGCATGTACCTCGAATTGAGTCACCATGCTGGGGGCATGCTTAATTTTTCAAGCATAGTTTGTTTCCATTTCAAGCTTGTGTAAAAATGAAGCTTGGTTTTCAAGCATAGTTTATCTTTGTTTCAAGCTTGTGTAAAAATGAAACCAACTTCGAAGCGAGTTTCTTGATTTCAAGCTTGTGTAAAAATGAAACCATTCCCATTTTACCTCTTGTGATTGCCATTTTTATCAGTCTGTTTTTGCCAGATGAGCCTTGGTTTTCTCACTCCATCGTCACTATCTTCTTGGCCGATCATATGCCTTCACTTGGTTGTTTTACCCATTCCTAAGGAACCGCTGTGATGAGTGGCCTTGTTAGCCAGACTCGTTCCTCCAGGAGGAATCAACTTTCAGCTCTTTTCTGACTCTCTAAACATTAAAATATTTTTGAGTCCCTTGTCGGTTCGATCTCGTTAAAGTGGACTCGAATCGACATCTACCCAGTATACGTTTACCCCTTTTTCGGGCTGGGATAGATTATTTACGAATAAGGAATGCCCTAGCCTATCGCGACTAGGAGGTTTCCTCAGACATAATTTTCTACCTTTTCGGATCCGAGGAACTATTTACGAAAAGGGACCTGTGGAGTTTACTTTTCTGCTGTCTTTTCAAACTCTCTAAACATGAAAAGACGTCGATTTCTTCCTTTGTCAGACTCGTTAAACCCTGATGACATTGGATTCGGTCGAAATGACGTTCTCCGAGTTTCTCCTTCCTAGGACTCGTTAAATGCACTAGGATGGATTCGCCCGAAGGGCGGACTTATATTACAAGCATATGCTATCCCCTTCAAGCTTGTTATCAAAAATAATTGGGGTACTCGCCAGAAATGGTGGGGAAAAATGGAACCAGCATCATTGTCGTGTCGACAGTATGTCGCTCTTGAACATGGCACTTGTCTGCATTCGTGTCGGGTTGGGGACATCTCATCTCGTTTTCCACTTGCCTCCGTGGGTTTGGGTGATCCCTTTTGACCTCTCATCTGCTCTTTGCCTCGTCATCATGACCTTTGATCTTTTGATGTCAAATACTGCCAAATCCACTGTCGTGTCGCCGATATGTTCAAGAGAAGTTGACCTCTGCAAAATTTCAACCTTCCTTTGATTCTCATCTGATCTTGATTCACAAAGACATTATGTTCCTCTGTCTCATGTCGATGATGTGGGAAACACTATGGCCCACCTTCGACCAAGGTCGCTTCCTGTCGACTTCAGCTCATTATCCAGGAAGCTGATCTAGAGACTCCCTTCTCGTACCTTGGAGCCTGCATGCCGTGTATTGTACCTATAGTACCTTGAGGACCATTTTCATTATTGGCGGTACCTCTCACGTTGGTACCTCTCACGTATGTTAACAGCTTTCATAGGTAGGTAGGCTGTCGGGCGTATTCTTCATGTTGAGATTCAGCTCACATATTCGCATGCTTGAACTTGTACTTTGTTTGGGTCGAGATGGAGTGTAAGACCCTAGATTCCTATGTTTGTTATAATACCATTTTGTGATTTTGTGGATTCTTATGATTAGTTACATGACTCAGCGGTTGGATGGGCGTAGACATACCGAGTCTATTTATCGATCCTCCTTGGGATGGCTGCGCCCATACCTTGGATCTGGATTATTGTATACTCTGTTATGGATGGCTGCGCCCATACCACATATATCATGTATTTGAGATATCAGTTGTACTTCTCTACGCAGGTTTTCTGACGGCGGTGTTTTCGGTTGGACACGTTCTCGTAAAGCATTTCACCCCTCTCTCTCTTTCGGGCCTCATGCTTTAGGGGGCATCTGTTACACAGTAATTTGTCACCGTCCCTGCAATCCCCATCTCGCCCATTGGAGGGTTGTTTCTATGACCAATAAGCAGTGTCATGCCTTGCAAATACCATCATTGCATCCCTTTCCATGAGGACAACATTCCTTCTGTTGATCATTTCCTGAGCAGACCCTTAAAAACACCTGTTTTTGCCTTGGCGCTGGTAGCCCGTTATGTACTCGCGCCAATGAGGAAAATTAACACTGAGCCCATGCCAATTGGCGCTCTATCCCAGTTAAGCACCCGCGCCAATCTGCTTTTGGAATTTTTTTTAGAAAAAGAGGCGAAGTTTCGATTACAACAACTTCGTGGATGAGTCATCAGGAGTGGTTTCGACTGAATAACCACGGCCTTCCTCCTTTGGCCTCTTGTTTCCACCTTATGGGGAACCTCCCAAGGGATAAGGCCTCCCTTCCACTATTGTAGGGATCCCAACCTCCTCCTCTCCTCTATAAATATAGCCTTCATCCATTGATGAAGGGGTTGAATGGCTGAATAGCTAGTTCCCAAGGGCCATCAGAGCCTTATGCTGCAAGAGCCTTGATTCATTCCCTTAAGGCCAAATCCAAGCAAGGAGATTATTGTCGAGACATCCGAAGAGAGAGGCTTGTCCCATCCCCGACAGGATTTTTCGAGACGTATTCCGCTGGCGACCCTCCAAAGGAGAATGCAGCGTCAGAGCCAGGTTGTATCCTCCTTTGATTGATTAATGATAATCAACTATTGGTTATGGTTCCACTCCTGTTGTTGATTATGATGATGAGTTATGTCTTCTTTGACTGACATATAGTTTCATATACTGGATTTTACGGTTTCGTTTGTTGTGTTTCTCGCATGTGTAGGTGTCCGGTCACGGAGATCGTGAGGGATCGTGATCTGCCAGAGCTAAGGAACGGGAGCACTACTTTCTCTACAAGCAACAGTGTTGGATTCCAGGTAAGCCTTCATCGCTAGTTGGTTTATTTGCAATTAGGAACTTGCACTATAGTGTGTGATGATTGTTGCTAGACCTGGTCTGGGCTAGTAGGGATCGCCTCTGTCCGCAGAGGGGATTTACCTCCACATCAGGGGATTATCCAATGCTACACCATCAGGCATATGACTCCATATTCAGGGAACAAACCGTCGAATCCCTTCAGACTATAATGATACAACGTTACATATTCGATGTCCAACCATCATATTTTTTGGCCTCTATGGCGACGAATGTTTATCCCATGGTAAACCCGATGTATGTTGACATCACAAATATGATTGCAAAGCGTCAGAAAATCAAAGAAATTTTTGGCCAACATTTCCATAATATATTCGACGTATGTCCCATCGAATACCCAATGCTAAAAAGAGTGTCAAATATTATACACAATCCCACCGATGAAAATTATATCTCCAATGTGTCAAACATCTAACAACTATGAGTCGAATAAATGACAAATATAAGTCATATTTTCACCGCTTTTTTACTAGTGAAGCACATAGGCATAGCATCGATGGGGTACATGCTTGGGGTTATGTGGTAGTACCATGTTGATGTCGAACTATATCTAACCTGACAAGGTAGTGCCATGTGGAATCCATGTGGAAAATAAATTTTAACATGGCCTAAAGTGATTAGCTAAACTTTAAAGGGGCATAAATCTCAATCCATGAGTTGGATTGAGATAAATTTTATGTCACTCGAAATATCTCAACCAGTTGGATGTGATGGAGATTTTAGAAGTAAATTCCAAAAACTATGAAAAGGAGGATTACCATAGACCCATATTCTTAAGATAACTTGGAAGTTTAATTAATTCAATAAGTAACAACTTCCATTCCTCAAGATAGTACAAGTGATCCATATCCGTCAGCTACCAGATTTACCCATGATATTTTAATTATGTGATGTATTAGAATTGAATTTTATCAAAAGCATGAATGGACACATATGCATATATAATTAAGAGGAAAACATGTCAAAAATCACACAACAAAATGAAAGATGTTTAATAATGGAGTTCATCCAGTGTGGCCTACGTCTCGAGGCCTCGTTGTCTCGATGGTGTTGGCCACTTCATTTGGTGCTGTAAAATGTGATGATGTACATTGTCGATGTTTACTTATCATACAAGGAAAGGTGACCCCAACATGAATGGAAAATTCTCTCCACAAGACGTTCCACTACAAGGAACTCTCAATCATAACAAACCTCCTATTAGCATGAAAATATCACACATGGTGACAAAGAGTATCCCGCCATCAAGGAAACAAACGGATCTCAGAACATACATGACCATCCATAATGAATACATATCACATGACATAAACCTCAATATTTTGCATCATACATCAAGCAGCAATCAACATGACATAAAAGATCTCACAACAATAATCAATGAAGTACATGGCAAAAACGCTCCATATACCTCAACTCTGATGCTGGATGAAGAGTAGGATTCTCAGCTGCTGGATATGAATCCACTATCGAAATCATGGAGTCAAATGATATGAAATCGACTGCCCACACTCTGAAGTCTGACACTGTTACTCCACTATGGAAAATGGCCTAAAAATATATGACTCATATGGAAAATGTGACTCCACTGCTAGATATGTGTCGTCGAGAGGTATAGGATCAATTGTCAATTTTCTGAATTCTGACAATGTTGAAATCTGGGCAGTAGGGAATCTTTTAGATTCTCCCTATATTCCTCAAATATGTTGCTCCATGGCTGACTGAAAATATGAAACTCAAAATAGGAATCTGAACTCACCATTGAGATCCTTGTGAAATTCTGAGAAGAATTAGTATAAATTTGACCTCATTCCGACTCCGGAAAATTTCGGCCTCTAAGGAATCCGAAAGATTCCCTCAAGATTATTGAAGATTCTCTTCCACTAGGAATCTGAAAATCTACTGCTCAAATGGGGAATCCAAACTTGCCATTACATTCCCTGTGAAAATATGAGAAAAATGATTGTAAACTTGAATGCATTTTGACAAAGAAAAATTTTACCTCCCAAAGAATCTTTGGCATCAAAGGAATATTCTTTGTCTCGAAATCCATCCCATAATTCTGCCTCCTAGAACAATCTCTTGGTTTCACTGTACAGAACCCCATTCTTTGTTCTGTTCTTGGGCTCCTCCATCCCATTTTTTTCTACCTCCATTCTTCCCTGGACGCACTGCAATTGAGGGTTTAAATACAATTTTGTCGGCGGAGTTAACAAGAAATAGGTCGTTAGCCTAGTGGTAATTAAAGGTAATTGTTGGAGGAGAGGTCGGGGTATCAAATCCCAACTCACCATATTTGAACATTGGTTTTGATTTATTCTAGAGCGCATTTAAACTTGGCACATAACCATTTGTGGTTATGCTATATATAAGTTGCAATAAATGGGCAGTTTGGAATGTAGTTTGATTTGGGTTTTTAAATGTTGTTGTATATTGGGTTGAATCTCGCGTAGCTGCCACATGGGCGGTGCTGGTCCACCTGCCATGGGTTCAAGACCCACCGACTCCGGATTGTAATATATATATATATATGGCATTGTTTTTTTGGGTGGGCGGGGTCCACATCCCATGGCCCCGACCCAACCCATAATACATTTTGACGTATATACATATATGGAGTTTAAACAATTACAGGGGTCTAGCAGGGGTGGTGACCCACCGACCTAACTCAATATTTGGATTAACATGGTCGATGGGGTGGCACGGGTCATGGCCCTCCACTCCATATTTTATATTTTTTTTTCATTTTTTAAAAATAAATGGGAATTTTTTTTTAACAAAAATAAGGGTCATTGGGGAAATTAATGAGACCACAATTTTTCCCATTTTCAAGAGTTGGGTTCCTTGTCGGTTGACGGTGACATTGTGGGACACTTAAACCTAGCCCATTGCCCAACTTTGACCAAAACTTTGATTCGATCTAACTTATCCATATGGGCTCGGATTGGAGATCCGTTTGCACCATTGGAATCAAGATGGAAAGTACTTCGATTTAAACCTAGTTCGAGAGAAATCTGGCCACTTTGAATTTTGACCTATCATCAACCCTCTTTGTCTCCTGAGGGTGTCTGGAGACACCTAGATCAATCCTCCCCACTAAGGAGCTTTTGGTCCACCAAAAGCATGAACATAATATGCAGTTTCTTTTTACCTTATCTACGCCACACGTGTCTTGAAAGGTCACCCTTCATCCTCCTTCACCTTTGTCTTTCTAAGCCATAAGCGATGAGCCGACACCTGCATCTTCTGGAAACCTGTAGTACAATCTTTTTCAAAATACATGCGTAACTAAGGACCAATCTATGACCCAAGCATACCCAATTCTTGCCATGATTTTATAACACATACTCAGTGTTCAAGTTTACATCAAATGGAATCAATACCCTGGCTATCAATACAAGGCCAAAATATCATTTTTGCTTCATAAGTGAGGGGAAAAACATCATCACTTTTACATTTTAAATTACAACACATGATTTAAAATTGTGGCCAATAAATCTAGAAAACCCATTTCTTACTCAACAGAGTGAACCATGATGAATGTGGTGGATTTTCCTGTTGAACATTTTCACTGACTAGTTTCTACACGGATGCTTTTTCCTTCAGATGTTGCTCTAGATGGAGTCTCCACCACGTGGCTCTTTGATGGTCACTTCTTTCGCAATAAGTGCAATGAGTCTTCTTCCTCTATACCTGCTTAACCAATTTATGTCCCTACTGTGGATAAGGCCTTTCACGCCTTATACTCTTTCATGCTACCATTCTCTTCCAGCACTCAGTAACGACATGATTATGTAAACCACACAAATGAAAAAAATTTCTATGACATGACTTCTATCCATGATTATCAACATTCTTATAATCAAAATGAACTTGAGAATATCAAGACTTGTTATACCTTTCTTGGTGGTCTCTAGTGCGATCATGATGAGGATATCTTGCCTTAGCTCTTTCATTGTGATGTGCATTGTAAGAGGAAGATGGTGATGTGTTCCCATTAATATCTTTCTCCAATGGTTTCCACCATTCATTGGAAGTTTCTGACACCTTCGAGCACTGTATTTTAGTGTATCCTAAACCTACTAATCAAGGTCTCTGCACGAACTCCAATGGTTGAATCATGCATAGGCCATTAATGCCAAGTCCTCCTCCTTTATATCCCATCTTGGTGAGGAGTCTCATGCCATTTCCTGTAAGGGGTATCTCCATATTTCCCATAGAAATGATAGCATGTGAAGATGAAACTGAAGAAACATCAACATTATTTACCTCAAATGTCGATTCAGAAACTGGTGATGATTTCTTATTCAAGTATTTTTTGTGCTTAATTTCCTCCAAAGCCTCTTCTGCGACTCACAACTGAAATTGCAATCTCTACTTCTCTCCTTTCTCTTCCTAGAGGAGCCTCCTTAATTTATCATCCTTTACTAGAAGGCTCTAGTTGTTGCACTTCAATTCTTCCAAGGCTACCTTTGCACCATGCAACTGAAGATGCACTTTCTTATTATCCTCTTTCTCTTCTCATAGAATCACTTTCAATTCAATGTTATCTTCTTGAAGGATATAGCTTATCTCCTCATTCGAATGATGAGAATACAATGAGGGCGAGGAGCATTACTACAAGATGTGGATGAAGCATCACTTTCTGCTTCTTCTTTCTCCCATATCTCCTAAGCTGCATACATCATGTCCACCATTTTGGAAATCCTGAGCATGGCCTCATACATGTCTTTGCCGTCCCCCATTGATGCATGTTAAATCTTTGTTCACACCCACATTTCACATTAGCAAGAAGACCACTCTGATACCACTTGATCCAGATCCATCAGCTACCAGATTTACCCATGATATTTTACTTCTGTGATGTATTATAATTCCATTTTATCAAAATAATGATTGGAAACATATGAAGATATAATTAAGAGGAAAACATCTCAACAATCACACAAAAAAACACAAGACATTTAATAACGGAGTTTGTCCAGTGTGAACTACGTCTCTGGGCCTCGGGGTCTTGATGGTGTTGGCCGCTTCATTTGGTGCTGGAAAATATGATGATGTACATGGTCATTATTTACTTGTCACACAATGAAAGGTGCTACAAAGATGAGTGGAAAAGTCTCTCGACGAGACATTCCTCTAAAAATAACTCTCACTCATAACAAACCTCCTATCAGCATGACAACCTCACACATGGTGACAAAGAGTATCATGCCATCAAGGAAATAAAGGGATCTTAGAACATAAATGACCATCCATGACGAATACATATCACATGACATAAACCTCAAGATTTAGCATCATACATCAAACAAGAATCGACATGACATAAAACATATCACAACAATAATCAATGAAGTACATGGCAACAATGCTACATATACCTCAACTCTGATTCTCATTGAACAATAGGTTGCTCAACTGCTAGATATGAATGCACCATCTAAATTGTGGAGTCGAATGATATGAAATCGACTGCCCACACTCTGAATTCTAACACCGTTACTCCACTCTTGAAAATAGCCTAAAAATATATGGCTCATATGGAAAATCTGACTGTTGGATTCGTGTCGCCGAGATGTGTAGGATCAACTACCAATTTTCTAAATTCTGACACTGTCAAAATCTAGGCCATAGGGAATCTTTTATATTGCCCCTAGATTTCTCAGATATATTGCTCCATGACTGAATGGAAATCTACAACTCAAAACAGGAATCTAATTTCACCATTGAGATCCTTGTGAAATTCTGAGAAGAATGAGTATAAAGTTGACCTCATTCTGACTCTGGCGAATTTCGGCCTCTAAGGGATCTAAAAGATTCCCTCAAGATTCTAGAAGATCATATTCCACTAGGAATCTGCAAATCATCCATTCAAAAGGTGAATTTGAGCTCGCCATTGCATTCCCTACGAAATTATGAGAAAAAGGACTGTAAACTTGAATGCATTTTGACAAAGAGAAATTTTACCTCCCAAAGAATCTTTGGCATCAAAGGAATATTCTCTATTTCGAAATGTGTGCCATCATTCTACCTCCTGGAACTATGTCATGGTTCCATTGTATGGAACCTCATTCTTCGTTCCATTCTTAGGCTCCTATGTCCTATTATTTTTCCTCCGTTATGCCACGGACACACTGCAATTGAGGGTTTAAATACAATTTTGTCGGTGGAATGAACAAGAAATAGGTAGTTGGCCTAGTGGTAATTAAAGTTAATTGCTTGAGGAGAGGTCGGGGGATCAAATCCCGCCTCTCCATATATGAACGTTGGTTTTGATATATTCTAGAGCGCATTTAAACCTGGCACATAAATATTTGTGGTTATGCTATATATACATTGCAATAAATGGGCATTTTTAAATGCGGTTTGAGTTGGGTTGTTAAATTTTGGTCAATATTGGGTTGAATCTCGTGGAGCCACCGCGTGGGCGGGTCCAGTCCACCGGCCATGCGTTCAAATCCCACCGGCTCAGGCTTGTAATATATATATATATATATTTCATTTTTTTGTTGGGTGGGCAGGGTCCGCATCCCATGGCCCTGACCCAACCCATAATATGTTGTAACGTATATACATATATGGAGTTTAAACAATTACGGGGGTCCGGCGGGGGTGGTGACCTACCAACCCAACTCAGTGTTTAGATTAATGTCATCGACGGGGTGGTGGGGGTCATGGCCCACCACTCCATATTTTATATACTTTTTTTTCATTTTGAACGAAAATGGGCATTTTTGGTTTTAACGAAAAATAAGGGTCATTGGGAAAATTAACGAGGCCACAATTTCGCCCATTTTCAACAACTGGCTTCCCAGCCGGTTGACAGTGAATTTGTGGGACACTTAAATGTGGCACATTTCCCAACTTTAACTTGCTCTAACTTCTCCATACGGGCTCAGATTGCAGATTCATTTGCATCGTTGGAATCAGGACGACGAGTACTTCAATCTGAACCTCGTTTGAGAGTGTTACACAACATTTTGTCACCATCCCTGCAATCCCCTGTCCTGCACATTGGACGGCTTTTTCCGTGACCTATGAGCAGTGACATAACCTGAAACTACTTTCATGGTATCCCCCTTGACAAGGACCATCATTCCTTTGAAGAAAGTTTCCCTTGAAAAACCCTAAAAACTAATCTTTTAGCCTTGGCACGACTAGCGAGTTCAACCCCCGCACCAATGGGGAAAATCCGCCATAGAGGGCGCGCCAAATAGCGCTCTGTCCCAGTGTCTCACTCACGCCAAACTTACTAAGGATTTTTTTTTTAAAATAAATGGTGAAAGTTTGATTCCAACAAACTCTTGAACTAGTCTCTAAAATGAGTTGGGAGGTTTGGCTCCAGATCTCCATGTATGGGAGGTGGTTTTCCACTTATCATGGAAGCTTCCTTGAGGATAGGGCCAATCCCATGATTTTAGGGATCCCAAATCCCCTTCCACCATCTATATAAGCTTTCCTTTTTCCCTTAGCAAGCTAGTAGTCCTAGTAATACTAGATAACAAAAGAGCTAAACTTATAGCAAGGAGACTATCGCCAGACAACCTTTGAGAGCCAAGCCGAAGAGAGAGAGCTTTGTCCCATTTCCGACGAGCTTCATTGAGACATGCTCCGCTATCAACCCCGCCGAAGGAAGATCCAACATCGGAGCCTTGGTTGTATCTTTCCTTTGTTATTTTAATTATAAGCGACTTTGATTATGGTTTCATTCATGTGTCTTTCTCTTTGATGCAATGAATTACATCCTCTCTGACTGATGTATGGTTACAAGATTTAGATTCTATGTTGTGTATTGTTGTGCTTCTTCGCATGTCTATAGGTGTTCGGAAGTGTTAAGCGAAAGGATCATGATCTGCCAAAGCAAAGGACGGGAAGCGTCATCCTTTCTCCAACGACTATTGCGTAGGACATCAGGTAGGCAACTCGTTATGTTTTCTCATTTTTGTAACTAGACACATGCGTCACTACATGACTGCTTGTTGCTAGACTAGATCTGGGCTAGTAGGGATTGCCTCTATCCACAAAGGGGATTTACCTCTCCAAAAAGCTGGCGACTCTACTGGGGAATTGATTGGAGTTTTTTTTGTCTCTTTCGGTTGTTTTTGGCTTGTGTCTGCTTGATTTTCTCTTCCGGTTTGTCTCCTTCTGGTGTAAAACCTCTCTTCAGCCCCCACCATACCTGATCTACTCTCTGTTTTCTCTTTTTCATTCCTATCCTCAGTAAACTCGATTGGCGCACTTTATAGCCTGATAGTCGCGCCAACTGGCACTTGTTTCTAGTTAGGCCCCTGCGCCAACCCTGTTTTGGCGCAAGATATAGCCAAAGAGTCGCGCCAACCCTATTTGGTGCTAGGCTTTACTTGTTGTTGAGCCCTCTGAGTCTAATTTTTGGTTTTGGTGTTACTTTTTTAACTGTTTGAGTGCCTTGGAGTCCTTTTTGATTGTGTGTGACCTCTATCCTCCGGTTTTTTCCCCTCTACCATCAGTTTTACATTCTAGCCCTAGGGTATCTAGGTGATATTATGTGTTGAGCCTCCCATGGGAGTTTTTCATTTTCACTTGTTCAATCAACTTCATTTTCACTTTCTTGCACTCATTTGGTTGGTTCCCATTGTATCATTGCGATATTTAAGTGATTGCGCTCTTTTTCATTCGAGTTTCTCTTTGTCTCATTTCGAGCCTAGATTACACGGTTTGTATGAGTCTTTTGGGATCCTTCTTCGATTTGAGAGATTTCCCCATCAGTTTGAGTTTTGGTTGTGTGTTTTGCATTGAGTGAACTTGCTTGTTTCTACTCTTTCGCTGTCATTTCTCAAATTGGTCCCTTTATTAGTTTTTCATTTCATTTGGTGCATTTTTCTCTAAAACATTGAAGAATACAAAAACAAATCTCTTTGCTTTGTTTAGTTAGTGAAAATTGAAAAGATTTTCTACATTATTAGTGTTATATAACTCTAAAGGAAAAGTTTTAGTTTCATTAACATGCATTAGAGATAGTAGTGGATGTTTCCTAATCATTTTGTTATTTTTTGAAAAGCTCTCAACCTTCCCGTAGTTAATTTTTAATCGAACAAAGTGATATATTGTGGCATGTAGTGTGAATTTAGAGGATTTTTGAGACATAACATTTGGTAGGGCTTGAAATTGAAACATAATTGAAGATCAACTCTAAAATTTATTCAATTTACCTTAAGGAAACATTGAAACATTAATGAAATATCTAGAAGTCTAGGCTAGTGACGTGTTTCGACGTCGTTAAACCTAGTAGTTGTCATTCACCTTTTGGCTTTAGAAAACTCTAGTACGGAATTGTGCTCCCCGTACCGTTGCGTATATAAAGGGAGAACCCACTAGGTTGCAATCCTTTATCTATAGGAAGCCGATTCTGCCGCCTTATACCCATGATACACCGGACACAGCATTTGGGGAGATTACTTGCATGTATGGAAAGTCCTTGGTCATTTCTCTTTCATTTTTTAACCAAGGTGTATATGGCAGTTCATGGATATCTGGTACACCCATTTGTCTAGATTACCAGAGCAGTCATTTTGATCTTTACTGACTCCCTAAATTTCAAAAGATCGTCAAGTGCTTGTCCTTTCACACTTGTTTCCAAACTAAAAGAGATAGAGTCATATTTTACTCTTTTCTTGACTCTTAAAATATGAAACAATAGAGTTTTGTTTCAATTTTTTAAAAATTAAATGCCCACAAAATATTCCTGGTTAAAGTTAGTTTCCTTAGGGTGTTATTCTAAAGTTGTTTCTAATGGAAACTTTTCCAGAGTTCACCAACCAAGGAATCCCCTCCGATGGGAATCCTAGTCCTTTTCCTCCTTTTGGAAATGTTGATGCTCCTTTATGGCAACGTTGTCCCTTCCTGGGTTAACTGTTTGGTTGGTTGTTTGGTTGTTTTCAACCTTTGTGGTCCTAAATTTCCCAGCTACTGTTTAATCAGTCCCTCTGCCTAAACAACGCCATGTTGATTCCAAGGTGGACCTCTCCCCTTCTTCGCTTGTTTCTGCATCCTCCTCTTCTACTTCACCTGGTGAAAGTTTGGATTCTAGTACCCAGGTGGCTAAGAAAAAGAAGAAGAAGACAAAGAAGAAGAAGTTAGATAAGCGAGAGGCTAAGGTTTCAGCTACTGTTTCTAAAACGTCCACTCTCAATGAACCCTCCAACCCTCCACAAAAATTTAATTTCCCTTGCATGTTGTGCCAGGGAAACCATCTACTTCGAGATTTCCCTAGCATTCCCAAGGTGCTTGAAGTATGGTTCAATGATCATCCATCATTTCCTTTGGCTTCCGGGAGTCAGGTTAGGGGCATGTCTTCAACTAGTGCTGGTAAAGGTCTTAAGAAGCAGGGTAAGCTTGCCAATCCCTGTAAGTTGTGTGAAGGGCACCATGCCATTCACCTTTTTCTGTATATGGATGAAGCCAAGAGAGTTTTGGACAACCAAACTGTTTCTGCACCGTGCCTTGCGGCTGGTACAAACAGCTTTCTTTGAGTCCTTCACCAGTTGATTTAACGATTGGTCAAGGGTCATCCTTGGTTGATCTCGCTCCCCCAGAAATTAAAATTCAGGAACCCATCCCTGACCAACCATTGGTCGTGGGATCAGTTGAGTTGGCCCCATCTACGATGCACCGGGTCTTTTCCGTTGAGAGTGGATCTCATATCCCTCAAGTTATTTTTGTTTCTTCAGATTCCTCGGATTTAGAGAAAGATTCTCCTATCCCCATACCTCAAGAAGCTGCTCCTCCGCCTCTTGTGATGGAGGTCCCGTAGGATACCCCTCCCGACTCCATGATGGAGGTCGTGGAGGATGCTCCTTCTTCTACCGTAACACTAGGGGAAGACCATCTCGGTTCAATGGTATCCCCTCCAAGTAGTTTGGCCGCTTCCTTCGATTGGGGTCAATTTGCAGGTTATCGCCTTCCTTATTATGTGCCCTTTTAGATCACAGTACATGCCTCTCATTTGGTCGTACCCAGAACCATTATCAATGAAGGTGCATCTGTCAGTATTTTATCCTCAACTACTTGGCAGGCTTTTGGCTCTCCACCGCTTATGCCTGTTACGCAGAATCTGTTGGCCTTTAACAGAGGAACTAGTCAACCGTTAGGGATCCTTCTGAAGTTGCCTATTACTTTGGGAGGGAAAATTGTCCATATGGATGTGATGGTTGTTCTTGGCCCCTTGGAAATTAATTTACTCTTGGGCCGCAATTAGACTTATGGCACGGGAGCGCTTGTCTCCTCCCTCTTTCCGGTTATTTTTTTTCTGCACCAAGGTTGGATCCATCGATCAGCTTGCATTCTTTGGTCCTAATATGGCAGCTAGTCCACCATCATCCCTGCCAGATCATTATCCACCGGTTGTGTCATCCCCACCACATGTCAATTATGTGGCTACCTATTCTGTGCCCACATCTAGTGACAGTGCCGTGGTGTATCGTGTGCTAGGGGCATTGGGTCCTGATTTTTGAGATGTTGTTCTCCCATCAGATGAGAACCTCTTGGAAGCCATGACTTATTATTCATCATGATGAGTTGTCTCTAGAGGATAGTTATTTTTCTTGTGTCAAGCTCCTTAAAAAATGAAACAAGCTGGTCGGAGCAGAGTTCATTTTCTTATGTCAAGCTCCTTAAAAAATGAAACAAGCTCTTATGAGGATAGTTCTTTTAATGTGTCAATCTCATTAAAACAATGAAACACATTCCCGTTCAATTTGATTCTTTGATAAGATCTCATAAAATCCCAGTGGAGTATTTCTCTTGACCTCGTAACTTGAACCTTCACTCCATTTGCCTTTTATATGGATTGAAACTTGGGGGGCATGTACCTCGAATTGAGTCACCATGCTGGGGGCATGCTTACTTTTTCAAGCATAGTTTGTTTCCATTTCAAGCTTGTGTAAAAATGAAACTGGTTTCAAGCATAGTTTATCTTTGTTTCAAGCTTGTGTAAAAATGAAACCAACTTCAAGCAGAGGTTCTTGATTTCAAGCTTGTATAAAAATGAAACCATTCCCATTTTACCTCTTGTGATTGCCATTTTATCAGCCTGTTTTTGCCAGATGAACCTTGGTTTTCTCACTCCATTGTCACTATCTTCTTGGCCGATCATATGCCTTCACTTGGTTGTTTTACCCATTCCCGAGGAACCACTGTCATGAGTGGTATTGTTAGCCAACCTCTTAAACTTTACTTGTTTTGAGAGGTTCCACCAATACTAGAACCCATAGCTACCCTTTATACCACTTGTTCCTCCAGGAGGAGTCAACTTTCAGCTCTTTTCTGACTCTCTAAAATTGAAAAGATTGTCAATATTCTTGTCGTTTTGAGCTCTTTAAATTGGCTGCGAAGCAACATCTACCCAGTATATGTTTACCTCTTTTTCGGGATGGGATAGATTATTTACGAAAAATGAATACCCTAGCCTATCGCAACTAGGAGTTTTTCTCAGACACAGTTTTCTACCTTTTCGGGTCTGAGGAACTATCTACGAAAAGGGGTTGTTGGAGTTTACTTTTCTGCTATCTTTTCAATCTCTCTAAACATGAAAAGACGCCGAGTTCTTCCTTTGTCAGACTCGTTAAAACCTGATGACATAGGATTCTGTCATAATGACGATACTCAAGTTCCTCCTTCCTAGGGCTCGTTAAATGTACTAGGTTGGATTTGTCCAAAGGAAAAACTTATATCGCAAGCATATGTTATCCCCTTCAAGCTTGTTTTCAAAAATAATTGGGGTACTCGCCAGAAATGGTGGGGGAAAATGAAACCAGTATCATCGTCGTGTCGGCAGTATGTCACTCTTGAACATGGCACTTGTCTGCATTCGTGTTGGGTTGGGGACATCTCATCTCGTTTCCTGCTTGCCTTCATGTGTTTGGGTAATCCTTTTTGACCACTCATCTGCTATTTGCCTCATCATCATGACCTCAGATCTTTTGATGTCAAATACTGCCAAATCTAGTGTCGTACCGTCGATATGTTCAAGAGAAGTTAACCTCTGCAGTACTAAACCTTCCTCTGATTCTCATCTGATCTTGATTCACAAGCATTATGTTCCTCTGTCTCGCGTCGATGATGTGGGAAAACACTATGGCCCACCTTCGATCAAGGTCACTTCCTATCGACTTCAGCTCATTATCCAAGAAGCTGATCTAGAGACTCCCTTTAGGTACCTTGGAGCCTGCATGCCTCAATGGCAGGTTCTTCGAATTCGACGTAAGGTTTTCATCATTGGCCTTCGATCGAATGATTTTGCGGGTGTCTGGTGCCAGCTCATTATTCACATTCCGTGGATTGTACCTATAGTACCTTGAGGGCCATCCTCATTATTGGTGGTACCTCTTGCGTCTGTTAACTGCTTTCATTATTAGCTGGTAATCAGAAAATGTTCTTGCATGTTTGACTTTAGCTCACATATTCACATGTTTGAAATTGTACTCTGTTCGGGTCGAGATGGAGCACAAGACCATGGGTTTTGTCTGATGAAATCTAGGCTGCGGGTTTTGTGGATTACCATGATTGGTTACATGACTCATTTGATTGGATGGCTGTGACCATACCTGAGTCTACTTATTGATCCTTTCTGGATGGCTGCGTCCATACCTTGGATCCTAATTATTTTATACTCTATTATGGATGGTTGTGCCCATACCACATATCATGTATTAGAGATATCAGTTTTACTTGGATGCAGGTATTTCCAAGGCAGTGTTTTCGGTTGGGCACATTCTAATAAATCATTTCACCCCTCTCTCTCTCTCGAGCCTCATGCTTTAGGGGGCATCTGTTACACAACATTTTGTCACCATCCCTGCAATCCCCTGTCCTGCACATTGGAGGGATTTTTCCGTGACCTGTGAGCAGTGACATAACCTGAAACCACTTTCATGGCATCCCCCTTGACAAGGACCATCATTCCTCTGAAGAAATTTTCCCTTGAAAAACCCTAAAAAATGATCTTTTAGCCTTGGCACGACTAGCCATTTCAGCCCTTGCGCCAATGGGGAAAATACCCCATAGAGGGCGCGCCAACTGGCGCTCTGTCCCAGTGTCTCACTCACGCCAAGCTTAATAAGGATTGTTTTTAAAAATAAATGGCGAAATTTTGATTCCAACAAACTCCTGAACGAGTCTCTAAAATGAGTTGGGAGGTTTGGCTCCGGATCTCCATGTATGGAAGGTGGTTTTCCACCTATCATGGAAGCTTCCTTGAGGATAGGGCCAATCCCATGATTGTAGGGATCTCAACTCCCCTTCCATGATCTATATAAGCTTGCCTTTTTCCCTTAGCAAGCTAGTAGTCCTATTAGTACTAGAGAACAAAAGAGTTGAACTTATAGCAAGGAGACTATCGCCAGACAGCCTTTGAGAGCCAAGCCGAAGAGAGAAAGCTTATTCCCATTTGCGATGAGATTCATTGAGACGTGCTCCGCTGTCAGCCCCGCCGAAGGAAGATCCAGCGTCAGAGCCTTAGGTTGTATCTTTATTTTGTTATTTTAATGATAAGCAACTTTGATTATGGTTTCATTCACGTGTAGATCTTTGATGCAATGAATTACATCCTCTCTTACTGATGTATGGTTACAAGATTGAGATTCTATGCCATGTATTGTTGTGTTTCTTGGCATGTGTGCAGGTGTTCAGATGTGTTAAGCAAAAGGATCGTTATCTGCCAAAGCGAAGGATGGGAAGCGTCATCCTTTCTCCAACGACTATTGCGTATGACCTGAGGTAGGCAAATCATGATGTTTTTTCATTTTTGTAACTAGAGACCTGCGTCATTGTGTGACTGATTGTTGCTAGACCCGATCTGGGCTAATAGGGATCGCCTCTGTCCACAGAGGGGATTTAAATCTCCAACAAAGAGCAATCTTACCACTTTGAACTTTGACTTATCATCAACCCTCTTGGTCTCCTAAGGGTGTCTGGAGCCACGTGGATCAACAAGGGGTTGGGAATGAGTGTTACAAAATTATTTCAGAGAAAAGAGTCAACACTCGATCTTGAGAGGCTCACACTCACAGGAACACATGATAAACACTTAATATTATCATATAATTATTATATACTCATGTGTATTGATTTTAGACTTACAAATAATATGATTGTTGGCAGGAAAAATCGCTCAAATATTATTTTGTTTTTTATCCTACATGTCAACATGGGGTTTAATTTATAGCTGGATTTGGATAAGAATTCTTATTGAAAATAGGCTAAGGTGATGTGAGAATATGTTTATTTATGTTTTATTAACTAACAACTATGTTTGCCTAACAATAAAGAGAGATAGAGATAAAATAATCCAACAAGTAAATAGAAGAATGAGTAGGACAATGCTACACTATGGCATAAACAGATACCCTCATGCTCAGGAAGACAATTTAGTGGGGAAGAATGTAGAGGAAAACTCCCTTGAGTGGATGAAATACTCTCATGAGCTTAAAAGATGAATTTTGAAGTTGCAAGGAAAACAATGAAAATATCATCAGAGGACAATAAAAACAATCAGAGGTGAATGCAATGATTTTGCAAAGCTTGTTAGACCTACAGTTGTAGAAGAAACATGAGCTCTATGCTAGCTATCTAGGTAGTCACAAATCCAAGAAAAACCCATCGAAGGTCGTGAAGAAGTGATTGGAAACCAATAAGAGAGAGTGACTAGAGAATATGTGTGCAATGACATTTTTTTGAATTTATGAGATGAACAACAAGGATAGTATGTTTTGCAACAAAGGTATTGTTAAGAAACAATAGTTTTTGATATAGGCATAGGGAAACACAAAGAAATAGAAGAACTACAAATAGAGCATATTTTCATAAACAACATTCAATTCAATGATAAGGAGTGGATCATTGTTCCCACTACTTGGTTTCCAACTAAACCTTGAGGATAGTTGTCTCCAGTGGGTCAAAGCTCGCAAAAGCAGGAAGGGGATAATATCTTCTGCAAGTGGGTGCTTCCAAATTCTATGACTGTAGGTGGGTGCCTACAATAATCATTTAAATAAAATAAAAAAACTTTATGGCTTTCTCCTTGTATGGGTTTCCACATTAAATTTCTAGTGTCCTTTGTGTTCACTTAATTGTGTTATAATTATCTGTTAAATTCATAGAAAATTAAGGAATTAAAATTTAAGTGAAAATTTATTATGGGAAACTTGAATACTAATTCACACCCCCTCTCTATATTCAACAAATAAATGTAGTTTATTTGTTTGCCTTGGAGATTGGTCTTTGCTTAGCTATAGAAAATGTTGATCCGAATTTATGCAGGAACGCAACAGAAATAGACATAGACATAGAGATGCAGCGGAAATAATACTACATTTCATTAATATCAAATAACAAAAATATGCTTATAGACATAATGAAAATAAAATAGCTAGGGTGTTGGCAGCTTATCTCTTAGAATAGATGTGGTGGAAACAGGCCTCTAAACTATGTTACAATGAGGCTCAAAGGCCTATTTGTTGTTGAGAAACAATAGAAAACCATAAACATCCAAAAAACCTAACCCTAGGAGATGAAGGGCCAAAACTATGAGCCCTGTTTGGGTAAATTGGTACATCAACTTCCCGTGGATGTAACTTTGGCATATGATCTTCATTTGACACGCTCAATACCTCGTAAGAAAGATATATCTGAGGACTACAAATTTTGAGATGAGTAACATGGAAGTTCCTTCCATGTTTCTCTTGGTTTTCCCAAAAAAAAATTGTTTACAGCCTCAAAACGGCCCCAGAAGTTCAAGAGCCGAAAAAATTGCTAAAAATAGTAAGTTGTGCTGAAACTGAAAAACTGAAAGAATTGATGGTGGGGGTACAAATGGAATATGTGGGTGGCCACCAATATACACCTGGACCATTCCTCTCCATTAGGAAGCAATGGTCCCTATTGCATTGAGTTCCTCCATGAGATGAGGCAAATTTTTTTGAACTTGGTATTGGATTTGTCGAAGTTGTCATGGACCTGTTGGAAAATGTGCTAAATGCGTTCAATAAAATTGGTTTCTTTATCAGCCTCAGAAATCACATGTGTGGATTATGTTTGTGTGGTCGCATGAGGTATGGAAACATCAAGTGGGGGCGCGCTTCAGGTCAAATCAATGGAGTGCTTGACCTAATAGTGTAGATGAACCTCTGTGCGTTAGGAGAAAATGTCCTCATATTCCTCCATGACTTTTTCCATCTGCAATTGCTGTGCAGGGGAGCCTCTTTTAAGGTTGTGTCCACAATATTATTCTTGCCCTGTGGGTAAACTGTAATGAAAATAAATTTCATGGTTTGAGAAACAATCTTACTGCGTTGTTTTGCAGTAGTCAAAGATTGCAGGAGGCGGTACTACCTCCGATATCCTGTACAATTTATTTCCCAACGTAATAAAAACAAAACAAGGCCTAGACTCATACACGTCATGTCACTTCCGCAAGTATGGTTAGACTAATAATACATCAGACACGTCAAGAGGAGCAACATCACACAATACCTCATCCGTGAATGGCTTGATATTGTATGGAAGGCGACACTGTTGGGGGACGCGGAGATCTATTCCTTGGTGAAGCCACCCAATGGTATATGGTTGTGGATGTGCTATGGTCAGTAGGCCAAGTTGCTTCATGATATCATCTAAAATGAGGTTCTTTTGGCTTCCACTATCGACAAATAGTTGTAGTGGAGAACACTTCACCCACATCTACGAGTGGAAGAGGCGCTACCCCTCCTCTGGATCCTTGGGATCCTCCTGCTGGAGCTTGGTGGTGGAAAAAATGCCACTGGGATCTGTATCAATGATCTGCTTCCCTTTCTCATCACCCATGTCTATTTCTAACTCAGGATCAGAACATGCATCTGATTCGGGTGCCTTCAGTTCACCCACCAACGACTGTTTGGCCCGACACAATTTTGTGCTATGAGTGGGGCTATTATGAAATTCACACAACTTCTCTGTGTCCTTCTTCTGATTTTTGGTGTTGTTCTGAGTCACCCAGATTTGGCTTTTCCCCTTGTTTTATGGTTCAGGGGTGCCTTTCCTTGGCTTCAGATTCACAGATCCAAATTCTCGCTTCTTCTGCTTAAATTTATGCTCGATCTTGGCAGCATAGCGATATGCCATGCCAGGCAAGGTAATGTCGAGGTACTCCATTTCCTCCTAAATGTATCTGTGCAAACAGCTGTGGTACTTGAGCACCAAATTTCTCTCTGAATCTTTAATACCCAACTTTGTGCGCAAGTTATGGAACAAATTCGTCAGTTCGTGCACATCTTGATCCCTTTATTGCCGCATCGTGGTTCATTGGATGTACTTTTCTTCATAGCTCCGCACAAGGTAATATTTTTCCTTAATGTTGTCGCAAAATTAATTCCAAGTGGATGTAGCTAAGAACAAAGAGGGTTCCCTCTTGTTCCTCTTCTCATAGTAGGTTTCCCACCAATGTTTGACATGGGGGGCAGCTTTGAGGAGTGCAAAAGTAATATTTTCTCAGTCGGAGAAATCATGGACCGAGAAATATTTTTCCAGAAAATTAAACCATCCATCTATGGTGTCTGCATCTATCTGGCCTTCAAATGTAGGAATGTCAAAGTTGACCTGTACCTTGGAAGGAGAGGCACCTCCAGAGTGGTTGTGGTAGATGCGTCGCTAGTGGGCAGTCATTGAAGGATCTGAGTAAAGTTATCCATCATCGCGTTCCTTTGTTTCTCGGGGGCCTCCTTGAACAATAATTTGATAGGATATCCTTCTCCCTCGTATTTCTTTCTTCCACCATGGGAGTTGGTCGAGGTTTGTGAGGCTGATCTTACAAGGGTTCGACCAGATCAAGCCCTAACTCCTTATGTCGTGACCTCATTGGGGACATGCAAAGAAAAATAGAGAAAGAGCAGACCGCTCTGATACCACTCATCGAGATATATGCAGGAACAAAATAAAATACAGAAATAGGCATAAACATAGAGATGTAGTGGAAATAATACTCCATTTCATTAATATCACATAATAGAAATATGATTACAGACATAATGAAAATAAAATAGCTACGACACTGGTAGCTTATCTCTGAGAAGATATGTGGCGGTTACAGGCTTATGAACTATGTTACAATAAGGTTCAAATGCCTATTTAATGTTGAGAAACAATGGAAAACCCTAAAAATCCAAAAACCTAACCCTAAAAGATGAAGCACCAAAACTATGGGTCCCGTTTGGGTAAATTGGTACATCAACTTCTTGGGGACGTAACTTTGGCATATGATCTTTGTTTGACATGCTCAATAACTTGTTAGAAATATATAACAGAGGACTACAACTTTTGACATGAGCAACATCAAAGGAACTTTCATGTTGTTCCTGGTTTTCCCAAAATATGTCGTTTAGGGCCTCAAAACGGCTCCAGAAGTTCAAGACCCGAAAAACTGCTAAAAATAGTAAGTTGTGCTGAAACTAAAAAACTGAAAGAAAATATGGTGGGGGTCCAAATGGAATAGGTGGGTGCCCACCAATATCCACCTTGATCAAATTATTTCATAAAGCTCTAAGTGCATAACAACTCTCAACTGATAATAAAAACTCTCAAGAGATTGATTAATGGATCCTCCCCAGATAAGGTCTCTAGAAGATGAAGGCTAAAAAAATTTGTATCCCACATTATCTCCCTAATCCTATCATTTCCTATTATTCTCCTCTCTCACTCTCATTGATCTGGCAATAAGCTGATAGAATATTTAGTGAATTTAATATGTAAGAATCATGACATCAATCTCACCTCCCAATGGCATAATGAAAAAAAAATAGAGTGGAGAAACCAATTACAAAATCTCATCTTGATATATTAGTAAAACCCATGGGGGTGTTGGAAATGGTGGTCATAAAGGGGGGAGAAGGCCTACCATCCTCCCACCTCTAGTGGCCTTAAGGAGGGGATTGCATGGTCAACCCTCCCCATGCACTCACACACGATACTATTAATGTGAATCCAATGAATTAATATGGCAGCCCCTGTGACCTCAACATCTTGATTACTAGCTTAGAACTACTCCACCAGTTTATACTACCTTTGTGATA
This sequence comes from Pinus albicaulis, assembly GCA_034641835.2. Taxonomy (NCBI): domain Eukaryota; kingdom Viridiplantae; phylum Streptophyta; class Pinopsida; order Pinales; family Pinaceae; genus Pinus; species Pinus albicaulis. The sequence continues at coordinate 1,678,057,071 of CM076579.1, read as the reverse complement.
TCAGCAAGATTTAAGTGGGATTTCCCCCCCTTAGTGTCTAGTTAGTTTTTTCTCCCATGAAATAAGGCCCAATCCCTCATGCCACAAACTTCTATAGCTCTCATGCTCTTGCTGGCTAAAAAATTTGCTACCTTCTCATGAAAGGAGGGGTTCATTTCAGGAGCTTTGTGAAATCTAGCAAGGGGATTAAAACCAAGACTTAACAAAAAAATTCTTTCAATGAGCACGCTTCTAACATGCTTGTAAATTATTTTTTTTCACCACATTTATCTAGTATTTTCTTTACCATTATGTGTTTTTTATTCTATGATCTAAGTTTGTGGGGTGGTATCGTTAAGGCTAAAAAACTTTTTGTTATATTCCAACCATTCTCATCCTTCTAGCTCACCCCTTGACCCAAAATTCCCTCTAACTGCCTTCCATAGTCTTGCTTTTGTTGGTTCTACTCTTCTTGTTCACATGGCCTCTATTCCACTGGAAGAGTTTCTCTCAAACCTAGTGTGTTTAGGCCACTATCTAGTTCATCATCTCTTTCACATCCATTTCTTGAATTTCCTAGTCTCGAGTTCCAACACTCAGTTAACATCATAATGACTCAAAAGGATGCACCCAAGATGTGTTTTTGGTGGCCAAGACTCTTGAGGTAGGCCCAAGGCCCACACCCGAGCTCAATCAACCACTGAAATTTATCTTTATATCACACTTCCTCAAGTCCTAAAATAAATTTTGCAACTGAAAGCCCATGCAACAATGGACTAGAATTCTCATTCAAAATCAGAAATTCAAGAAAAATTCTCTAAATGGGTCCCTTTACACCCTAGGGGTCATAGGAACCATTGCTTTTATCAATCACCCTATAGGGTTGGGTGATCAAAGAAAAACAAGAGGATCATAATGAAATGATAGGGTGCCTCAATGATATCCCCCGGATTGAAAAACACCAACGCTCTTGTTTGGTCTTCCTAGATGCCCAATTGGCCCACATTTAGAGGCATTTTTAGTGTGGACGACATTCTCTAACTAGCCCACAACTTCCTCTCATAACTCATGCCTCCACTAGTTTCCTAGTTTTTTTTCATTTTTAGGTTTAACTATATTTTACTTTCTCATATGGTTTACAATTGTGGCTTGCTAACATTACTCTAATTATTGTATGTAACTATTTTGATAACCATGCATGCTTTTATATGACAACACTCACACAATAGGTTAATTTTGGTTGATTTTGATAAACAAAACACTCATACAATACCTCTATTGTCTTTGGTCATGTTTTCCTTATGGGAAACCATAATAATAAAACTATTTTCTAATATATTTTGTATGCATAATTTATAAAAAAACCAAATTAAAAAATATCTCTATTTTATATTATTTAAAATATATTTTTAAATACCTAAATAAATTCAAAATTTCAAATTTTTTTATTATTTTTTTCAATTCAATAATATTTGAGTAACTTCAGCTTAATACTCTTCAACGCTATTTATAAAAAAAAGGGAAATATATCAAACTCAAATCGTCGAAGTGTCAAATTTCAAATTCTCATCCATAGAAAAAGACATAAGACTTCACAAAAGGCTCCTTTGATTTACAGGAAAATATTGAAAAATCCAACTTATTAAATTAATCCTTTATGAACCATTTTCTTTTGAAGTCTAGAGATGAATGGTCAAAAGTAAAGTTAGAGCAGCGGGGCTGAAGCCTTCCCATGTGAAGACGACTTGGGGCTTATACGGAACGTGAACTCGCATGGAATCGAACTATAAATAATTATATATAACTTTATAAAACTAAATATCGAATTAGAACTTCACAAAAATTTTGACAAAGAGTTTTCCACAGACTAAGTTGATCCTTTCAAATATTTATTCAGGAACAGTTGTGTGTTACAGTTGCTGAGTAAAATGAATGGAGAATTTATCTGAACGTGGGGCGAAACCTGAACGAGATTTTGTGACGTTGACTGCGAAGAGTTGTGAACATAATTAGAATTAAATTGTAAGATCAGAAGGGGAGGCTGGGATTGTGGGCTTCTGTTGCGTCTTGCTTCTTGTAGTTCTGGTTTTGCACAGAATGCTACAAATCATTCCTCTTTTCACATCTTTACATTAAACAATGCTTTTGAGGCTTTGAAGATGGTTTGCGCCCTCATCCAACAAGGATTTTCAGAGATCTATATTTTTTAAGATCCGTTTACACCTCTCTTTTTTTTCGAGGTCGAAAATAAATAAATAAATAAAATCTGTTTGCATAGTGCGTATGTCCAACCGGCCTTTTCAGAGGTTTATACTTTTTTAAATCTGTTTACATAATTTGTATGACCGACGAGGCTTTCGAGAGCTCACTCTTTCCAGAGTGTTCTCCGCCATTTAGGTATTAGTATTGGTTTTATCTTTTAAGTTTATGGTTATGGAAAGTTAACATTTGGATAAATGTAAGATTTGTATAATTTTTCGTTTAATGTCATATCATTTTTGTAATTTAATTACATCTTTCATAACTCTGATTTCTAAAGTGAAAACGGTTAAAAAGAAAGTTTTCACAAATTTTAACCGAGTTTTCCTTCATTTATGCATTTACACATTTCTATTAATTAAATTCATGCCAAAAAAAACAAAATTGAATTTCCCTCATTAAATATTTATTTTGTTGTTATTATTATTATTATTTAATTTATTTATTTTTAATTAATTTTTTTCTTAAATTTTTAAATTAATTTTTTTAATTATTGTTTTTTATAAATAATTTTCTTTCAGATTTTTCAAATAAAAATGTCTTTTAATAAAAATTTAATAAGTTTATTACTTTTATATTTAGCACAATTTTTTTTTATTACAATATATGTTTGATTTAAGACTTTTGTGATCCATAATGTAGATAAAAGAACTTTTGGATTAATCACATCATTAGGATTAGGTCCATGTTTCGAACCAGCGAATGTGATTAATCCCAAAGTTCTTTTATCTACGATATATGTATTATATATCATCTAATTTATATATCTTTCGTTTTCAGTAATTTATAAGCTTGTAACGCCAATTTGCAGAAGGAATTGTGGACAGAAGCGGTTTCTATGGCTTGTTACTTGATAAATCGATCACCATCAACTACAATAGGATGCAAAATTCCTCAAGAGGTATGGAAAGGTTATCTTTGTGATTATTCTAAACTGAAAGTTTTTGGTTGTGATGCATATGCTCTAGTTCCGAAACATCAACGTTCTAAATTAGATCCTAAATCAAAAAGATATATCTTTGTTGGATATGGTGATGGGACTAAGGGATACAGGTTGTGGGATACTACTACTCACAAGATCATCATTAACAGAGATGTTAAATTTAATGAATCTTCACTTGAAAATCCAGATGTAGATGAAATTGAAACAAGATAATGTACATAAGTTTCAACATATTCAGTTTGAAACCAGTTCAAATACTGACGATAATGCAAATCATGAACAAGTTTCAAATGCAGATCATGAACTTGTTTCAGATGCAGATCATGAAGAAGTTCCTACAGATAATAATTAGCAAATTGTGGAAGTACCAGAAACATCTTTAAGGAGGTCTATGAGAATCAGACGTCCTCCTAAAAGGTATCATGATTATGTTACTTCAGTTGCTTTAAGCGCTAATGATGATGAACCTTTGTGCTATCAGGAAGTTGTAGAAGGTTCTAACAGTGATAAGTGGAAAGAAGCTACGAAGGACGAGATGAAGGCATTAGACAAGAATGCCACATGGGATCTGGTTGAACTTCCTAAAGACAGAAAAACTATGGGATGTAAGTGGGTTTACAAATTGAAGAAGGGTGTTGATGATAAAGAAGATAGGTACAAAGCGAGGCTGGTCACGAAAGGTTTTTCTCAGAAAGCAGGAATTGACTTTCATGAGATATTTTCACCAGTTGTAAAAATTGTTTCAATTCGTTTTGTGTTAGCATTAGTTGCTTTACTTGATTTAGAATTACATCAACTAGATGTTAAAACTACATTTTTACATGGAGATTTAGATGAGGAGATTTACATGGAACAACTGGAAGGGTTTATTCAAAATCGCAACAAGAAATTTGTCTGCAGGCTCAAGAAATCATTGTATGGTATGAAGCAGTCGTCTCGACAATGGTACAAGAAATTTCATTCTTTCATGATGAGTCAAAATTATATAAGAAGTGAATATGATCATTGTGTTTACTTTAAGAAATTAAGTAATGGCATGTTCATTATCTTAGTTTTGTATGTTGACCATATGCTTTTAGCAAGCAAAAGCATAACTGAGATCAACAAGTTAAAGGCTCAGATGGCTAGGACGTTTGATATGAAAGATCTAGGAGCAGCAACACAGATTTTGGGCGTGGAGATTTTTAGAGACAGGAGCAATGGTAAGCTGTGGCTATCACAAAAGAAGTATATTGAGAAAATACTCTTGAGGTTTGGTATGAACAATGTGAAGCCTGTTTCAGTCCCTTTAGCTTCCCATTTTAAGCTTATCTCAAGTTTATGTCCTAACACATATGAAGAAAAGGAATATATGTCTCGAATTCCATATGCCAATGTAGTAGGTTGTTTGATGTATGTGATGGTTTGTACTCGACCAGATATTTCACATGCAGTTGGGGTTGTCAGCAGGTATATGGAAAATCCAGGAAAAGAACACTGGTGAGTAGTGAAATGGGTGCTTCGGTATCTGAGAGGCACAACTGATTATTGTATCACTTATAACAGAAGTAGTGAATTTGTTTGCGGATATGTTGATTCTGATTTTGCAAGTGATTTGGATAAGAGAAGGTCAACTTCAGGATATATATTTACTCTTGCAGGTGGAGCTATAAGTTGGACGTCAAAGCTGCAAAACATTGTTGATTTATCCACTACATAAGCAAAATGCATAGCTGCTTCACATGCTTGCAAAGAAGTAGTTTGGTTGAAAGGTTTGTTTGGTGAGTTTGGTAGGTTGCAGGACAACATCAAGACATTTTGTGATAGTCAAAATGCAATTCACTTCGCTAAAATCCTGGCCTATCATAGTAAATCAAAACATATACCTATCAAATACCATTTTGTAAGACAGGTTATCAATAAACGGGGAGTCTCTCTTGAAAAAGTGCATACAAAGGAAAACTATGCAGACAGGTTCATGAAACCAGTTTTAAGAGAAGCTATGATGGTGTATGGCTTCTGTTGGCTTGCAGAAAGGATAAAAAATAATAATGGAACAGGGTATCAGGCTAATTGTTGTCAAGGTGGAGATTGTTGAGATTTCTTTTAATTAAATTTGGAGAAAATCTCATGAATGTGACAACAATAGGATTTGTTGCTAAATTGACTCCATCTAATCCTGATGTGGAGTTATTGCATCCTATTTTGTTGTGAGTGAATTTATGATTCAGTTTCTACTCCCAGCTATAAAATGTAAGCCCGTAGAGGCAAATGAGCATGATGAGGGATGTGAGGTGAGTGGAAGAGAAGATAGGAAACTCTACTGTTGTAATTCTCCAGTTGATGAATGAGATTACTGATGCCCCTGTTAGGTGGGCGTAACCCAGATTGGTTGGGTGAACCACGTTAAATCTCTGTCTCTCATGGTTGAATGATGTGTGTGCTTGTTTGTCTATTTAACATTTCCGCTTTGCATTTCTCAACATATCCATATACCATTTCATAAAAAATTATTCCAATTAGTTATAACTAAAGGTTAAATTTTATGCTCATTTACCCATTTTTCCACTTTTTATAAATTTTATTCTAAAACAAAATGTGAAGGTTAACTTGCAAATAATTTTTAAAAATGTCAAAATCACGGGTATACAAAAAACATGAAGTATATATATATATATATATATATATATATATAGTTGTTACTGGGATATGTGGTCTTCTGACACTCTACTTGGTACGTTACAGAAAACATGTGACTTAATAGAGTGACTTAGAGTACTAGACTTTCCTAGAGACTTCACCTAAACTCAAGTAAGTTCTAGTAGATTTTAATATATTTGAATAATTTATACAGGAAAATTCTGATATCTCGAGGATAGACATTTTTTAACAAAATATTCTTGTAATTTTCTCAGAATGTTCTGATTTCATGGAATATTTTCCCTCCTCCATGGAATCTATGCAAGACCGGGCTCCTCTTTTAACTGAGCCTCATGAGTAGCAGACTCTTCTCTAGGAAAGGATTCATCTTAACTTTAGTAAGCTCAAATACCCTTTACTTTCATTTCAATACCTTTATTGACAATATCTAATATCAACACTTTAAACATCATTTTAGAAAAATATTATTGAAATTTAAACTAAAATGTTATATTTTCTAAAAAACAATCTAATTAAAAATGAAACTTTGGAAATTTATTTTTAGCAATGGCAAGTTGTTTTTCACCCTAATCTCTTTAAAGTTTAAATGCATTTGCTTCAATATTTGCAGAAATACATCATGTTTTTTTTTCTTTTAACATAGATGAAACTTGTAAAAAGAAATACTAAAAGTGATATGAAAGGTTGTTTAAAAATAAGATCGTCATAAAAAAAATTATATGATGGGTAGCAAGACCCATCAAATTTAACCCCTGGTCACAACAATTTCAACTACAAAATTGATGATACCTTCACTTTTGGAGTTAATGCTTACATCCTATTTGAAAAGTTGGTTTTTGATGGTTGAGAAATTCTCTCAACCTCTCTCTCTAATTTAGGAATAAGTTGGATCTTAGAAACTTTATTTAATAGAGTAATCTGAATGTAATCATGTGCGTGCGTGTGTTTTGATCGCATACACCTTCTGTGTGCAATATATGAGTACTATTAAAACATTATTTATCTTGGTATCAGAGCACTAGGCTCGTATTGGGATTGTGTGAGAGATTGTGAAAACAATTGATTGCATCTATGTGAAGCAATGAAGGGCCTTCATATGCATTAGAATGGATCATCTCCATGGAAGCCTGATGTTGATGACAACTATAAGATATTGTAGGCTTAGCACGATGGTGAGGTGGAGACTATTGTTAGAATAATTCATGAGGTCATTAATCGATGGATAGATGACAACCGACTATATCCCCTGTTGGTGATGCATCCTGCCATGTGCTTCTTCGATGGGAATTTCACATATTTAGGTACCATGAACAACAATATGGTAAGCTGTAACTTTAGTCCAAAATATTTGTGGTGAAATTTGCATTTTGGTTCATTACCTACATGAATTAAATTTTGAGTGCTTAATTCGCTTTCTTACCATAAAATAATTACATCATTTTCAATATTTTAGAGAGAGGTGACTTCAAACTTTAAAAGGTGTTAGTCATCAGTATTTTTCACTATCTGTATATGACTATAGATTCGTTCTATATTTCTAAAAACAACCTTCCTTGAATATTGTGAGTTTCAGAATATGATTATAGTTTCGTTCTATATTTCTAAAAACAACCTTCCTTGAATATTGTGAGTTTCAGAAATCTCACTGCCTTCATTATCCTTATAGAAACATTTTCACTATTCTATCAGCTTGCCATTTCATGATCACCTTGTCGCTCCTAAAAACTCCTCATAAGCTTATAAATATCATTTTTATCCTCCTTCTCTGCCTATAACCTCATTGGCCTATTTTTCCCCTGTCCATAAACTCCACTTTCCCTCTAGGGTTTCCTATAGCCTACTCATTTCCATGTTCCCTAGGTTCATCAAGCATTGATGATCTTAAAACTATCTTTGTAGGCTCTTTAGATAAATCAAGTACATTGGATTTTGGATCTTCAATACATCATCTTTGACAATACTTTGTTTTTCACTTGAAGCCTCCAAGCCAATTTTCAATCAAGATCTGGTCAAAGAACCCTCCCACTAGGTCAATTACAGTTTCACATGATTTAAGCTCACATCGGTGTTTCAAACATTTATTTTCCTTTGCTAGAATCTGGCTAAGATGTAATAGAATGTCAAGACATGATTATTCAAGGAAGACCTAAAATATTTCCAAAGAAGACTATCCCTTCAATTCAGAGTCTACACATGAGGAAAATGGACAAAATATGACACTTCTGCAGGAGTGTTGAAAGGTCTATCAGCAAAAAGTACTGGTAAGGTAGGTGGTCTACTCCTGAATGAAGACAACTTGCAACAAGGAAGAGAGGAAACACTTGTTCTTTTAGATAATTATGGTTTTTGAGCTTAGTGGTCCAGCTGAGTGCCAAAAGAGTGATTAATTGCAGAAATAACATGGATAAGGTACACAAGGCCAAACATGAAGAAATTATGTCAAAAATATTGATGAAATAGAGAAAAAGGTGAGGTGAACTGAACAGAAATGAATGAACTTTAAAGGGCTAGAGAGAAATTAGAAGACAACACTGATGATTGTTATAAATCACTCCAGACACCTAGGGTTTTGGAAAAATGGCCAGAGAAGGTAAAATGGTGAGTTAAAATCCATGGTGCAAGAAAAAGAGGGTTTTGAAGGTGTTGCTATGTGAAATCCTCCTAAAGGTGGTTAATGAGCTTGTCATGCCTAAAATGAGAAAAGGATGAGTTAAACTTCATGATGGAAGAAAATGAAGGTTTTGAATATGTCAGTGTGTGATCAGATCCCAAGCTTGTAAAAAATGAGCTTTCCATGTCTAAATGAGAAAAAGATGAATTGAGCTCCAAGGTGCGAACAAAAGAGGTTTTTGAAGATGCTACTACTGTGTAAACATCCTAAGGTTGTCAAAAGTGAATTTATCATGCCTCAAGGAGAAAAAGGAAGAGCCCCCTCAAATATTTTCAGTCACCTGCAAACAAAAGTGTTAGATGACATCAGTGAAAAATAAAAGCACTTGTAAACTTTAGAAAGTGGGTTTCAAATATTAAATCAAAGTTTAATGAGCCTATAAAATCTCATCTAAACACGTCAAACAAAGAATTTTTTCCTTGAAAAATCATCAGAGCATTCAGGGGCGAAGAATTTGGGAGTTTCAAAGTCAAAATTGGACAAATTTTAATGGCGTTGTGCACCTGGGATTGAGCGTTGTGCCCTTGGCAAAAATCTTCCATACAAATTACATTGGCACTGTGTGCCTCGAAGTGAGAATTGTGTGCCTCAAATAGCGTTGCACTCTTGCCCGACACCCACAACAATTTTTTCTCTTGGCACTGTGCCCTCAGGAAAGGCACTGCACACTCAGCCTTGGTGCTGCGCCCTTAGCACCGGTGCTGCACCCTTGGCCAGGAAGGTCCTCCAAGTGATTTAACCACTCAAAACACCTCAAGCTACTTCCAAATTCTTGCGAAGGCTACTTCAAGAATTTATAAGGGTTAGTACCATCACATACACTCATCTTCATGCAATTTTAATGATTCTTGATTAAATGGTAATGAACCCTAAGAGAAACCCTAAATTTCATGCTTGAAATCACTATTTGAACCCCATTCCATCTGCCTATGAAGAGTATCAATCAAAACAAAGGGTAATTGCACAGCTGGGGGGTGTCATTAAGTTTTTTAGCCTCTCACTCAGCCCGATATCCCTATACCCTCACATACTCATTCCCTCATTAGCCTAAACTGCCATTTCATCACCATCTCTTCATTCCATTTCCATTTACACTCCAAGGTTGGAAAAACAGAGTTTTAAAAATGTCACAACAGGGAGACAATGGGAGTGGTGGAGAGGCTCAAATTCCAATGAGGCATGAGCACAAAGGTGGAAAGATCAACAAATTTTAACCCCTCAACACAAGGGAGCTAATGGCATCTCCCCTTACTGTTTCCTGTTTCAAAAATGTAGGTTGCTGTGAATTTTTTGAAAAGGTGCAACAAGTGCAAAACCACCCTGAGCTAACTAGACTCTTTATCATTAACTTGAATGACAAACAAGTTAACCTTGCAGGGGTCACCTTTTAGTTATCTAATAACACTATTGCCAATGCCACATGCATACCTAGTGTAGGGGAGAAATGGTTCAAGCAGGAAAATCTTGACATGAGTTACTTTGAGCCCTACCTAAAGCCTAGGTACAAACACCACAGTAAATCCATCTTTCCTTTCTCTGACCTAATTGATAGATATGCACCTATGATGAGAATTATCATGAAGTATTTTACATGTGAGGGAAGGTTCTCCCGTCTTTACTCCTACCACATTAGGCTTCTTATGAATTTTACTAGAGTGAGGAAGTTGCACATACCCTATTACATCTACAGAAGCATTGATAAAATTTCCTATATTGTACAAAAGAGAAACTATCCTCATTAGATGCAAAGCATTTTTCATCATTCTTTGATCAAGATGGTTGTTATGCACCAACTACAATAGAAGGGTATTCCATGGGAGACCTTCATTGCCAATGAGGTGTTTACTTCTCCACAAGCCCATAATCAACAAAGTGCACCTTCATCATCTCATCCTCCTATTCCTACTCCTCCATCACCTCCTGCTAATCATACATCTCCATACACTCACATTCCTTTACCCCATGATGACCCTCCTTCATCACCTCTTCACAATTCCTCACCATCATCTCATGGTACTAGTGCATCAAAAAGTGGTACTGAAGCAAGAGGCAGTGAGGCAAGTGGCAATGAGGAAGATGGCAATGAGGAAGATGTCAGTAAGGCAGAGAGCATTGAAGCAGATGGTAGTGATGATGGAAGTCATGATGGCAGTGAGATAGATGGCACTGAGATAAGTAACATTGAGCCTTTTACTTTAACCTACCAGAGGGGAAATAGGCATTTGTTTGCTACCCTTAAGAGGCAAGGGGCCATGCCTTCTACATCAACCAAGTAGCTTTACAAAGGTAAGGAAAAGGTCATTGATGAAGATGAGGAATACAAACATGAGACTGAACAAGAATTTCAGCTAATCCACATTGACAGTGATGATGAGAATGAGAAGAGGATCACTAACATGCTGCTCAAGAGAAAAGATGCCCAGATTAGAGATCTACAAGGCAATCTTGGTAGGGCCAATAATGTGATCAACTTCTTTGAGGTGGAAAACCTGTAGTTAGAGGAAGATAAAGCCATTTATGAGGTCATAGCTATCAAAGCTCGAAAATAGGCTAGAAAATCCAAGGCTATGCTAGATGAGGTCTTGGACATTCATGATGACATTGAAGAGGAGGAAGAACAGCTTCCTAGGAGGAGGCCAAGGACAATTGGTTTGAAGAAAGCCTTAGCCAAAGAAAGGGAGCAAGAGACAGCATTGGCAAAGAAACTCACTTCAAGTGAGTTTCTTTCCATGGAAATAGACTGTGATAGGAAATATTAGTTAGAGAGGGAAAATTTTCACTTGGAGGATCAGTTGCAGAAGACCAAGAGAAACCTTGACATGCAAAAGAAGATGGCAAGGCATTATGCCTTAAGAAACAAAATTTCAAGGGCCAAGCTCAAAAGGGCCCTTGTTGAGATTCAAGCCCTAAAAGAGGAAAAGGACAAAGAGAAGCTTTAAATTCTTGCTAATGCATTCATACAAGCATCCTAGACATGATCAATAAGAAAAATCCAAATTTTGGCACTTTTTTAGTTTTTGAAATTTTGACTGTTTTGAAGGGCCAAGCGTGTAGCGCTTGGGGCACTCAATGGAGTAATGGCTTAAATTTTTATTTTAACCATGCCAAGGACATCACTCATAGAACATTTCATCTCATTTGGAGCGAAACTGGTCCTCCAAAATTTCCAAAAAGAAGCAAAAATTCACCTTTCTGCCCTATTTTCCGCACTGGCACTACGCCCTGAGCAGTCTTGGAAAAAGTGGTTTATGACTAGTAAAATGGACACCAATCAGTTAAATAAATCCATTTTTAGAAAGTAGATGGGGTAGGCTTTCCAATGAGCGATCATGGAGCTCATTTGGACACTAGGAAGGCCTCCAAATCTCAGCTGCAAAAGGAGAAATTTTCCTAGTTTTGGCGTTGCGCCCGTGACTTGGCACTACGCCCTTCAACCTTGGCGCTACGCCCTTGCATGAAAGTAAAAAAAACACACAAATATTTAATGAAAAATACATTTTGATGGCTTTCAAGGAAAATCACTCCAGAGTTAGATGAGGAGTTATGTTAGAATTTATTTCTGCATTTATTAAGTTAGGATATTTGTGCCTTGGGCCTTGCATGCTCTCATAGGAAAAAATGAAATTTATGATGTAATTAATGACATTTTGAAACCCTAGATAGGGTTTTGATCTTCCTTTGCAAGTTAAATACTGCATGGAGGACTCGTTATTCATGTTGGTTGATTTTTGAGATAAACTTCATAGACTTTGAGTTGTAAGGATTTTTTGGCTTTGGAGCATTGTGAAGGATTTGGACTGAATATAAATGAGACAAGCACATTTACAAGATTCATGAGCATGGATAATGGTGATGTCCTTCTAATTTAGTACTTGTCATCTTATGTTTTACATACTGTTTCATCTTTCTCTTGTAATAGAATAGAAAATTTAGCTTAAGATATGCTGTTAGAAGCAACTTAAGTCTGTCTGCTTCTATTGCTCTAATGTTTTCCTCTGCTAGGTCAAATTAGAGAATTCTTAATTTCTCTCTAGTCCCACTCACCTTGTTTATCTTAAGAAATATTTAATGGAGCCAATTCCAAAGAATTTTATGGTTAGTCATGTCCTTTGGTATAACTTAAAACATTGTTTTTGAGGTATTTTCTTTGAAGTATTGCTAATTAGGGTTTGGCTGAGGAAGTTTATGGTTTTCACTGTCCTTTAGTCCATCTTAAATAGTTTCCTTGAAGGTATTTCAAGTTTTATTTAGGAATTTAGGAGTTCCCTTCTCTTTGATCATTACTATATGTTATCTTAAAATTTTTCTTTGCCTGAAGGTGAAATCACTAGAGAATTTACAATTTCCTTGCTCTCTAGGGTTTGTTGGATTATTGTCTTAGGGTTTACTTGGTGAAATTTGATCAAAGGGGTTGATGGTATGCCCTTTATTTGGTTATTTCTTATGCATGTTGATATTAAAGGAACTTCTTGTTAAATTATTTGTTAAAGGATTCTTAATTTCCCTTTAAACCTACTATGTTCACAACTTAATGTTCATTTCACTCACATAAGCTACTTAGATCCATTTGGCCTTGTTAAATTTCCCTCTGAAACACCCTTGACCCATTGTTGTACTTGACAAGACCTTTTGCAGGCTCCATATCGTAATGGTCTAAATCTCTCTCACTCTATTTGTTCTACTTGACAACCTACCCAACCAACCAACCAAACAAACAAACCCTATCATTATAACTAGCCTAAAATCAAAACCCTAAAATCAATCAAGTTTACATATTTTATACAAATATAGAGAGAGCCCTCTCCGAGTCTAGGAAGGCTAGGTCCTAGGGCTCCAAAGTTGGTTTGATGTTACCCTTGTTCAATTTGGTCTTGCCAATATGAAAAATTACAGGGAGCTAGCATAATGGCGACTCCACTAGGGAATCTGAGTGAGTAACAATCTTAGACATTCCTTAAGAACTCACAAATCCCTTGTCAAAACTTAGATAAATCAAGTGTTAGCCAAGAGTGATATCTGGTTGATTCATCATACTAACACCATGGTGACCATACTGGAAAACACTTATTTAAAATCTTAGTGTTACATAAAGAACTCAGAAGACCCAAAAACATCCTTAGATTGGTATTTAGTTGTTGATGGTGGAAAACAAGTACATCCTCAAAACAGTAAGCATCATCCACCTAGTGACTCCACTGGTCTTCAGTAGCCCTGTTGACCCCACTATTTCTAATAGACTCCCATGGGAATGTATTAATCAGTCATAACAGTGTAAAGCCCAACTACATACTGTGTGAACTTAGTACCCTTACAGATAGGTCTAGTTTTCAAAACTCTTATAAACTTTTAGCCTCTCTATATTTTAGTCCTAAAATTTGGCTTCACAAAGAACCAACACCAGATCTCACCCTGACCCAAACCCTCCTACCATAGTTGATGACCCAAAAATAATCTTATGGAAAACCTCTAGGACTGAAGACTCAACTATTTTTAGACCCATTCACAAAGCAAGTTCTGTCCCTGAAAACCTCACAACCTTGCAAGATACCCAATTTTACTTACACCATAGAAGAAACCTTTTCAGAACTAAGTCTCAAAGTGGGATAGACCAGACAGACCTTGAGCTTATAGAATTGCAGCAGAGTGCTAGTAGAGAAGCCTCTCCTTCCACTCCTCCTGATTTTCAGCTTCTCCAACACTTTGACTCATTTTGATCTAAATCTACTCAATCTCAGCTAGCTGGTCCAAGTACATCTTCCACCCCCATTCATACATCCACTGTGAAAACCACTCCATTTCAACCTCCACCTCCACTCATAAACCCTCCTCTTGTAAATCCTCCTTGGAATCATTTACCTCCTATCATGGAAGCACGGTATGCCCCCTGGTACTACCACAACCTTTACTGCCTATGCCTCAATACTACCAATATAAAATCCCTCACTTTACTGGAACTAACTATACCACTACCCAACATGTAGACAAGATGAATGATGCTTTTGACTACCAAGAGATAGAAGAGGAGACCATAAAAATGAGAATGTCTGCCCAAAGCTTAGGAGAAGAACCAAATAAATGGTTCAAAATTTTAACTCCTAATAGCATTCATGACCTCTTTCCCTTTATCAAACATTCATAAACAAATGGGAGACTAAGAGAAATCCTCTTCAAATCCTACCAGAGTATGATAACCTTAAAAGAAATGTTGTGGAAAGTGTCCAAGACTACTGCACTAGGTTCAGTAGTGTATACAATGCACTCCCTCCCCACATGAAACCCCCATAAGGCCTAGCCTTAGTAAAATTTCTGGATGGTTTTGATCCAGACATGTTGAGATTCAACAAGATGATGAGCTTAGTGAAAATTAAGCACCTTCACTAAGTGGTGCCCGCAGGCTATTTTTAGGTGTATGTCTATTTTTAGACATGGGGAGCATATTCTATAAGTTGCAGGATTCTATTTGTATATGGTTTATCAAGTTGGAAAAATAGGTGAAATTATATTTTTATAAGATTGGGTGAAGTCTATTTATAGATCGCTAATCTAAAAATAGATGAATGTCGATTATTATTAGCCCTTAATAATAATCCGACAATAAATATCAACTTATAATATTGGAGCACTTTATTTCAATGAACAGATTTGGAAAATCAGTGGGCTGAAGGAATTACACAATCCTAGGGTGGTTGGTGACTCATGCATGGAGGACTCAACTAGAACTGAAGTGGCAGAGTTGGAAGAGTAGTTATGGGAGTTGTTATTTAGTTTAAATTAGTTAAGTGAGTTAAACTCAACTGTGATAGTTGTATTTAGTTCTAGCTGAAGATACACTAGCGAGAGTTTAGTGAATTAATTATTTAATTAATTCACAACTAGAGACACAGTTGCAACTGAAAAAATACAGCAGTTAACTACTTGCATGTCTGTTCCAGCAGAGACCCATTGGAGAGATAGGTGAAAGGGTGAGATGGACTATCTGTTGTGACTATAGTGATGCATTCAATGCATTTGCCACACATTGGAGATGCCAATGAGGATTTCATAGTGAAGTTAAGGCCAATTCGAATTCATTCAGGGGTCTTCTTCAACGGGGATTGCGCAGTGGAGGCAGGCTGTCAGGAGGCAAGAAATTGGTGCATAGATATGAAAATTTCTGCATGACAGTGTGTAATGATTGTTGATCTTACTGAGAGCTTGATTTACTAAGATTTGTATGAGATTATTACATTATCCATTTATATACATAATATATGATAGTTGGGGTTTTTAGCTTTAATCTTTCCCATTAAAAAATTGTGTTTATGTGTGATTGATTTTGCTTCATATGTGTTTTGCAATTGGTAATTTAATTTCCACAAAGAATTAAGTGGAAGGATTATGTATTTAACATAAGTTAATTTTTTAGATCAAGGTATTATAGTAATATACATGCATCTTGTATAATTTCTACATGGTATTGGATCAGTGTTAATCACTGAAGATTGAAATCTTGAAGCGGTGTTGAGTTTTGTGCTTGTGAACATTTCGAATTTGTTGCAGATATTTCTTGGTGCGAAAGTTGAGTATTCATTGAAATGGATTTCAATGGGTTGTGGTTGGAGTATGCCCTTGAGGGTAGCTCAAAATACATATCCTAGAAGGATAGGATGGAGGAAATGCTTGAAAATAATGGTCTGAAGGAGTTCATCGATAGTGATGTTCCTAAGCGTACTTCTAGTGATGCTGCATTACTTGACGCCTGGCAACAAAAAGTAGCGAAGAAAAGAAGAATTATGTTGGAAGGTGTGAAATACCATATTGTGTCAATAATTCATGGGAAAGCCACTCCATTTTCAATGTGGAAGGATTTTACAGATATTTTCCAAAGCAGCAGTGACCATAGAAAGTTGGCGCTGAAAGATAAGCTCAGAAAAATCAAAATGGAGAAGGGAGAAAATATTCCAAAATATCTAACGAATTTTTTCCAATGTAGGGATGAGATGGAGAGTGTGGGAATCACAGTTATGGATGATAACTTAGTGAGCTTGGCTCTCCTTGGGCTACCGAAGGGTTGGCACAGTTATCAGGACTCTGTCAATGGACGGGAGAAACTGCCGAATTAGGAGCGACTTTGGTCGGATCTAGTTTATGAGGAGATAAGGCAAAGTACCAGGGATGGATCTTCATCAAAGAATGATGATGAAGAGAATTTCGCTTTGGCTACCAAATAAAGGAAAGGGAAGGGGAAGAAATCCCATCCAAAATTCGAGTCTAAAGGCAAGAAGTTGGATTTTTCCAAGGTGAAGTGTTTTCACTATCATGAACATGGGCATCTCGCCACTAACTGCCCACAAAAAAAGAAGAACAAGAAGGCTGTTGGAGCTACAGTGGGTGAGGCCTTAGCTTTGAAATTTGAACTTGATTTCTCTTTGATCGCATGCTTGGTTTCAAGTGCAATGGGATCGATGTGGTATGTTGATAGTGACACTTCCTTCCACATGATGGGAGACAAGGAGTTGTTTAGTGACTTGGAGGAGAAAGATCTCCAAATGCATATAGAGATGGGCAACAATGGTAGATATAGTGCGACTAAAATTGGAACCATTACCTTTGAGAGGGATTCAGGTAAACCATTTCTGTTGAAAGATATTATGCATGTTCCAGGTCTGACGAAGAACTTGGTCTTGGTCGTGATGTTGGAGGACAGATGTTATGAAGTTGTTTTTAGCAAGGGAAAATATTTCCTATGAAATAAAACAACAGGTCAAACCAAGAGGATAGGGATTTTAGTTAAGAATATCTACAAGCTAGAGGTAGATGGTTGCGCTGCAATGATGGGCAAAGAAGAAGAAGTGGTGAGCTAGGATGAGGGCGAATTATGGCACAGGAGATTGGGCCATCTTCACCATGGCGCCTTGAAGATTTTGTAGCATATTTCTACTGGACTTCCCAAGGGTACTCTTTCACAGTAATATCAGTGCAAGGGATGTACTATGGGTGAATTTTCGAATACCACCTTTCATGAGAAGGAGAACCACGCTTCAGTGATCCTGAAGAGAATTCACACAGACGTATGTGGGCCTTTTTCGGTTGCTTCAACAGAAAAGTACAGGTATTATGTTATATTTGTTGATGATTATTCTTGTAAATTTTGGATCTTCTTCATGCAGAAGAAGAGTGAAACATTCTCAAAGTTCTATGAGTTTAAAGCATTGGTGGAGAAGGAGTCGGGGAAGCAAGTGAAGGCTCTACAGAGCGATAATGGTGGTGAATATATCTCGAACAAATTCAAATACTTCTGTAGCAAATAAGGAATTCAAAGAGAACCCATAGCACCTCATAACCCACAGCAAAATGGGGTCATGGAGAGGAATAATAGAACGATCATGGGTGCTGCATGACCAGGGCCTACCGATGCACTTGCAGGCAGAAGCATGCAACACTGCGGTTTATGTGCAAAAACGTTGTCCGCATAGAGTACTTGGCATGAGTACACCTAAAGAAGATTTTACTGGTAAGAAGACTGATATTTATCATTTGAATATTTTTGGCTCATCTATTTACATTCATGTGACAAAGTACGCCAAGAAGAAGCTAGAGCCAACTGCAAAAGTTGGGATATTTGTGGGGTACACAGAAACACCCCATAATTATCGTGTGTATTTTCCAAATAGTCAAATGACTGTGGTGTGACAGGATATAAAATTCAATGAGGAGAAAGCCATGAATTTGTCGCTTGAGAGGGAGCTACACTTGCATGCAGAGGAGGAACATCTTGTTCCCAAAGATGAGCCTCAAGATTTGGATCAGCCATAGGAGGAGGATCATGGAGTGGATGAGTCCAGTCACGCAGAGCCAAACATCATAATAGGCAGAAGGTGTACCACAGAAGTTAAGAGACTGAAGCTTGATGCAGCACAGAATGTAGGAGTTCCTACATCACAGTGCAGACAGAGAGATTCACCTGACCAATTCATTGAATACATGGCTCTCATGATCAAGTGTATCATGACAGAGCCATCTTCCTTTGAAGAAGCAGCGCAAGAGCCCACATTGGTAGATTCCATGGTGGAGGAGTATGAATCCATTGTCAGAAACAATGCTTGGGAGATTGTTCCAAGGCCGGTTGGTAAATCAGTGGTAGGTTCAAGATGGATCTACAAGGTAAAGCAAGTTGCTGATGGGAGCGTCGAGAAGTACAAGGCAATATTTGTTGCCTAGGGCTTCTCACAGATCGAGGGGATTGATTATGAAGAAACCTTTGCACCTGTCGCATGGTATTCTTCCATAAGGACCATCCTTTCTCTCTCAGCACAGATGGGTTGGCACATTCATCATATGGATGTGAAGTTTGTGTTCCTTAATGGGATCATTGAGGAAGAAGATTACATTGAACAGCGTGAAGGGTTTGAGATCTTCAACAGTGAGTCGCATGTGTGCAAACTCAAAAGAGCGTTGTATGGGATGAAGAAAGCACTGTGTGCTTGGTACACATAGATCGACAGCTATTTCAATGGACTTGGCTTCAGCAAGAGTGAGGCGGATGCAAACCTATACCAAATTTTGGTGGAGAGTAAGCTTTTAATCATTGTTCTTTATGTTGATTATTTAATACTAACGGGCGATGAGCAATTGATAAACTCATGCAAGGAAGATCTTGCAAAGGAGTTTGAGATGAAGGATTTGGGTCTCCCTCATTATTTCCTTCGATTAGAAATATGGCAGTGAGAAGGTGAACTATTTGTGTGTCAAGGCAAGTATGCTCAGGAGATACTTGGTAAGTTTCACATGCATGATTGCAAGCCCATGGATACTCCTCTTCCAGGAAATTGGAGGAAAGAGGATGCTACATTGATAGAGGCATTGGATGCTACTATTTATCTACAGTTGGCGGGTTCACTCATGTATTTAGTTAATACAAGACCGGGCATATGCTATGTGGTGAACTAGCTTAGTCAAGCGATGGTTAAGCCTACCAAGCTCTTTTGGAAGGTAGGCAATCATGTCCTGAGATATCTTAGGAGCACATCTGAGTATCATTTATGGTATAGACAAATGGATGACGTGAAGTTGTATGGCTTCATGGATGTAGATTGGGCAAGCATCCTAACAGATGGAAAGAGCACATCAGGAGGGGTTTTCAATATCGGATCTACAACAGTTTCTTGGTACAACATGAAACAAAGATCCATGGCACTCATTTCAGCGGAAGCAGAATACATGGTAGCGGGTCAAGCTTCATGTGAGGCTATCTAGATGAAGAAGATCCTGGTTGGTTTGTTCGGTTCTCATTTAGATCCTACATTGATACATTGTGATAATCAGAGCTGCATTAAAATCTCAATTAATCATGTGTTTTATGATAGATATAATAATATAGATATCCAGTATAATCATATCCGAGATTGTGTGGATTGGAACATCATGTTGCTTCAGTACATTCCTACGGAAGATCAGGATGCAGATATTTTGACGAAGACGCTCACCAGGAGCAAATTCAAATACCATAGAGGCAAGATCGGGGT
The DNA here is from genome assembly GCA_034641835.2 of Pinus albicaulis. Lineage (NCBI taxonomy): Eukaryota > Viridiplantae > Streptophyta > Pinopsida > Pinales > Pinaceae > Pinus > Pinus albicaulis. Next base: position 1,678,037,075 of record CM076579.1, on the reverse strand, counting down.
GAAGGATAATCCCTATCTTGTTGAGAGGGAGTGTTGAGATTCAACAAGATGATGAGCTTAGTGAAAATTAAGCACCTTCACTAAGTGGGGCCCACAGGCTATTTTTAGGTGTATGTATATTTTTAGACATGGTGAGCATATTCTATAAGTTGCAAGATGCTATTTGTAGATGGTTGATCAAGTTGGGAAAGTAGGTAAAATTTTAGTTTTAGAAGATTGGGCAAAGTCTATTTATAGATCACTAATATAAAAATAGATGCATGTCGATTATTATTAGCCCTTAATAATAATCTGATAATAAATATCAACTTATTCTCTTAGAGCACTTTATTTCAATGAAAATATTTAGAAAATTAGTGGGCTGAAGGAATTACGCAATTCCTAGGGTGGTTGGTGACTCATGCATGGAGGACTTAGTTAGAACTAAAGTGGCAGAGTTGTAACAGGGTTGGAAGAGTAGTTATGGGAGTTGTTATTTAGTTTAACTCAGTTAAGTGAGTTAAACTCAATTGTGCTAGTTGTATCTAGTTCTATCTGAAGGTACACTAGTGAGAGTTTTTTGAATTAATTATTTAATTAATTCACAACTAGAGGCTCACTTGCAACTGAAAAAATATAGCAGTTAACTACTTGCATGTCAATTCTAGTGGAGACCCAATGGAAAGATAGGTGAAAGGGTGAGATGGACTATATGTTGTGACTATAGTGATGCATTCAATGCATCTAACACTCATTGTAGATGCCAATGAGGACTACACAGTCAAGGCAAGGCCAATTCAAATTCATTCAGGGGTCTTCTTCAGTAGGGATTGTGCAGTGGAGGCAGGTTGTGAGGAGGCAAGAAATTGGTGCATAGATATGTAAATTTCTACATGACAGTGTGTAGTGATTATTGATTGTATTGAGAGCTTGATGTACTAAGATTTGTATGAGATTATTACATGATCCATTGATATACATAATATATGATAGTTGGGGTTTTTAGCTTTAAACTTTCCCATTAAACAACTGTGTTTATGTGCGATTGATTTTTCTTCATATGTGTTTTGCAATTGGAGATTTAATTTCTGCAAAGAATTAAGTGGAAGGATTATGTATTTAACATAATTTAATTTGTTAGATCAGGGGAGTCTGGTAACATACATGCATCTTGTATAATTTATACAAGACATGTCTTATCAATTAAGAGAAGTAGATCCCCTTACCTTATAGGACATGCAAAGAGGAGCAGTAAGCGTAGAAGCCAACCTAAATGCTAAAAGGGCTAGATTAAGAGAAGATAAGAAGGTTACAGACAAAGAGGAAACCATGGCCTCCACATCTGATGCTAAAATTGATAATATAGTTAGGGTAATGGAAAGGACGATGGAGAAAATCAATTTGAATGAAAGAGCACCCCCCAGGGAAAACCAAGCAAATCCTCAAAACAGAAATAGAAACCAAAAATTCAAAAGAGACCCTCCTCAAAATAGACAAAGAGAAAATTACCAGAAAATCAGACCTCCTTTCCAACAAAACTATGTGGATTAATAATAAAGAGAAACTGAAGAGCCGGAAGAAAATCATGTCAACCTAATAGACTCCAATAATGAGGATGATGTTTTTCTCACAGAAGAAGAAAAAGGTTTGTTTTTCTCAAACAAAACTAAAATAACATATGAGGATTCTAAAGAGTACAAATTAGGATTTGAAAATGCTATCATGGAGGTTCATAGGTAGTATGACCTCCGAAGTAGGAAAACGCAGGACACCCTTGGGAAGAACAAACCAGAAATTTCTGCTAAAGACACCTAAAAACATTCTTCAAAAGATAGCAGAAAATACCAACATAATGGCTAAGACTCCTAATGAAAGAAAATTCAAAACCAGACAACCAAATGGTAACCAAATTTTCCCTAGTACATCAACTAGTGGCCCTGAAAAAACTGCTTTACCTGACATTCCTAATAAAAATCACCAAACCAAAGTTGCTGAAAAGACCATGTATGATAAAACGGATGTAAATATACCAAGAAAACAAACACCATTTAGTTTTTAGGGTGACATTTCCAAGATAAAAATAGCCATACCTCTCACTGAACTAGTGACTAAATATGTATATAGGTCTCAAGTTTTGAAGGCTTTGAACATCGGAAATGACACTGACACTCTAAATTTAACTGATGACAAGCCAGAGTTGTTGTTTGGACCCAAGGTAGAGGTAAAATATGAAGAAGGAGTTGTCCCTCCATTCTATGTTAGTTTTAACATTCATGACAAAATCCTACACAATGCCATGCTAGACTTCGGTGCTTCACACAATCTGATGCCCAAGGTAGTGATGGACAGATTAGGTCTCGAAATAACCAAACCTTACAAAGACTTATACTCTTCTTATTCAAGTAGATTTAAATGCCTAGGTCTGATCAAAGATCTGTGTGTCAATCTGGCACAAATACTAGCTAAGAGCCTAGTCATAGACATTGTAGTGGTTGACATTTCCCCGAAGTATGGTATGATTTTATCTAGATCATTGGGAGCCAAACTCCAAGGAGACCTCCAAATTGACATGTCATATGCTACCATTCTAGTCTTTAACCAAACAAGAAGACTTTACAGAAAATCTCACATGAAATACATGGTAAGCAGCCAAGATAGGCCAAACAACACCCCTCTCTATTCTATTCATTCAGACCTTGACTCATTTATCTTGTACAATGAAGATGAAATTAATGGAAAAGTGAATGAAAAGGAGGAAGAACAAGACCTTTCAAAACATTCAAACCAAACACCAAATGAAGAACATAACAAGAAAAGCCCTAGCAGCCTTGAACAACAACATAATGGCAAATCTAAACTTGAAACACTTTGGAACATGAGCTTTGATGGCTCTTGTGGAAAATTTGGTTCAGGAACAGGTGTTTGGATACAAAAAACCAATGAAGGTCACTCTTACAAGCTATATTTTCAATGTAAAAACAATATTGTAGAGTATGAGGCTCTTCTCCTAGGATTACACTTGCTAAAAAACATAGGAGCTAAGAAGATTTATGTTCAAGGATATTTCGAGCTAATCATTAGGAAAATCAAAGGAGAATATTTAGCCAAGAATTCTAGGCTAAGAGAATATAGGAATTTTGCATTAGAACTCCTGAAGACATTTGAAAATTATGAACTTACCTCTATCCCAAGAGCTCAAAACAACCTTGCCAATGAACTAGCCTTTGCTGCCATCACTTTCCAAGTACCTCATGCCAATGAACAATACACGGTAAAAGCCAAAAAAATACCTACAGTACCTAACAACATAGATTATTGGCAAGCGTTTGAAGGTGAAAAACACATTGAGAACTTCTTACAATCCAAGAATGAATTTAAAATTCCAAAACTAGAATCGGATCATGAACAAGACTGCCCTAATGAAGATAAAACACAAAAAACAGAGCCATTTCTTACTGTTGATATAAATCTGCTAGAACACCTTCATGAGGCAGGATTTTGTAAGGATCCAGATCAAAAGGACCTTGAGGTATTGAAATGCAAGGATAATCTATTACCAAGAGGTCTGGTCCCCTTAGAAGAGTTTTTTTATTTAAATGATGCTTCTATGAAGCGTAAAATGGAATCCACCAAAACTGATGTAGAAGAATGCAACATAGGTAGTGTAGAAGAACCCAAAATGATAAAGCTATCCAAAACCCTACCACCTCACATTAAACTGAAATACATTGAGCTGCTCAAAGAATTTAAGGATGTGTTTGCATGGGGTTATGAGGGCTTGAAGTCCTATGATACAAACATCATTCAACATAATATTCCTCTCAAGGAAAACCAAAAACAATTTAAGAAGAAATTGAGAAGAATAATCCATGTCCTAGTGCCTCTGGTTGAGAAGGAAATAAAGAAGATGTATGATGTTGGAATTATAGTCCCACTCAGCTACTCAGAATGGGTTTCAAACCTTGTGTCATTAAGAAACAAAATGTGGGAGATTAGCTATGCATAGACTTTGGAAACTTAAACAAAGCCTCCCTGAAATATAACTACCCTTTACCTAAGATGGATCATATACTACAAAGGGCAGTAAGCTCGAAAATAATATCATTTCTTGATGGCTTTTCAGGGTATAATCAGGTGCTAGTACACCCAGATGATCAGAGAAAAACCACTTTCACAACACCTTGGGGCACCTTCATGTATGCCAAAATGCATTTTTGGTTAATGAATGCGGGGGCTACTTTTCAAAGAGCCATGGAAATTTCTTTTTCTAAAGACATAGGTTACTTCATTGTGATATACCTTGATGGCATCATTGTCTATTCTAAAACTGATGAAGAACAACTAGTTCACCTAAGAAAGGTCTTTGAAAAGTGTAGGAAGTATGTTCTATCTTTGAATCCTAAGAAAACTCTGTTTGGTCTTCAATAAGGAAAAATATTAGGCCACATCATATCTGAAGAAGGGATCAAGATAGACCCAAAAAGGATTGAGGGTATATTGCAGCCACCCTAGGAACATTAAAGAGCTGTAGTATTTCATTAGAAATATCAACTTCCTAATAAGGTTCATACCAAACCTTGTAGAACTTATAAGAAACATTACAAACATGCTGAAAAGAGAAATAGGAGTCAAGTGGACCACATAAGCCAAACAATCCTTTGAACTGGTAAAATAGGCACCTACCCAAACACCAGTTCTAATCAACCCTGACTTTACCAAGGATTTATTCATCTTCTCATTTGCATCATAACACACTATTTCTGCAGTATTCCTACAAAAGAACATGATGGTACAAGAACAACCCATAGATTTCTTTAGCAAGGCACTAAGAGATGCCCCTCTAAAATATAACAATATGGAGAAACAAGTCTTTGCCTTAATCAAAGCCTTAAAAGATTTCAGATTTTACATCTTGCATTCACATGTCATTTCTTTTGTTCCACATACAGTTGTCAAGGACATACTGAATCAAGATCCTGATGGTAAAAGGGGTAAGTGGGATTTTGTCATCTTATAATATGATCTAGAAATCAGGCCCACTAAACTAATAAAAGGACAAGGACTTTCCAAACTCATGGCTGAAGCAAAATTTCAAGCACTAGACATAAACATGATATATTCCTTGGATGAACAAGAGGAACTAGTGACTCCACCCATTCAAGAAGCATTTTTTAACTCACTCTGGTATGCTGATTTATTATATGTGTTTTTTAATCTAAACGCTCCTCCCGATTTGTCCAAAATAAAAGATATATTCTTGAAACTAAAGTCTATAAATTTTTGCGTTCTAGATAGAGCTTTGTATTGGAAAAAATTTGTTGGTATATTGCTTAAATGTTTTCTTGAAGATGATGCAAATAGAATCATGCATGAGTTTCATGAAGGAGAATGTGGAGGTCATCTCTATTGGAAAAACACTGCAAACAAAAACTTTAGAGCTGGTTTCTATTGGCCCACTCTTTTCCCTGATATTCACAAGCTACTAATGACTTGCCATAAATGCCAAATATTTGATGGAAAGAGAAAACTATTGCCTTTTACTTTGCATCCTATCAGTGTTGAAAATCATTTTCAACAATGGGTTTTTGATTTCATTAGAGAAATCCACCAAGCCTCATCTGCCCAACAAAAATGGATCCTCACTACCATTGACTATTTCACCAAATGGATAGAAGCCATCCCTTCAAGGAATTCCACTCACTTAGTCATCATCAAATTACTTGAAACCAACATGTTGTCCATATTTGGATGTCCAAGAAAAATCATCACCGATAATGCTGTTGCATTTAAGTCCAAGAGAATGGTGGACCTTTTCTACAATTATCACATCACACTAGGGCATTTTACAGCTTATTACACTCAACGTAAAGGGTTGGCTGAGTCCTCTAACAAAATTTTGGTGAACATCATCAGGAAGTTGTTGGAAGATAACAAAAAGTCATGGCATAGCAAACTAGTGCATGCACTATGGGCTGACAGATTAACAAGCAAAAAATCAATTAACATGTCTCCCTATCAACTAATGTATGGCATGGATGCAGTTTTCCCAACATCCTTGGGAGTTCCAGTGATGAAGCTCCTCCAAGAGGTAAAATTAGAGGAGAATGACATATAAAGGAGGCTAAACCAAACCATTCATTTGAAGCAATCAAGGGAAGAAGTTTACAACAGAACATAAGTAGTGCAAGAGAACATCAAGAAGATCTTTAACAGAAGGACCAAGGAAAATGATTTCCAGATTGGAGACAAAGTGTTGAAATGGGATTCAAGAAGAGAGTACAAAAGAAAGCATGAAAAATTTGACATCTATGGAAAGGCCCATACATCATCCATTCAGTAAGAGTTAATAATGCATTCTTCCTACAATAGCTGGATGGGACAGAGTTGTTTGGAGGTCCTGCCAATGGCAGGATGCTCAAGCACTATTTTTGTTAAATTTCTTAGTTTAAATCTTTGTTCATTGTACATAACATTTCTTGATGAAAGTTTAGAAAAATGAAACATAAAAATAAAGAAGAAAAAAATGACAGGTAAAAGAAGAGGTACAACCACATACCAAAAAAGAATATGTTTGAAAGTGTGCAAGTATAAATGCCACTGCTTTCAAAGAAAAGAAAGTCTTGTTCATTAATTTAGCCTAATCATGATGGAACATGTTTTAAATTTTTGTTGATAGGTTAGTGAAATAATATTTTCCAAACCATGTAAACTTGGCTTATCAGTAAAATAGATTAGGAAAAGATATTTGGTTTCAATGCTCAAATCTGAACCAAAAGAGAAATGAGAAGGATAGGTAACAAATTCCAAATTATTGGCCCTCAAGTTTCTAGTTTCACCTGTACAAAAATAAATTCTATGTGCAGCTTGTCCAAAATTCCACAACCCATGACAAATCAAATTGGTTAACCTTGGTTTGGTCATGTTTTGAATTTCATGTTAGTAGATTAGAGAATAAAGATCTTTCAAATTGCTTAACCTTGACATATAAGTAGAGTAGGTAGAGAATAAAGAGTTCATCAGCCTAATCTTAGCTCTTGGAAGTGATAAGGGTAGAAGTAGATAGTTTTTTAGGATTTTAAAATAAAAAATGAGGTCAAGGGTTTGTCAATCCAAATGCACCCAAGTGAAGAAAAAATGTTAGGAAAAGTATGATGGGTAGGTAGAAATTATATTGAAGCAATCATGTATTTTTATATTTTGAGATCACAGCTTCAAAAGAACAGTCAACAAGTGCAGGAAGAGAGATTTGCCAAGTACAAGTAAGGTACTGATCTTCAAAACTTAGAGATCTGAACTCTAAGGTTCTGGACAGCTCGTGAAAAGGAGCAACCCTCCCCAAGTGGAGCCACTGTTAGTCATCAGTATTTTAACTACCTGTAGATGACTATAGATTGGTTCTATATTTCTAAAAACAACCTTCCTTGAATATTGTGATTTTCATAAATCTCACTGCCTTCATTATCCTTACAGAAAATTTTTCACTATTCTATCATCTTTCCATTTCATAATCATCTTGTTGCTCCTACAAACTCCTCATAAGCTTATACCTATAATTTTTATCCTCCTTCTCTTCCTATAACCTCATTGGCCTATTTTTCCCCTGTCCATAAACTCCACTTTCCCTCTAGGGTTTCCTATAGCCTACTCACTCCCATGTTCCCCAGGTTCCTCAAGCATTGATGGTCTCAAAACTATCTATGTAGGCTCTTTAGATAAATCAAGTACATTGGATTTTGGATATTCAGTACAACACCTTTGAAAATACTCTGTTTTTCACTTGAAGCCTCAAATCCAATTTTCAGTCAAGATCAGGTCAAAGAACCCTCCCACTAGTTCAATTTGGGTTTCACATGTTTTAAGGTCATCATTGATGTTTCTAACTTTGATTTTCCTTTGCTAGAATCTGGATCAGATGTAATAGAATGTCAAGACATGATTATTCAAGGAAGACCTAAAATATTTCCAAAGAAGACTATCCCTTCAGTTAAGAGTTTTCACATGAGGAAAATGGACAAACTTTGATGCTTCTGTAGGAGTGTTGAAAGGTCTATCAGCAGAAAGTACTAGTAAGGTAGGTGGTCTACTCCTGAATGAAGACAACTTGCAACAAGGAAGAGAGGAAACACTTGTTCTTGTAGATAGTTATGGTTTTTGAGCTTAGTGGTCCAGCTGAGTGCCAAAATAGTGATCAATTGCAGAAATAGCATGGCAAAGGTACACAAGGCCAAACATCAAGAAAGTCTATCAAAAATATTGATGAAATAGAGAAAAAGGTGAGGTGAACAGGAAAAAAATGAATGAAATTGAAAGGGCTATAGAGAACTTCGAAGACAACAATGATGATTGTTGTAAGGCACTTCAGACACCTAGGGTTTGGGAAAAATAACCAGAGAAGGTGAAATGATGAGTTGAACTCCATGGTGCAAGCAAAAGAGAGTTTTGAAAGTGTTGCTATGTGAAATCCTCCCAAAGGTGTTTAATGAGCTTTTCATGCCTAAAATGAGAAAATGATGAGTTAAACTCCATGATGGAAGCAAAGGAATTTTTTGAAGATGTCACTGTGTGATCAGATCCCAAACTTGTAAAAAATGAGCTTGCCATGTCTAAATGAGCAAAAGATGAATTGAGATCCAAGGTGGGAACAAAAGAGGTTTTTGAAGATGTTGCTACTGTGTAAACATCTTAAGGTTGTCAAAAGTGAATTCATCATGCCTCAAGGAGCAAAAGTAAGAGCCACCTCAAATGTTTTCATTCACCTACAACCAAAAGTGTTAAATGACATCAGTGAAAAAGAAAAGGACTTGTAAACTTTAGAAAGTGGGTTTAAAAGATTAAATCAAAGTTTCATGAGCCTATAAAAGCCCATCTAAAAACTTCAAACAAATCATTGTTGCCTTGAAAAATTATCAGAGCATTCAGGGGTGAAGAATTTGGGAGTTTAATAGTTAGAATTAGACAAATTTGACTGGCATTGCACGCCTAGAATTGGGCGCTTCACCGTTGGAAAAAATCTTCCCCACAAATTACACTGGCACTGCGCGCCTGGAAGTGACTGTTATGCACCTGGGAAAGCACTATGCTCTTTCCTGACACCCACAACAAATTTTTCTCTTGGCGTTGCGCCCTTAGGACAGGTGTTGCGCTCTCATCCCTGGTGTTGCGCCCTCAGCACCGGCACTGCGCTCTTGGCCAGGAAGGCCCTCCAAGTGATTTGACTGCTCAAAACACCTCAAGTTGCTTCCAAACTCTTGCCAAGGGTCCTTCAAGAATTTTTAAGGGTAAGTACCATCACATACACTCATCTTCAAGCAATTTTGATGATTCTTGATTAAATGGTAATGAAACCCTAAGAGAAACCCTAAATTTCATGCTTGAAATCACTATTTGAACCTCATTCCATCTGCCTATGACGAGTATCAGTAAAAAAAAGGTTAATTGCACAGTTATGGGGTTTCATTAAGTTGTTTAGCCTCTCACTCAGCCTGATATACCTATACCCTCACTTACTCATTCCCTCATTAGCCTAAACTTCCATTTCATCACCATCTCTTCATTCCATTTCCATTCACTCCAGGGTTTGAAAAACAGAGTTTTCAAATATCACAAGAGGGAGACAATGGTAGTGGTGGAGGGGCTCAAATGCTAAGGAGGCATGAGCACAAAGGTGGAAAGATCAATATATTTGAACCTCTCAACACAAGGGATCTAATGGCATCTCCCCTTACTATTTCTTGTTTCAAACATGTAGGTTGCTATGAATTTTTTGAAAAGGTGCAGCAGTTGCAAAACACCCTGAGATAAATAGACTCTTTATCATTAACTTGCATGACAAACAAGTTAACCTTGTAGGGGTCATCTTTGAGTTATCTATTGATGCTATTGCCAATGCCACAGGCATACCTAGTGATGCAGGGGCATTAATCTCAAGAAAATTCCTTGTATTTTAATAGACTTAGGGGTTTTGTGTTTTCAAGGGAGTTGGTTTCTTATGTAATGATTTGAGTGATTTTAATGAGAATTAATTAAATATTTTCAGGAATTTTGTAAATTTTCTAAAATTTTGGAGAACATGAGAGAATTAGGCTAGTTGAGAGTGTATAGGGATTGAGAGATTTAGGAATTAATGGTAAATCCTAAATTAGAATTAGTTTCATTATTTTGTGGATGAACGAGGATACTTAAGGATAAGTAGCGATTTTAGGATTTTGTTGAGAAGATGGAGGAACTAAAACCAAAAATAGTTTCAGAACCTTTTGTATAAAATGTAAGCCTCAAAGGCATAAAAATTAGAGAAATTAGATAGAGAGTGATTCAGGGTTTTGAGATAGATAGGGGTTGAAGCCTACTAGCTGTAGAGGGAAAAGGCCACTGATTTAATATCAGGCCAGAGGAAGAATTTCCTATGTAATTTTTGTGTGCTAATACAAAGAACTCAATTTTCTGAGTTCGTATTTAATTCCTGAATTATATGGTGTGCAAATGGAATTGGGTTATAGGACTATGTGTTTAATGGCGATTTTGAAATTGTGTGAATCGATCACAAAGTGGATCGATGTCACAACATAGTCCTTCATATTTATGTTAATGTGTACAGCGTAGAAGCAAGAATGTTGGTTTCATATATATTGTTTCATGGGGATATTACACATTTTTTTGTGTAATAAACAGTGAAGGAGATCCATGGGTTTGGAGTCACATTTGAGCTTTTAATGTGTTTATAAACGATTATAAAACACATAAAATGGATAATAGAAGATTAATAACCCATGCATGAAATTAATGTAGAAAGGGTTTGGAGGTTGGTTGGAACCTTGGCTCTATTCGAAACCTTGAGTTGAAACACAGTGGAATAGCAAGCGAATGATGCAAGCCTAAAGAGAAGGTAGAAACACGTGATAGTATTGAGAACTGAAGGAGGAAATTACAAAGTAATGTCATAGTGAGCTGTGAATTGAAGACACAGTGGAATGGTTGGATTGGTCAAAATAATTGGAAACGAAACCGTGAGTCAACAGAAGGCAGAACTCTGAAGAGGATTTGGGAAACCACATATGGTATTCGCGTGGATTAAACATGGTAAGAATTTTTATTGCATTTGAACATGATACACCTAAATGAGTGACACGTAGCATTGGTGGAATTACAATACCACCTATTTCGCGTGCCTTTGGGTCAATAAAACGCTGGAGTAAAATGAACGCGATAACCGTTCAATCATAAACAGTTGAGATCTAACGTCATTCGCATCTGAAGTTGAGTGGGAGTTAACCATGGTGTGGACCCAATGGTGTTAAAAGGAAGCGTTGAATTGGAGTGTGATATCAAGCATTTTCCGTTGGATCTGGAGAATTCAATTGGACAATGGAGATTGGATTGCGGAAACGAAAGGTGAGTTGTAGATATTGTGGGAACCGAACCAAATAAATATGTTGACATCTGGGTTTTTAACGAAAGTATGGAATGATAAAGCTGTGGCCGAGAATACATATGTGTATGTAGTGCTTTGGCTTTTTAACCAAAGTTGAGATTTTAAATCAAATGACAACTTAAGAGCGGGCTAAAGATTTACTTTGGGTTAAATGCAAAGTTCGAATATTGATTCGATGAATTCATGAAACGGGTTTTATTATATGGTTTCTAACCATAGGGTAAAGAAAAGAAACAAAGATTCTGCATTATAGTTTATCCAATATGGGGGTTATTTTGGTTTAAAAATTTAACCATGCATTTTTATATGCATCAAAAGGTGAGAATGTGGGTTATTGCAACTTTAGGTTGCATCAAGTGGTATTAGAGCTGGAAGAGCTCTTTTGAAAGTTAAAGATTTTTTTTAAAATGCATGTGTGATGAGAAAGAGTTGGAAATCAGATATTAAATCTGATATGCAGTAAATACAAAAAATTGAAGTGAACAGGTATTTGAAGAAATTAATGGCGGAAGTACATTCAAAGTACAAGTGAATGAAGAAAACAAGATCATGCAGAGATCTTGAAGGTGAGATAATTGTAGTCTGGTTTAAAAATTGTGATTGCAGAATTTTGGTTATAGATAAGATGAAGACAAATATTTTGATGATGATGGCAGTGAACCTAAATATTCAGCTAAAGGTTGGAAGGGGAGAACAGCTGAAGTGTTCTCAAGAGAAGGTGAGTTGATGATATAAGCCTAGAGAGAGCAGAAGAGAGTGCTCAAGTGGTTCCAGAGATAGTGAACCAGTGCTTGCCAAAAGACCAAGTCCAGAGAAGGGATTGGTGAGGTAAGTGGCAGCAGGGAGAGCTTGTTGTTGCAGAGACTTAGTGCAACTCATAGTGAGTGAGAAGCTCATGAAGAAGATGATCATGTAGGATCAGAGAAGAGGTTCTAAAGGATGCCACAGAGATAAGATGAAGGATAGAGAAAGAGAAATTGTAGTGAGGTAATTTGGAAACCATTAAAAATGAAGTGGAGGCAAAAAGAGATTGCCTTATGGAAGGAATAACTCAGATTTTTTGAGTCAAATATGGAATTTGAGGATTCCACATGGAAATCTGTTCAAGGAGAAATGCTTGAAGAAGCAAACGAGACTGAAAATTCTTGTGTTTTTAAAACTAATGAGTTGTGCATGATTTCAGGTACATCATAGGATGATGAACAAACTTTAGAGTTTGTTAAGGAGAAGAAGTTGAATCTAAAATCTGTTTAGATTAATGATGAGATAGTAAGATCTTATAAACAAAAGGAGACAGAGGGGTCTCATGAGAATATTCAGCAGAGTATTGAAACAGAGGAAGGAGGACCATTTGATGATTGGTCAAGAACAAATGAAGGTATGGAAATTTGTGTAAAGTTTCCAAATTCTAATCCAATTGAAATTGTTGAATTATATAGAAAGTTAGATCTTTAGAGAAGATAATTGGAAAAGCAGAGGATCTATACATGGGATAAATTGTTTAAGAAGCAAGGCAAGAAATTTTTTATGAATGACAGTCAGGAAGTAGAGGATAAGGATGTAAGAATGATTCAGCAAATTGAAGAAGTTCATTATTGTGAACCAGAGCAAAGATACATTCATGAAACATATGATGAGAATAAGAGACTAGCTGACAGTCTCATGGAGAATTTAAATCAACATACTGATGTGCTGAAAAAGGATTTGGAAGAAAAATAAGAACAACATTCTGATATGTTGTCAAAGGAGGAAGAGAAATTGAGGTCTTGTATTTTTAATACTGATAATTCATGTGTTAATTATGCAGGCAAAGAAGGACAACAAATGGAAAATGTCAGAGAATATAATGAAAGGGAAGCTATGTTAGCTGAAAACATAGTAAAGGATCATCATTCTATTATGGTGATTGGGACAATGGACATAACCTTGGAAGTTGGGAAGAACGACAATGAAGATTTTCTGAGTTGTGAAAGAGACTTGGAACTACAAAAAGAAGATTTGGTGACTGGATCATCAAATGAGACCATTGGGTCTTGTAATTTTGAAATTGACAAGTTGACTGTGTTTACAGGTGTTGTAGAAGACAATCCATCTCTTGGAATTGTCTTGAATGAAGATGAACTGTTGGAGAAGAAGGAAACCATAGATTCCTTATTTAATAAAGAGAGCATCTACAAGGAAGGCTAGATAGTCATGTCTCATATGAAGGAACTTGTTACTTTTGATGACAAGGAGGAGTTGGCTTGTCTGATTAGTCAATAAAAGACCATGGGAAATACTTTTAGAACTGCCACAGTGATGAAGAATCAGAATCCTATTCTGATAAAGGATGAAGATACAGTGTTTGAAGAAGTTTATTTTATTGCCAGAATCAATCAAGGTAAAGGAAAATTGCTGAAGATTGTCAAAGAAGAAGAAGAAGGATATGCTGAAACTAAATTGCAACATATTGATGATGTGTTTGAGAGGAAACAAATTCAAAGGAAATGGCTGAAATGCTTGCTGGAAACTTTTGAACAGGAGGAAGAAATGGAAGACACTGGAGTGAAAATGCCTAAAGTTATGAAAGAGGAAGGAAAATATACTAGTTTGTCAAAATTGATTATGATTACTAGTATACAAAGAAGAATGAATGAGTATGTTACTGCAGTTAAGGAAAAAAATGATAATTTATTTTTTGAAAGTAAATTTTCAGGTGATAAGCAAAAGAAGAATGTTGCAGAGGGAGATATCTTAAGAGATATTCAGGAATTTTGGGAGGTAGCAACATCAACAACAGTATTAGCTTCAGCAACAAAGGCAACATTTATAGCAATGTTTAAGGAAACATCTACAGGAACAAAAACAAAAATGTTGGCAACAACATTTGCAGCAATAAAAGAAACAGAAATTGAAAGCAGCAAAAGGCAGAGTAATTTCCAGACAGAAGATAAAATGGTCATAGAGATTGAAAACATAAGGAGGTTGATGATGAAGGTTTCTCAGAAGAAAAAGACAGCAACAAGAAGGCAAAGAAATTATATCAAGGAGAAGACCAGAGCAGACTGTGAAAGCATAGCTAGTGGTAAGATGAAGAATAAGATATGGAAGCCTAGAGAAGTACAACAGAAGAATAATGAAACTTATGGACAACAACGAAACAAAGTATGGGATCCAGGAGGAAAATATTAAAGGCACGTGATCAAGAGATCATGATTATTTTTTACCTTGGGAGTCTGATGCAGGGGCATTAGGCTCAAAACAATTCCTTGTATTTTAATAGACTTAGGGGTTTTGTGTTTTCAAGGGAGTTGGTTTCTTATGTAATGATTTGAGTAATTTTAATGAGAATTAATTAAATATTATGAGGAATTTTGTAAATGTTCTAGAATGTTGGAGAACATGAGAGAATTAGGCTATTTGAGAGTGTATATGGATTGAGAGATTTAGGAATTAATGGTAAATCCTAAATTAGAATTAGTTTCATTATTTTGTGGATGAAAGAGGATCCTTGGGGATAAGTAGTGATTTTAGGATTTTGTTGAGAAGATGGAGGAACTGAAACCAAAAATAGTTTCAGAACCTTTTGTATAAAATGTAAGCCTCAAAGGCATAAAAAATAGAGAAATTAGATAGAGAGTGATTCAGGGTTTTGAGACAGATAGGGTTTGAAGCCTACGGGTTGTAGAGGGAAAAGGCCATTGATTGAATATCAGGCCAGAGGAATAATTTCCTATGTAAGTTTTGTGTGCTAATACAAAGAACTTGATTTTCTGAGTTCATATTTCATTCTTGAATTATATGGTGTGCAGATGGAATTGGGTTATAGCAATCTGTGTTTAATGGTGATCGTGAAATTGTGTGAATCAATCGGAGAATGGATCGGTGTCACAACATATTCCTTCATATTTATGTTAATGTGTACAGTGTAGAATCAAGAATTCTAGTTTCATATAAAGTGTTTCATGGGGATATTACACATTTTGTTGTGTAATAAACAGTGAAGGAGATTGAGGAGTTTGGAGTCACATTTGAGCTTTTAATGTGTTTATAAACAATTATAAAACACAGACAATGGATAATAGAAGATGAATAACCCATGCATGGAATGAATGCAGAGAGGGTTTGGAGGTTGGTTGGAACCTTGGCTCTGTTCGAAACCTTGAGTTGAAACACGGTGGAATCAATAGTACAAAATAGCTAATTAATTACTAAAAAATGACTAAAATTTGCATATAAATGACTATTTTTCGGTCGGTGACCAATAGTAGCTAATTTACAGTATCTTATAACGTGACCAACTTTTAGTCATTTTTAGCTTATTCATTAATTGGTTATCTCAATTTTGTTGTCTAGTAGTATATTTGGTCATTAATTTAGTCACTCATTTGGTCATTAATTTAGTCATTGATTTGGTCATTGATTTAATCATTGATTTGGTCATTGATTTAATCATTTATTTGGTCATTAATTGTGACAATTAATAACCAAATATACAACAAATTATATTACTATATAATCATCCAAAAAAACCAATTAATGACCAAAGAAATATGACCAAAATGTTGGTCGTGTTATAAGATATTGTAAATTAGCTATCAATAGTCATATATATGCAAATTTTAGTCATTGTTTGAAACTAATTAATGACCAAAGAAATATGACTAAATTTTTGGTCGTGTTATAAGATACTGTAAATTAGCTACTAATAGCCATATATATGCAAAATTTAGTCATTACTTGTAATCACGAACTTATCATTTGCAGTAATCATTTATATTTTTCTGGTAGTTTCATATTCATTATATAAACAAATGATTTAGTACTTTATATTCATTTCATTTACTTTCATTACTAATCATTATAAATGACTAATTTAGTCGTATATTTATTTATTTGTGTTCATCATTAATCAATATAAACTACTAATTTAGTAGTTTTAAATTGATTTTATGTGTTCATTATTAATCAACATAAATTAATTTGTATGGTTTAAAAAATGTCATACAATGTGCACGTTCATCTAATATGAAAACATAAAGTTGCATATGTTAATTACAATACTAAACAATAAGTGAAATTATAAATAATTTCAACAATATAAATTATATTATATGAAATGTTAAAGTATTACAATGAGTTTCTAACTTAATGTTGGCTCAACTACAATTTACACATGAAATGATGTTTCATCACTTCAAAAGATTATCATTGTGTTGCCAAGGCATTGCAGGTGAATTCACCAACTCTGAAGACTTGACCATCAGTATCTATATGTGTGTCTTATGCAGGATATTGGCTCTAATGGTATCACCACACCAATTCTCTTATCTCTTTTTTTTGCATTTGTCACTCCAATGTTATTGCTCTCCTCTTTCTTCAATTTATGCTTCTTACCATCAATACTGAGTTCATTTTCTGAAACAAAAAATACAATGCAGAGTGTAAGACATGAACGACAATGAACACTGGAATATAAAGTAAATTTGACTATAAATAGTTTATACGACATATAACTCAACATTAGCAATGTCAAAGCCATTTTTTCCCATACAAGTAAGAAACTCAAACAAATTAATTTTAGTTGGGTGATAGTGGCCACTAAAATATGGCCAAATGACTTGTATAAAAAAAGCAAATAAAATGTCACCATATATAGAAAATAACACTTTCGAACTTAGTATTCAACCTTCAGGAAAAGCTTAGGAACAATCATGTCAACTAAGTTATATGCTAAAAAGCTCAAGCTGTAGATAACTTGTGAAAACAAATAATGTGAGGTGTGATATTTAATCCTTGTCGTTTTATTCGCAAAAAAATTTCATTTTCTAATGCATGAACTTGGTCAATTATATAAACAACATGTGCTCAAATAACAACATGAAAGTAAACTTTTTTGATATTCATGAAAATATTTTAACACAAAAAAATCTATAAGGATTCCAATAAATATCACGTAATACTAATTTCATATTCAAGCTTTGGTTGTTTAAATTGACATGATACCAAGTATTTTCAATTTCTTAGTTAAACGACAAAACAAAATCAAAAGAAACGTCCAAAATACAATCAAAAAATAAAGAGAGGATATCATGGAATGGAAATTGAAATTATAAAAAAATTGTTTACCTGTCCACTGATGTCGTGTCTGGCATTCCTAAAACATTTTCTTCCCAAAAATAACCCTGGGGTGAAATAATTACAACATTAAAAACCATAGGAATTCCTACTAGAAACATTTCCAAAGTTGATGGCGTAGGTTCCTAAAGGATCTCTAAGAGCAAATGAATAATATCCAAGACGTGTTATGCATTTTCTCCCCGTCGTTTTTCCAATCAAAGTTCCTATAACATACCCACAAAAAGTCAAGTAACAATCAAACAAAGACATTGACATTTGTGTTTATCTTTTATATCTATAAAATTTTAATCTAATTTGTTTCATGAAAATATTAATTCATATTTAAATCGTTCCCGACATATGAGAAGGTATCAATCAGATAGGACATCAGAAAAATCTACGTCAATGAGGTCCTCAAACAATTTCTACAATATCAATATTTTTCTTGTTGTGCTATCTTGGGTAGAAAAAATAACATATCTGTAAAATAAAAATGCATATATTACTTATGTTCAAACTTTGTATATGGTGTATTCTTAGGCAGCGTTTAAATATGTTCCTTCATCTTTACCAAAGCGATTTGTAGCTTGGTTAAACTATGTATCCTTTTATTCAACATCAATTTCTGCAAGGTAAATGTCACACATTATTCTTTCTCATTTCTCAACATGTTACATATGATAAATTGAAAGGCACATAAAACCAAGAGCAAGCCCTTTTCTAACCAAAAAAAACAAACAAACAGTGCCTCTAATAAAACTTCATTATAATATTAGAACATGAAAGAGAGTGGACCATTTTTGTTGTTTGACTTTTCTTATTTTTGTTATGAAAGTGCTCGAGCTTCAGGAACCAACAGATGTGAGGGAAGTTGTAAATGTGAAAAACATTATGTTGACCTAATTTGTAGACTTATTCAAAATTATGTGAATGATACCATTTTCGGATGTGTTAAATCTCATAATAAGAAATGGCCACATTGGATGCAGATATTAAATATAAAAACTTGTGGAAATGGCATGTATTCTAATAAATTACATTGCTATGATGAACATGGGCCTCCATGGGTTATAGGTCCTCAGTATGTTAGTATTGATGATGAAAGAGAGATGGAAACAATAAGTATGGGTGGTCCTAGTTTGTATGGTGGATGTCCTCAAACCAAGGTTGTCATCTCAATGAACCTAGGTTCTGACATGGTAAACCTGGATCTGGTTTTCACCAATTTCATTCAATCATACTTTGCCAAGAATCAAGAGGACATAATGGTCCTTCAACTTATAATAGAGTTTATTTTGAGGTTATAGATAAAGCTTATCCAAAGCAAAGGGATTTCTGGGCTCCAAGAGATATGGATAATTTAAATGATAACAATTGTATGTTTTTTTCCCAAGGTTCAAATTTAGGGATAAATTTTGTGGATTTTACTAATAGATAAAATGAGAGAAATAATCCATGAGGAGAAACTACTCGTCATTGTGATTAGGGCAATACTATGAGATAATAAGACTGTTTAGGTTCAAATCAAAGATGGTATTGATTCTTCTAGCTCCTTAGTTGTTGGTAGTTTTTAAGGTAGGAATTTTGGTTCTTCAAGGGTAGGGTCCTTCAGCGTAATTACATCTGCCTTGGTCCTATCACCCAAAAGTAAAACATAATCAACAAAGATTAAATATGTCAAGTTTAGGGCAATTCTTATTTGTATAGTTGTCAAGCTTATAATTATATTTGACTCTGTTATAACTTTGTTGAGACCACCTACTCTATAGTCAAAAATAGAAAAGGAGCCATTATTCATACCTACGCATGGTCTCTTATAAGCATGATAGAAGAATAGGTTGAGCCATTAATTAAAATTGCAAAGATATTGAGGAAAGAAAATTCATTATCTAGTTAAACACTTGCACATTGAACCCTATATGGATTGAGTAGCCCTAAATAAAGCTAGTTTTCTCTATCATATACCTTGGAAATACAAACTCACTAACATTGCTTGTAAGTTTTGGGTTTGATGTTATAATTTCCTTCTTGGGGTGCTACTCATATTCTGTAATGGATTTGTTTCCCAGGAAGGATGAAAATTTTTTCTAATGACATGGAATTAGCTTAGTGAATTTTGACCCGACATGCAATAATTTTTGCAATGATTTTGTAGATGTAATTACATAGTGATATGGGTCTGAAATCATCTCATTCTTGTCTAATTTTTGGGATTAAATACTAAAATGTTCAATTGAAAGCTCCCAAATCTTGCCTATGCATTTTAATTTGTCAACAATTCTTAGTTGGTATTTTTGAAGGAAGTCATAGAACCCCTAGAAGAATTCTATTGCCCTGCTAGGTGACTGAGGGTTCTTATCCTTTTGGAAAGAGTGCAGAATTGTTTGTAAATATTCCTTTGATATTTAATCCATCAGTGCCTCGTTACCCACTTCACCTCCAAAATTGGGGAAATACAAAGTCATCTTTAACTATCTCTCTTAAATATATTCTATCATCCTCTTTATAAATTCCCTCAAAATGGTTTGTTGATGAGAAAACTGCTCCTCGAGATGAGACACCTTATCATGAGGAAAAGTTCATGATAAACAACGTCGTGAGGAAATTGTTAATTATGATTATGAGATGTTGAAGAGAGAAAATATCTGCTATTTAGTATAGGTTATGCACGAATGTTAGTGATTTGGTACAAGGAAAGATATGGGTAGCAAGGAAATTGTGGAGATTCCTTACAAATATTTTCCCAAATGTGATATGTGAGGATGTATGTGTATTAAACAACTATATTTGGTAACGTGCACCATTTTGAAGGCAATTATTTTTTGGATTAGGCACAGGAAGTTTGACACAGGCTCCTGCAACTGGATCGACAGCTCACCTGCCTACCTATGACTAAGCTCTATGCACTTCCCCACTTGTTAACTGAAATTTCTCTAGTTCTTAGTCAGATTGTGCCTAACGGGCCGTCACTATGGCTTCAACTAGGCTACTTGGCCACATGCATTGTGGCTACTAAACTTTCAATAATATAGGTCTTGCTGGCTCTAATATAACTCCTCCATCCACAAACTAACTATGTTGGTAGCTTCCCTTCTATCGGTCAATTGTGTACTTTTTACCTCGTGATTTCTCAACAGTTGAGTGGTGTCGACTAGTCTAGCACGTGTTGTTTCCTTCTTAGTGAGTTGCCACTTTATGCTTCTTGTGGTTTTTTTTTTGTCAAGTGAAGGCTTTCATGTAGGCCATAGTTCTTCCACCAATGACTGTCGACCATACCTTCCCACCTCTCCTAGCAAACTACACTCGAAACTACGTGCTTCTTTGAGGTGATGTTGGTAGATCCTTTTCTACCAACCAGACTGCGTCGGCCACCCATTCTTCACGCAATTGTATTTTCCTATTCGCAATAAGGCTTGGTCCATCAATGCCTCATTACCCACCTCACCTAAAAAACTGGGGAAATACGAAGTCATTTTTAACTATCTCTTAAATTTATTCTATCATCCTCTTTATAAATTCCCTCAAAATGGTTTGTTCATGAGAAAATTTCTCCTAGAGATGAGACTTCTTCTCATGAGGAAAATTTTGTTGATAAACAAAATCTTGAGTTAATTGTTCATTATAATTATGAGATGTTGAAGAGAGAAAAGATATGTTATTTAGTAAAGGTTATGCACGAATGTTAGTGATTTGGTACAAGGAAATACATGGGAAACAAGGGAATTGTGGAGATTCCCTACAAATCTTTTCCCAAATGTGATACATGAGGATGTATGCTTATTAAAAAACTATATTTGAGAATGTGCACCATTTTTAAGGCAAGAATATTTTGGATGTAGGTGTAGGAAGTTTGACACAGGCTCCTGCACCTGACTCGACAACCCACCTTCTTACCTACGACTACAATCTATGCACTTCCCCGCTTGTCAACTACAGTTGCTCCAATTCTCAGTCGGATTGTGCCTGAAAAACCATTTTTGTGGCTTCAACTAAGCTACTCTACCACATGCGTCGTGGCTATTAAACCTTCACTGACACAGGTCTAGCTGGCTTCGATAGCACTCCTCCAACCATAAACTAATTGTGCTAATAGTTTCCCTTCTATCAGTCATTTGTTTGCCTTCTCCCTCATGATTTCTCAACGGCTGAGTGGTGTCGACTAGTCTAGCCTATGTTGCTTCCTTCTTAGTGAGTTTCCACCTTATGCTTCTTGTGGTTTTTTTTTATCCAGTGCGGGCTTGACTGCAGGCCATAATTCTTCCACCAATGACTGTCAACCATAACTTCCCACCTCTCCTAGAAAACTACACTCGAAACTACATTCTTCCTCGAGGCAATGTTGGTAGATAATCTTCTACCAACTGGACTGCATCGGCCACCCCTTCTTCATTTAGTTGTCTTTTCCTATTAGCGGTAGGGTTTGATCCATCAGTGCTTCATTACCCACCTAACCTACAAAATTAGGGAAATATGAAGTCATCTTTATCTATCTCTCTTAAATTTATTCTATCATCCTCTTTATAAATTCCCTCAAAATGGTTTTTTGATGAGCAAATTACTCCTTGGAATGAGACACCTTCTCATGAGGCAAATTATATTGATAAAAAACATCTTGAGGCAATTATTCATTATAATTATGAGATGTTGAAGAGAGAAAATATATGTTATTTAGTGAAGGTTGTGCACGAATGTTAGTGATTTGGTACAAGGAAAGACATGGGCAGTGAGGGAATTGTGGAGATTCCCTACAACTATTTTCCTAAATGTGATACGTGAGGATGTATACTTATTAAACAACTATATTTGAGAACGTGCACCATTTTGAAGGCAAGACTATTTTGGATGTAGGTGCAGGAAGTTTGACGTAGGCTCCTAGGCATGACCCGAAAACCCACCTTCTTACTTATTACTATGATCTATGCGCTTCCCCGTTTGTCAACTGCAGTTGCTCCAATTCTCGATCAGATTGTGCCTGACGGCCTGTCACTACAGCTTCAACTAGGCTACTCGACCACATGCATGGTGGCTACTATACATGCACTGACATGGGTCTAGTTAGCTTTTATAGCAGTCCTCCATCCACAAACTAACTATGCTGACACATGCCCTTCTATTAGTCATTTGTGTGCCTTTTCCCTTGCAATTTCTCAACGATTGAGAGGTGTCGACTACTCTAGCCCCTGTTGCTTCCTTCTTAGTGAGTTCCCACCTTATGCTTCCTGAGGCTAGTGTCATTATATGGTGTATCTTCTCTCTCTCCCTAGTTTTTCTTTTATAAATTTAGATTGAGCTAAATCTCTACCCCTAACCCTAATCTCAAAATGATTAATGGTTGAAATTAGATATCCCTCCCCTTGAGATCAATGACTAATATTAAAAAAAAATCACTAAAGTAAATTACTTTAATTTTCCTAAGTTTCTTTTATCTCAATAAGCCAACATATTTATGTTTTTTTTCTAAATTAGACTTAGGCTAAGCTACATTAGCAACTTGCTCACACTTCAGTAAGTGTTATAAGGAGTTTGTGGGAAAATTCTGCACACCTAGACACAAGGCCTGTGCAGAAGTACCTGCTCGAGCTACAAAAATCAACATTAAGATCCCTTTGTGCAAGAAATGTTAGAGAGTTCTCAATTTTAAAACTCTCTTTGTCACTGCAGACTATGTGAAGATGAGAGGGCGTTTTCTACTTAGAGTATTAGTCAACATTGTATCATGCATTCCTTTTGCATGTATTATTGGAATATAAGATGCATTTTCTTTCACACACACACACACACACATCTATAGCCCAAGGGATTCTTTCAACCACCTAGTAGCAAGGTTGCTAGGCACTTGGTTAGTTTGTATACCAATAAGTTTACTGGGGATGTCATCCTCAAATGTGGGGAAGAATCCGTTGAATTTCACTGTGAAGTTATCTTTGGGAAAAAAATAGAAAATATAGGCATGATGAATAAGGGATACTTACTCTTAATATATTAATAGAATCAAATGAAATACATGTAGTATGAAACCTATGGAAATCTACAAGATAAAAGTATGTCTGCTACAAAGAGAAGGAAAGTAAGCTGTTACAATTTAGATAGAGATAAAAAAACGAATTGTAGGGATATGTATGTAAAGTAATCTATTACAATTTAGACAGAGATAAAAACAAGAATTGTAGGGATATGTATGTCTTAGGATAAAAAAAATACAAAATCAGGGTTTTGTTGGTAAATACATGTGGAACAAGAGTAATAAAAATAACATGTGCAAGATGCCAATAGACATAGATTTTATAACAAGTGTCTAAAAACTTTCTGGTCACATGTGAAGCAGTTATGATGTTCATTTAAATGGCATTAAAACTCCTTTATAGCTTTCAAAGAAAGGTCAAATTTCAAAATTCTCACATATGACTCAGATATTGAGTATAATACATATTTTTTGGAATTTCATCATGTGTGTTGTACCTTGAGAAACAATTCCTTGCTGTGTAAAGGAATCCGCGCTCAAGACATTCAAATAACTATGTCACGGAGATATGAATCCATGTTCAATCACCTCCAGAGTTCAATCATTGCATCTTCAAAATCAAATGCTATAAACAATCCACAATGCTATTATTTGTTGATATAGAATGAAATGTTCAGAAGAAGAATGAAAGGAAAGAGCCCAAAACAATATGTTGTTGTACAAAATGTATCATCTCAGACTTTAGAAGAATGAAAAGAAAAGAACAGTTAAAATGAAGGAGAGCCTATTAAGGGTTTTAACTCTTATTTACATATGCAAAAAGAGACCTGCTACTTCGATACTTCATTTTATTCAAAGACTGAAAATACATTATGTAAACTAGGAAACGAATCAATATCAACAAATGCTAGAAGTTTGTATTTCCTTCATTAATCACTTGAAATCTCAGTACAAAGGTCACTGTCTGGAGATCTGAAAAACCGGAACCCCCGCTCCTCCTCCTATCTCTGTTTTTATATCAGCCCTCTAAAATAACTTCCCAACTGCTATGATCAGTTTTGAAACTGATTCTTGAAAGTGCTGGAACTATTTAAATTTACAAAATATTTGTTTTAATATTATATATATAATATATAATATAAAACCCAAAATAGAAAGGGAAGTTTAAAAGGCCAAATAGTGCATTTTGGGTCCCACCACTAT
The DNA here is from genome assembly GCA_034641835.2 of Pinus albicaulis. NCBI lineage: Eukaryota > Viridiplantae > Streptophyta > Pinopsida > Pinales > Pinaceae > Pinus > Pinus albicaulis. The sequence continues at coordinate 1,678,012,404 of CM076579.1, read as the reverse complement.
ACCCATATGCATTTACGACACAATCACCCATTGCTTTTGAAAACCCAAAAACTGCCTGCGGGGGTGCTAAGGGCGGTTTCTTGAGAAATGGCTCGGTGGTGCCGCAACACATCGTGGCCGTCGATTTTGTAAATAGTGGTTTAGATCAAACCATCTGCGGTGGGTACCATCTCTCATAAACTTCATTTAATTTATCCCCCCGCAAACCGTTTGATCTGAGCTAATTCTTTTTCCTCATCTTCCGATGACTCGAGGTCTTCATCAACTAGAAATCCATCCAGGGCTTCATGACCTGTTGTAGTGTGGCCAGATACGAATACACTCCCATTTTGAGATGTGTGAGGGAGATTGAACTCTTTCTCAAATACTAAATCCAGTTCAATCTGGTCACATTTTCCAGGGGACAGTGTCCCAAGCACAAAATTTTTCCCATCCACGTGAACATACAAAGAGACCCTTTCATTATCCTTAGCGCCTTCTTTATCCCAATGGAAGCTTGGGCTACATCTGATTGCAGCAACAACACTCATCTCGGACTCAAAGAATGAGATAATGTTATATCAAAATTTAGATTCCACAAATGGACACGAATCTATACTTATGATTAATGTACAACTTTGAAAGAAACTGCACATAGGATGTCACAATTCGAAGTTTCTTTCAGTAATTAGTCGTAACTTCATTTAAAAGCATGTGTTCTATTTCCCCTATCTCTTGACCCAACAATATCTTTTCATCATCATCATCATCATTCTGTTCACGAGTGTGAATGTTTAAATAATCGGTTGAATCAAGAGTATCCATCCTAATCTGCTGCATCTCCAATTCCAACTGAGATTCTAGACAGGCTCTATCGCGATCTCTGGGATAAGTGTAATAAAGGAATGTATAAATGAGACAGCAAAGAGTCAATGGAATACCAATGGATGTATACAGTGCCTTTGCCAATGAAGCAGAATTTCCCCTATCTGTTTCTATTTCATCATCTTTACTAGAACCCTCAGGAATAGGTTTGTATCCATAAAAATGTTGAGTGAGAATGCCAACAACTGGTGGGTAAATTATGCCAGTACTGATTCAAAGGACTGGTCTAAAGTGTAGAGGGTTGTTCTTTGCCTTTCAGGAACAATTTCAACAAATATAGGGTTATTGGTGGCAGGGCCATTCCATGATATTGAAAATCCAATGATGAAAAACATTAGTCCAAGTACAAGCCTAGTAGACGGATCATCAGGAAAAACTAACAACAAAACTGCCGCCAAAGGGATACCCAAACCGGAACTTATTTGGGAAAGAAAGATCCTACCAGCATTTAGTAAGTACCTAGCCAGAGTGTCACCCATATACCCACCAAACAATCCACCCAAGGAAGTAGCATTAACAAAAAGACCCATAAGGAATGATGTGTGTTCATGAGAAAACCCAATGAGTTCCAACCACAATGGCACAAAAGACGGTGCCGACCAAGGAAATGATCCTACAACCCCCTGAGCTACAATAATCTGAAATGTCTGAATTCGCATTACTCCTTTTACTTCCAGAATAAGAGCCTTTAGAGCCTTTCAGCTCCCTTTTTTCTAAGATTGGCATTGAACCATTTGAAAACCGTGGGTTTGTTGCAAAAACACGAACCAAAACTCCAACCACGACACTTATTGCTGCAACTAGATGAAAAGAAACTCTCCATCTTGGAATCCCCATTACTGTTGTGGCAGCCAGCAATACAGAAAAAAGACCACCTAATATGGACCCAATGTTGCCTGTAAGTTGTAGCCAACCAAATGCCAACCCTCGGTTCCCCTCATCTGTTGAATCAGCAACAAGAGACTGGATGGAAGGCACTACTAATGCAAGTCCAATTCCATTCAATTCTCTTGATACTGCAATCTTAGATTGTGTGAGATATTCCCAGTTATAGTGATCCCAAAAGATGCTAGAATAGCTGACTGTACTTATTTGAGGTGCTGCTGTTGTATATTGTAATGATTTTGATTTAGTTGTCCTTGTAGAGTTGTTGCTGATGCAACACTAGGTAGCCTCAAATCAGGACTCATAGGCCCTCTATTTATCTTATTATTCATAGAAGATGGTTGTGATTTACACTCAAATCCTTTGGACTGTGTTTGCAACCTAGGAACAGTTGCATGATTTTGAGTGGAAAGGTATGCATTCTATTGTTGGAATGATTAAATGTGCTTCTGCTTGTTGCTTCATTTTTCCCATTTGCTTTACTCCAAATGTTGTTATCAAGCAAAAATCCTGAGAGTGAACTGGTAATGTAGGTGTGCAACTATCAACTTCTGTAGATTGAGAATTCAAACTTGAAAATTGCCTAGAGCTTATTCTGACTTTTTTTTTAGTGAAATTGTGCTATAACATCTGGCTCCAATTGGGGACAGTACTTTGGCAACAAAGTGCTGAGAACTTGTAGATCAGTAGCCCTTATTGGGCATGGAGTCGAGTCAAACTGAATTTTCTCCCAATCTAAAATCTCTGAAAATCTCAAACTTTTCTGAACCCTCTCTTCTTCTGGGCTCTTTATTCTTAAACTGAAAATGGTAAACTAGAACTATTGCAACTGGGCATGCTCAACTCCTGAGCTTATTTATGTACAGCTCCTATATATATAAGCATGGTTGAACTTAATCAGGTGAATTTAACCTTCCAATGGAACCAATCCAACATCTGCTTGTTAGATCTAATACCTTCATACTGCTGAAATTTAAAAATCAAAAGAGGAATGTACCATGAAAATTTTTCATCTACAAAATTTTGTACATACCCTGGCATTGAAGCTTGTTGCTGACCGAAGAGATTTTCCATATATTCAGCAACTGGATCATAGAACTCATAAAATAAAGTTTTGGCCACCTTCTTTTTTTGAATAGTTTGCTGAGGCAGACTTCTTTGAACATGGTGGCTTCTTCCATTGTTTGACTTTTCAATTAGGAACTATGTGTTAGGAAGTTGACTGCCACTTCCCGTAGGTAGGCATTTAGGCTGAAAATAAACATCCAAGGTTTGCCCTCCATAATGCTGATGTTCTTCACTTAACATCAATTGATAACGAAAATCTTCCTCTTCTTGCAAACCTGTTTGAGAGACTGCACTATTTTCCTTACTACTCACAAAATTATTGCAATGATTTTCCATGTTTTCACAGTATAGTTCAGCTCTTGCTTCGAAGTTTTGGCTAGAATCTTCAGAATGATTAGATTCCTGTTTGTCAACAATACAGGAACATTTTAATACTTTTTGGAGATCTTTATTCATCTTTGAACTTAAGTTCTCTTGTAAGGAAATGCCAATGTTTCCTTCACAAGCCCTCTTATCTTTGACAAAACTTGGACTTTCTACATTGCAGGAAAAATTTCTACACGCCCACACGTTATCTTCGATTTCTTGTGCATGGAGAAACATCAACTTCAGATTACTAGGCTTTCTCTCCCTGAGATAAAAAGCTAAGGTGATAGAAAGAGATTTTAAATAATAAACCATAGTTGCTGCTTCTGGAGGTCTAATTTCCTTTGGCATACTGAAATAAACTTTTTGAAACCTCCTATTAAACTCAGAAATCGATTCATTACTTTGCCTTCGGATAGAATATAATTCCAAAAGGTGCTCTTCATATGACTTACTCTCGCCCCAATATGTAAGGAATACATCTTGAAGATCTTTCCAGGAATTAATTGAACCTGCTTCCAAACACTAAAACCATTGTTGAGCATTTTGCTTTAAATAATGGCAAAACATCCTTAAAGCTATGTCTTCATAAATGATTTGAAATTTGTCCAGGAAGTATTCAAATTCCAAGATATGTGATTTAGCTGAAAGGTCCTTCTCCTTCGCGGAGAAACTTGGCAAGGAATTGAATCCTTTTGAAGGATATTGATGGAGAATAGCGGGCAGCTTCAGGGGTTTAAATATTTCTCTATTTTTGAACTGAAAAGCAGTCAATTTCTTATGAGGAAAAATGCTATCATCCAAAGATGATGAATCATCACCTTTACGCCCAGACTGTGAATGATTATCTTCCAGGATTGTAATACAACAATCATCTCTCCTTTCATCTTTAGGAGATACACTTGTGTCAAGATTTATAATACAAGCAGAAGAAAAATCATCTTTTTCCAATAATGAATTTACATTTTGGGCCTTGTAGTCTTCTGAGAAAACAAGCAGGAAACAATCCTTTTAATATAAATGGGAAAATGGATCACTAAACTGACAGTAAAAAATAGAACCTCCTTTAAAAAACGGAAATTCTGATACATGTTTATTCCATGATACTTTCTCATCTTCTTGCCAAGAAAATTCTTCATCTAATGAAACTTTCATCCGTGGAGTCGTCAGGTGAATAATAAGAAACCAATCTTCAAATATGAATCTTGTTCACCATCAAAAAGAAAGGATTATGAAACCATCTGCTGCAAGTTATGTGACCTCGCATTTGGCTTTGTGAAAATGAGAATTTTGTACAAAGTAAACACAGCCAAAAAGTACCTCCTCACTGAACAACCAGAGGAATTAAAAAGAAAACCCAGGGAAATGAACTTCGCTACTTCGATCCCTGGCAACGGCGCCAATTAATGTTGTACCTTGAGAAACCATTCCTTGCTGTGTAAAGGAATCCATGCTCAAGACATTCAAATAACTATGTCACAGAGATATGAATCCATGTTCAATCACCTCCAGAGTTCAATCATTGCATCTTCAAAATCAAATGCTATAAATGATCCACAATGCTATTATTTGTTGATATAGAATGAAATGTTCAGAAGAAGAATGAAAGGAAGAAGCCCAAAACAATATGCTGTTGTATAGAATCTATCATCTCAGACTTTAGAAGAATGAAAAGCAAAGAACAGTTAAAATGAAGGAGCGCCTATTAAGGGTTTTAACTCTTATTTACATATGCAAAAAGAGACCTACTGCTTCGATACTTCATTTTATTCAAAGACTGAAAATACATTATGTAAACTAGGAAACAAATCAATATCAACAAATGCTATAAGTTTGTATTTCCTTCATTAATCACTTGAAATCTCAGTACAAAGGTCACTGTCTAGAGATCTGAAAAATCGGAACCCCCGCTCCTCCTCCTATCTCTGTTTTTATATCAGCCCTCTAAAATAACTTCCTAACTGCTATGATCAGTTTTGAAACTGATTCTTGAAAGTGCTCAAACTATTTAAATTTACAAAATATTTGTTTTAATATTATATATATAATATATAATATAAAACCCAAAATAGAAAGGGAAGTTTAAAAGGGAAAATAGTGCATTTTGGGTCCCACCACTATACCCATATTCATTTACGACACAATCACCCATTTTTCTTGAAAACCCAAAAACTGCCTGCGGGGGTGCTAATGGCGGTTTCTTGAGAAATGGCTCGGTGGTGCCGCAATACATCGTGGCCGTCGATTTTCTAAATAGTGGTTTAGATCAAACCATCTGCGGGGGGTACCATCTCTCATAAACTTCGTTTAATTTATCCCCCCGCAAACCGTTGGATCTGAGCTAATTCTTTTTCTTCATCTTCTGATGACTCAAGGTCTTCATCATCCGGAAATCCATCCAGGGCTTCATGATCTGTTGTAGTGTGGCCAGATAGGAATACGCTCCCATTTTGAGATGTGTGAGGGAGCTTGAACTCTTTCTCAAATACTAAATCCAGTTCAATCTGGTCACATTTTCCACGGGACAGTGTCCCAAGCACAAACTTTTTCCCATCCACGTGGACATACAAAGAGACCCTTTCATTTTCCTTAGCGCCTTCTTTATCCCAATGGAAACCTGGGCTACATCTGATTGCAGCAGCAACACTCATCTCGGACTCAAAGAATGAGATAATGTTATATCAAAATTTAGATTGCACAAATGGACACAAATCTATACTTATGATTAATGTACAACTTTGAAAGAAACTGCACACATGATGTCACAATTCGAAGTTTCTTTCAGTAATTAGTCGTAAATTCATTTAAAAGCATGTGTTCTATTTCCCCTGTCTCTTGACCCAACAATCTCTTTTCATCATCATCATCATCATTCTGTTCACGAGTGTGAATGTTTAAATAATCAGTTGAATCAAGAGTATCCATCCTAATCTGCTGCATCTCCAATTCCAACTGAGATTCTAGACTGGCTCTATCACCATCTCTGGGATAAGTGCAATAAAGGAATGTATAAATGAGATAGCAAAGAGTCAATGGAATACCAATGGATGTATACAGTGCCTTTGCCAATGAAGCGGCATTTCCCCTATCTGTTTCTATTTCATCAGCTTTACTAGAACCCTTACGAATAGGTTTGTATCCATAAACATGTTGAGCGAGAATTTCAACAACTGGTGGGAAAATGATGCCAGTACTGATTCAAAGGACTGGTCTAAAGCGTAGAGGGTTGTTCTTTGCCTCTCAGGAACAATTTCAGAAAATATAGGGTTATTGGTGGTAGGGCCATTCCATGATATTGAAAATCCAATGATGAAAAACATTAGTCCAAGTACAAGCCCAGTAGATGGATCATCAGGAAAAACTAACAACAAAAATGCCGCCAAAGGGATACCCAAACCGGAACTTATTTGGGAAATAACGATCCTTCCAGCGTTTGGTAAGTACCTAGCCAGAGTGTCACCCATATACCCACCAAATAATCCACCCAAGGAAGTAGCAATAACAAAAAGACCCATAAGGAATGTTGTCTATTCATGAGAAAACACAATGAGTTCCAATCACAATGGCACAAAAGACAGTGTCGACAAAGGAAATGATCTCACAACCCCCTGAGCTACAATAATCTGAAATGTATGAATTCGCATTACTCCTTTTGCTTCCAGAATAAGAGCCTTTAGAGCCTTTCAACTCCCTTTTTTCTAAGATTGGCATTGAACCATTTGAAAACTATGGGTTTGTTGCAAAAACACGAACGAAAACTCCAACCATTACACTTATTGCTGCAACTAGGTGAAAAGAAACTCTCCAGACTGGAATCCCCATTACTGTTGTGGCAGCAAGAAATACAGAAAAAATACCACCTAATATGGACCCAATGTTTCTTGTAAATTGTAGCCAACCAAATGCCAACCCTCGGTTCCCCTCATCCGTTGAATCAGCAACAAGAGACTGGATGGCAGGCACTACTAATGCAAGTCCAATCCCATTCAATGCTCTTGATACTGCAATCTTAGATTGTGTGAGATATTCCCAGTTATAGTGATCCCAAAAGATGCTAGAATAGATGACTGTACTTATTTGAGGTGCTGTTGTTGTATATTGTAATGATTTTGATTTAGCTGTCCTTGTAGAGCTGTTTCTGATGCAACACTAGGTAGCCTCAAATCAGGACTAATAGGCCCTCTATTTATCTTATTATTCATAGAAGATGGTTGTGATTTAGACTCAAATCCTTTGGACTGTGTTTGCAACCTAGGAACAGTTGCATGATTTTGAGTGGAAAGGTATGCATTCTGTTGTTGGAATGATTAAATGTGCTTCTGCTTGTTGCTTCATTTTTCCCATTTTCTTTACTCCAAATGTTGTTATCAAGCCAAAATCCTGAGAATGAACTAGCAATGTAGGTGTGCAACTATCAACTTATGTAGATTGAGAATTCAAACTTGAAAATTTCCCAGAGCTTCTTCCGACTTTTTTTTGAGTGAAATTGTGCTACAACATCTGGCTCCAATTGGGGACAGTACTTTGGCAACAAAGTGCTGAGAACTTGTAGATCAGTATCCCTTATTGGGCATGGAGTCGAGTCAAACTGAATTTTCTCCCAATCTAAAATCTCTGAAAATCTCAAACTTTTCTGAACCCTCTCTTCTTCTGGGCTCTTTATTCTTAAACTGAAATTGGTAAACTAGAACTACTGCAACTGGGCATGCTCAACTCCTGAGTTTATTTATGTATAACTCCTATATATATAAGCATGGTTGAACTTAATCAGGTGAAGTTAACCTTCCAATGGAACCAATCCAACATCTGCTTGTTAGATCTAATACCTTCATACTGCTGAAATTTAAAAATCAAAAGAGGAATGTACCATGAAAATTTTTCATCTACAAAATTTTGTACATACCCTGGCATTGAAGCTTGTTGCTGACCAAAGAGATTTTCCATATATTCAGCAACCGGATCATAGAACTCATAAAATAAAGTTTTAGCCACCTTCTTTTTTTGAACAGTTTGCTGAGGCAGACTTCTTTGAACATGGTGGCTTCTTCCATTGTTTGACTTTTCAATTAGGAACTGTGTGTTAGGAAGTTGACTGCCACTTCCCGTAGGTAGGCATTTAGGCTGAAAATAAACATCCAAGGTTTGCCCTCCATAATGCTGATGTTCTTCACTTAACATCAATTGATAACGAAAATCTTCCTCTTCTTGCAAACCTGTCTGAGAGACTGCACTATTTTCCTCACTACTCACAAAATTATTGCAATGATTTTCCATGTTTTCATAGTATAGTTCAGCTATTGCTTTGAAGTTTTGGCTAGAATCTTCAGAATGATTAGATTCCTATATTTCAACAATATAGGAACCTTCTAATACTTTTTGGAGATCTTTATTCATCTTTGAACTTACGTTCTCTTGTAAGGAAATGCCAATATTTCCTTCACAAGCCCTCTTATCTTTGACAAAACTTGGACTTTCTACATCGTAGGAAAAATTTCTACACGCCCACGCGTTATCTTCGATTTCTTGCGCATGGAGAAACATCAGCTTCAGATTACTAGGCTTTCTCTCCCTGAGATAAAAAGCTAAGGCGATAGAAAGAGATTTTAAATAATAGACCATAGCTGCTGCTTCTGGAGGTCTAATTTCTTCTGGCATGCTGAAATAAACTTTTTGAAACCTCCTATTAAACTCAGAAATCGATTCATTACTTTGCCTTCGGATAGAATATAATTCCAAAGGGTGCTCTTCATATGACTTACTCTTGCCCCAATATGTAAGGAATACATCTTGAAGATCTTGCCAGGAATTAATTGAACCTGCTTCCAAACACTGAAACCATTGCTGAGCATTCTGCTTTAAAGAATGGAAAAACATCCTTAAAGCTACGTCTTCATAAATGATTTGAAATTTGTCCAGGAAGTATTCAAATTCCAAGATATGTGATTTAGCTGAAAGGTCCTTCTCCTTCCTGGAGAAACTTGGCAAGGACTTGAATACTTTTGAAGGATATTGATGGAGAATAGCGGGCAGCTTCAGGGGTTTAAATATTTCTCTATTTTTGAACTGAAAAGCAGTCAATTTCTTATGGGGCAAAATACTATCATCTGAAGATGATGAATCATCACCTTTATGCCCAGACTGTGACTGATTATCTTCTGGGATTGTAATACAACAATCATCTCTCCTTTCATGTTTAGGAGATACACTTGTTTCAAGATTTATAATACAAGCAGAAGAAAATTCATCTTTTTCCAATAATGAATTTACATTTTGGGCCTTGTAGTCTTCTAAGAAAACAAAGCAGGAAAGAATCCTTTTAATATAAATGGGAAAATGGATCACTAAACTGACAGTAAAAAATAGAACCTCCTTTAAAAAACAGAAATTCTAATACATGTTTATTCCATGATACTTTCTCATCTTCCTACCAGGAAAATTCTTCATCTAATGAAACTTTCATCCGTGGAGTCGCCAGGTGAATAAAAAAAAACCAATCTTCAAATCTGAATCTTGTTCACCATCAAAAAGAAAGGATTATGAAACCATCTGCTGCAAGGTATGTGACCTCATGTTTGGCTTTGTGAAAATGAGAATTCTGTACAAAGTAAACACAGCCAAAAAGTACCTCCTCACTGAACAACCAGAGGAAGTAAAAAGAAAACCCAGGGAAATGAACTTCGCTGCTTCGATCCCTGGCAACGGCGCCAATTAATGTTGTACCTTGAGAAACCATTCCTTGCTGTGTAAAGGAATCCACGCTGAAGACATTCAAATAACTATGTCACAGAGATATGAAATCATGTTCAATCACCTCCAGAGTTCAATCATTGCATCTTCAAAATCAAATGCTATAGATGATACACAATGCTATTATTTGCTGATATAGAATGAAATGTTCAGAAGAAGAATGAAAGGAAAAAGCCCAAAACAATATGCTGTTGTATAGAATCTATCATCTTAGAGGTTAGAAGAATGAAAAGCAAAGAACAGTTAAAATGAAGGAGCGCCTATTAAGGGTTTTAACTCTTATTTACATATGCAAAAAGAGACCTGCTGCTTCGATACTTCATTTTATTCAAAGACTAAAAATACATTATGTAAACTAGGAAACGAATCAATATCAACAAATGCTAGAAGTTTGTATTTCCTTCATTAATCACTTGAAATCTCAGTACAAAGGTCATTGTCTGGAGATCTGAAAAATCGGAACCCCCGCTCCTCCTCCTATCTCTCTTTTTATATCAGCCCTCTAAAATAGCTTCCTAACTGCTATGATCAGTTTTGAAACTGATTCTTGAAAGTGCTCGAACTATTTAAATTTACAAAATATTTGTTTTAATATTATATATAATATATATAATATAAAACCAAAAATAGAAAGGGAAGTTTAAAAGGGAAAATAGTGCATTTTGGGTCCGACCACTATACCCATATGCATTTACGACACAATCACCCATTGTTTTTTAAAACCCAAAAACTTCCTGCGAGGGTCCTAATGGTGGTTTCTTGAGAAATGGCTCGGTGGTGCCGAAATACATCGTGGCCGTCGATTTTTTAAATAGTGGTTTAGATCAAACCATCTATGGGGGATACCATCTCTCATAAACTTCGTTTAATTTATCCCCCCGCAAACCGTTAGATCTGAGTTAATTCTTTTTCCTCATCTTCCGATGACTCGAGGTCTTCATCATTCGGAAATCCATCCAGGGCTTCATGATCTGTTCTAGTGTGGCCAGATACAAATACGCTCCCATTTTGAGATGTGTGAGGGAGCTTGAACTCTTTCTCAAATACTAAATCCCGTTCAATTTGGTCACATTTTCCACAGGACAGTGTCCCAAGCACAAAATTTTTCCCATCCACGTGGACATACAAAGAGACCCTTTCATTTTCCTTAGCGCCTTCTTTATCCCAATGGTAGCCTGGGCTACATCTGATTGCAGCAACAACACTCATCTCAGACTCAAAGAATGAGATAATGTTATATCAAAATTTAGATTGCACAAATGGACATGAATCTATACTTATGATTAATGTACGACTTTGAAAGAAACTGCACACAGGATGTCACAATTCAAAGTTTCTTTCAGTAATTAGTCGTAACTTCATTTAAAAGCATGTGTTCTATTTCCCCTGTCTCTTGACCCAAAAATCTCTTTTCATCATCATCATCATCATTCTGTTCACGAGTGTGAATGTTTAAATAATCAGTTGAATCAAGAGTATCCATCCTAATCTACTGCATCTCCAATTCCAACTGAGATTCTAGATTGGCTCTATCACCATCTCTGGGATAAGTGCAATAAAGGAATGTATAAATGAGACAACAAAGAGTCAATGGAATACCAATGGATGTATACAGCGCCTTTGCCAATGAAGCGGCATTTCCCCTATCTGTTTCTATTTCATCAGCTTTACTAGAACCCTCAGGAATAGGTTTGTATCCATAAACATGTTGAGCGAGAATGCCAACAACTGGTAGGCAAATGATGCCAATACTGATTCAAAGGACTGGTCTAAAGCGTAGATGCTTTTTCTTTTCCTTTCAGGAACAATTTCAGCAAATATAGGGTTATTGGTGGCAGGGCCATTCCATGATATTGAAAATCCAATGATGAAAAACATTAGTCCAAGTACAAGCCTAGTAGATGGATCATCAGGAAAAACTAACAACAAAACTTCCACCAAAGGGATACCCAAACCGAAACTTATTTGGGAAAGAACGATCCTGCCAGCATTTGGTAAGTACCTAGCCAGAGTGTCACCCATATACCCACCAAATAATCCACCCAAGGAAGTAGCAATAACAAAAAGACCCATAAGGAATGTTGTCTGTTCATGAGAAAACCCAATGAGTTCCAACCAAAATGGCACAAAAGATAGTGCCGACCAAGGAAATGATCCTACAACCCCCTAAGCTACAATAATCTGAAATGTATGAATTTGCATTACTCCTTTTGCTTCCAGAATAAGAGCCTTCAGAGCCTTTCAGTTCCCTTTTTTCTAAGATTGGCATTTAACCATTTGAAAACCATGGGTATGGGTCTGTTGCAACTCCAACCATGACACTTATTGCTGCAACTAGGTGAAAAGAAACTCTCCAGCCGGGAATCCCCATTACTGTTGTAACCGCAAGCAATACAGAAAAAAGACCACCTAATATGGACCCAATGTTGCCTGTAAGTTGTAGCCAACCAAATTCCAACCCTCGGTTCCCCTCATCCGTTGAATCAGAAACAAGAGACTGGATGGCAGACACTACTAATGCGAGTCCAATCCCATTCAATGCTCTTGATACTACAATCTTAGATTGTGTGAGATATTCCCAGTTGTAGTGATCCCAAAAGATGCTAGAATAGTTGACTGTACTTATTTGAGGTGTTGTTGTTGTATATTGTAATGATTTTGATTTAGCTGTCCTTGTAGAGCTGTTGCTGATGCAACACTAGGTAGCCTCAAATCAGGACTAATAGGCCCTCTATTTATCTTATTATTCATAGAAGATGGTTGTGATTTAGACTCAAATCCTTTGGACTATGTTTGCAACCTAGGAACAGTTGCATGATTTTGAGTGGAAAGGTATGCATTCTGTTGTTGGAATGGTTAAATGTGCTTCTGCTTGTTGCTTCATTTTTCCCATTTGCTTTACTCCAAATGTTGTTATCAAGCCAAAATCCTGAGAATGAACTGGCAATGTAGGTGTGCAACTATCAACTTCTATAGATTGAGAATTCAAACTTGAAAATTTCCCAGAGCTTCTTCTGACTTTTTGCTGAGTGAAATTGTGCTACAACAATGTGTAGTAACCTTGAAAATATATTTATCTTTAATGATTTAGGAATTGATGTTACACCTAGTTGAAAAAAGACTCGAGATGAGAATTTCACAGAATTTAAGTAGAGATTACCTCACTAGCAACACGTACCCTTCCTTCCACAGTTGTTACCACAGACCAAACAAGCTTAGACATCTTTAAAACTAGTGTCTCAGACATACCTATTAAGAATCATCATTTTGAGTCTCGGGAATCTATTTTGATATTTACCTAAGAGGAAGAAAATTAGTCACTAACTAACAACAAGGAAGATTATAAATAACTTCAAAATATTGAATTCAGAATACTTGAAAAAATATATGTAAATAAAATAGATGCACTATTAGTAATCAACAAGCGAATGTTTGAGATGTGGCTTGAACCTACCACTCTTATTATCTCTGCTACCTAAAATATACCAATTTTCACCTATTGTTGCGCCAGCATGTCTAGCTCTAGGAGTCACCAGATGACCCTGTAGTTGCAGTTGAGACCACTCCGTCTGGTAGTTAGCATCACAACTAATCAGAATAAAGATATTTTTAAATAAAACGGGAAAGAAAAGAAAAGAAAGGAATAAAAAACTCATTATATCTAGACAACAAAGCTCTATCACACAAACAATGAAGACAAAATGAAGCATATAAATACCATATTTTAAGACATGCAGAGGAAAAATACCAAATCATATATAGGAAATGTTTAGCTGTTTTAAGTTTGGTTTCCATGTTTACTCAATTTTAAGGAATCTATTGTCCTTAATATGGAAATTTGATTAAAATATATAATGTATTTAGAATTGATTTAAATAATATGTATGTAGTGAAGAAGGCTACAATATTTATAGTATACCCAATAAGAAACATTGTGAAAATATTGACAGTGTCTGATTGATAAAAATATGAACACAGATATAAACCATACACAGACAAGACCAAACACTTATCATTTAACATGAATGTGTTCACTAACCTCCAATTAGCCACAACCATTTTCCTCTTGGCCAGAGAAAATACAAGGTTAGGATATCATTTCTTTGCTACGCTATCTTTAAAAAATCCCTCCAGTGTTCAAGTGTAGGAATGAAGAGTCTAAACTGCAGATTCTCTCTAGGGATACCTAGAACCAGTATATGTTCATTTAGTAATTTGTAATCAACGGTCAAATAAGACAAATGGGTAATGGTAATTCAAGCTTCCCAGTCTGTCTACTCACTCTACAACCATGAATTTTCCTGAAATGAACCTAATATGTCTTCTACCAGCCACCAACCTACTTTAGCCTACCACCCTACCACAAGATGATATGGTGGGGCCATGACAAAGAGAAACCTAAAAAACCAACATGATTAAAAAAATCAACAATGTGGGAGTAAAGGAGATGAATACTAGGATTGAGGAACTCAGCCTAAGAGGCTTCCCCATCAGTAGTGCTATTAGTGCTCATGATACTGATCACCCTCCCAAGGAGGAACTAGAAAATATATAGCAATAAAAAGGAAGTGAAGCGATGCACACTAGAGGTTGTCCACAAATATCATAGAGGGTGGTAGTATGCAAGAACAAGTAATGACTCATGAGAGCACCCTAGATATGAAAAAGAACACTTAGTGGGTGGTGGAGGCCTTCAAGCTATGAGGAATGGACTGATATGAAAAATAGAAAAATGGCGATGTCTATGGATTTTTCTCTCTTTGTCAAACCAACAGTTCATGGGGAAGGGGCCAAGGATATGGACATGGTCTAGTGTCATATGGTGTTGGGGACCAAGGTAAGAGTTAAGGGAACCCTCTTGTTACTCCTCAAAATGCATTTGCATTTTGGGGCATTCATTCCAGCAGTGCAGTGATTAGGATGTGAAACTTGGAGGTGGAGATTAGGTTGAGATTTTTCAAAGGCTTTTAATGGCATCACATATGGAAGAAGAACATGCTAAAATGGCTTCCTGTAGGGCTTGACGTAGTGTCTTTTTTGGAGCATCCAAGCATGCACTCTGAGACTTGTTCCTATCATGCCAGCTAATTGTATCTACAGGTTTGAATGACTCTTGAAATGGGTCCAAAGCCAAGCTTTTTTGGCTAGCCTGTAGTAGTTGATCAGCTGAGGTTGAGTATTTTACTATTTTATGGGACCACCGGTTGTGCATCATAACATTAAGTCTGCCAATATATTGTTAAACCATCTTATGAGAGCAACCATGGTGGATTTTAGAATTTCCAAAGAACAAACATTTTATGGTTGGAATTCAAGCCTCAGGGAAAAATATGATGATACTGACCCTGACTATCTGTCAACAAACACCTTTTACAGCAAAACATGATATATACTACTATGAATATAAAATAACACATAAGTACTTCCTCATGGTGTGGTTTATTCATTATAAGAAAATTTTTCTTTAGAGCTATTATGCTACTTGATGGGCAGTCTTAGCTAGTGATCTGATGCAAGTTTTTTAGGCCTATTTGGCATAATATTGTTTTTATTCTAGAATAGAAAATGGAAGTTATTTTCATTAGTTAGTATATCCCCTTCTCCAATGTGATACTTATCAAATTAAGGAAGAGTTAAGTGTAGATTTAAAAAGAAACAACCAGCAAGTAGCATATTATTCCTTGTGTTCACCTTCATCTGACTTGTTTGAACTTTGGACAAGGAGGGATCTGTTCTAGGGAAGCATTTTTGTTGAGCCTCAAAATTGTGCTTTCTTTCATTCCACTTTACCTCATTTCATCATTCTTTTATCACTTCATAAGCCTAAAATCAATGAAGAATGATTAGGATTGCTTAAAGGTTACATGCAATTGATTAACATATTGTATTTTCATGATTTTTGCTATTTTAACAATTTTCTGCAAAATAGCTACATAATACAGGCATTCCGTAGCTGACCGCGCATTCCGTAGCTGATCCCGAATTCCGCAGCTGTTTTACAGTTTGAGTGGGTTACAGGTGTCGTCTCAAAGAAAGGCGCATATGGGAAAATTCCAGACTTCATCCACATCATTTCTTGCTCCCTACAAAGTCTGAGCACAATTCTACAGGTGGTTAAGCACGTGGGAATCAAACTAGGAATTAGACTCCTAACAGGACAAGGACAGTCCAGATTCTTTTACGTGATCATGATCAGAGTCCTAGTTTGGTTTCTATTAGGAAAGACACTTATCCCTTTATTTTCTCCAGTTCTGTTATGTAAATTTGCTATTAATATGAGATGCACTGAGGTACCTTGACACTCATTTACATTATCGGTGAGTTGTCTCGCATTGGTTAACGATTTTCATTATTGATCGGTAATCCAATGATTTCTTTCCATGCCCGACTTCGACACATTTATTCGCATGGTAAGAATTGTACCATGAATGTTGGCTTTGATGAAGACTAATGGTTTTATGGAATCAACAACAACTTGCAGCAGTGAATTTTATTAGTTTCTTGTAGCAGCATGTTCATACTTTTGTCAATTCAATAACAGCTGCGGAAAGTGGCAGTTTCTGCAGCTATTGTTGTAGCAGCCTGTTCTTGTTTTTTTGCAACTTTTTCCAGAAGGCAGTTTTGGTGCAATTTTTGCAAGAGATTGGAGCAGAAATAAAAAATTCTGAGCTTCTGGGTTTTCTCAGAATATGATAAATTGAGTAAGTTGTGGACAGAATTTGGAAAAAAACAATTTTTAAGGGCATTTCAGAAGGGTTTTTCAGGGAAATTTTCAATTTTCAGCGTTATGGACAGAATAGGACAGATTTGAGTATTTTTGCACAGCAGCACCTTTTCTTCATCAAAATGAAATTCTGGAAGCATGTGGCAGTAGAGAAGGTAAGAATACACAGTTTCCCATTGGAATCACTCAATTTGGCCTTAAAATGAGTCCGTGGCGTACTTTTTTTTGTTGCAACATTGGGCAGAATGAAGGGTGAAACAGGGCAGAAATTGATTTTGTCATAACTTTCAAACCGTGCATCCGTTGGTCCTGAAAGTTTTATGGTAAATGCATTGAGGTAGGGTGAATAAACAAAGAAAATTTCAGAAAATTTCAGTATGTATTCTTCAAGCAATTGGCCACTTTCACCTACAGCCATTTCTCATTTTCCGGGAGATCAGTGTAACCAATGGCAGAGATTTTTCGTCGGAAGATGCATAATAATATTGGTGACAACCTCAGAAAATTCCAGGGAATTATGATGTACCATTTGAGAGAAATTGCAAAATTCATTTCATTCTACAAGTCCATTCCACTTTCACTCCATCTCACGCCATTTTCATTCCATTTCACAAGTCATACTCCACTTTCACTCCATTACATTTCACATCCATCTTCCATATTCATACTTCATTTCTTCTTACAGATTGCATGTTGCAGCCACATCTTAATCAGAAGTTCTGACATGATTGTACAACCTACAAAGAGATGATGATTACAGGAAATTGAAGGATTCTGTTTTGAAGACCAATATGCTCAAAGAGGACCAAAGGAACAGCATCAAGCATAGCAATTAACAAGGTCAAAATTCTGAGGTAAATTGTGAAAATTATTTTAATAGCAAAAAGTTAAAACATGAAATAGATACAATGTGTATAATCATGTGTTTCCTAAAACAACCTATCATTCGAATTGATTAGCCATATCCCTTATCCAAAATTCCATATCTCACCACAAGGTCATCATAAATTCTCCATCAGATCCATAGCCACTTCATTTTCCCTTATAGCTTAATTACCTCCATCCATTCACTTCCATTACATTTTGCAGCCAATCCATCTCTAAGTGCAAAAAGGTAATTCTAAGGGTGAAGCATCATTCTTCAACTAATCCATCTTCAGACACAGAGATACAGTTTCAAAATAAAGCATTAGACTCTGTAGTCAATCTAGCTTCAAGCATAGAAAAGTAATTATGAAAGGAAGATAATCTGCATAGAGGAGGAATGGCTAATTGTTAGGACAGAATCAGTTGAAGTCAAGTATTTGGAAGGATATCCATAATTCAAGGAGCTACTACAATAAGAATGGAGGCTAAACTTTATAGAGAAATTTGATGGCTTCCATAAGGAGATTACAAAATCTTTTGTCAAATCTTTTGATGGAGCAGAAGAAGAGAAACTGACATGGTTATTGAAAATAAAATTGACACTCCACTACAAGAGGAAGATGAAGAACTAATTTCTGAAAAGAGATTAGGGCCAAAAGAAGCAGAAAGAAAAATTTGGATGTTTCAGAGTACATGGAATAAGTTTTGATGAAATTGCATGAGGACATGCAATAGTCTTGCAGTGGGGGTATGTTGAGCCTCAAAATTGTGCTTTCTTTCATTCCACTTTACCTCATTTCATCATTCTTTTATCACTTCATAAGCCTAAAATCAATGAAGAATGATTAGGATTGCTTAAAGGTTACATGAAATTGATTAACATATTGTATTTTCATGATTTTTGTTATTTTAACAATTTTCTGCAAAATAGCTACAGAATACAGGCATTCCGTAGCTGATCACGCATTCCGTAGCTGATCCCGCATTCCGCAGCTGTTTTAGAGTTTAAGTGGGTTACAGGTGTCGTCTCAAAGAAAGGCGCATATGGGCAAATTCCAAACTTCATCCACATCATTCCTTGCTCCCTACAAAGTCTGAGCACAATTCTACAGGTGGTTAAGCACGTGGGAATCAAACTAGGAAGTAGACTCCTAACAGGACAAGGACAGTCCAGATTCTGTTACGTGATAATGATCAGAGTCCTAGTTTGGTTTCTATTAGGAAAGACACTTATCCCTTTATTTTCTCCAGTTCTGTTATGTAAATTTGCTATTAATATGCTTGGGGAACCGAGAGAAGAAGGTTAGATTTTAGTTAGTTTTTGGCTTTTGCTGCCAACCGTGAATACTCTGTTTTAATTATTTTTCTCCTTTAATGAAAAAGCATCATTCTGTTGCATGAGCTGAGTCGATTTTGAATGTGATTACGTGCTACCAGGTGGCGGAGGGCCCCTGCCTCCTGTGCAGCTCTGTGTTTTTTTTAATTTAGATAAGTAACTCTCGTGTCATTCTTAGCTTAGTTAATTTTCTGAATTCTGCATTTTTTGTGTTCATTTGTATTGAAATCTACAGTTTAGTCTCATTCTAATGAATTCTTCCAAAATATCTGTAATGATGAATGGGAATTAACTGTGGTATTTTAGGAGTTTAATTGTGTTTTCATTTCAAACTGTGTAATTTCATAGATTAATGGCATGTCAATTTCAATAGAATACTCCGGAGTTAGAATGCATGTGGTTTAGTTCTGTTATTTCATTTTCAGTTTGATAATGACTTTCTTTAGTTTAGTTTTAGTTCATTTTGTTTCAAGATAGATTAATAGCATTCTAGCTTAGTTGTAGTCACTGTATTTTCAGATTGATAGATTGCACTCTCACCTAGTGTTATCCATTGCATTTTAAGTAGTATTAACTATTAACATTAAAACTCACAGCCTTCATTATTTACAAAACTTACTTTTGTTCTGAATCTATATTGATATATCATCACATGAACAGAGGTCAGTCATATTAGTTTAAGGCTTTGATTATCCTGCAAATCTTTTATAAATTCACCAATAGCCTTTTTCCCAAACATTATTCTAGAAAATCTCTAAATTTCTGAATAAGGCTTAGTAGTGATAAATCAAGTTGCAGAATAGAATAACTTCAGCATGATAGGTTAATTTAGATTTTTGTAATATTATGAGTTGATTGTTTAGTTAGGAGAACTTCATTTACACTTAGAATTCCATTTCTCAAGTTCATTTCAAGTTCATGTTGTGATTTGTTTCTTTGCCATAGAGTCATTATCAAGCTTTGTATTTGTTGTTTGCTAGTCATGGTTCAGGTTTGATTCTGTTTCAGTATTTGCATTTGTCATTTGTCATCCATAGTTTAGGCTTCACTCTGTTTTGACCAATAGTTTCCCTTCATTTAGCACTTAGTTATTTTCCTTTTCAAAATAAAACCATAAAACCAAAAACATCAGAAAACACTAAACACAACGAAGTAGGAAGAGGTTACTTAGGCACATATAGTGCACCACACTTCAGCAGTTTACTGACCCTGGTTGACAATTAAATGAGCTCAATTTAGGAGACTAGGTTGAGACCAAACAATTTTATGGCCTAAAATATGTTGGGCCTTATTGTGTAGGGTGTAGCTCCTTGCCATGATCAAGAGGTATGTTTTAAAGGGGGTTCCACTTGGCACATAATCCTAGGTTGCTTTATTTCCTAACAAATGTAATTGTTTTATTTTTTATTTTGTGGTTGATGCATTTATGGAGGGTATTTATAGTAACCTAAGTTTATTTATTACACCCTTAACCATTGTTTTCTATTCTTGGAGAGATAGTTGGGTCATTGGAGAAAGAACCTTAGCTGCCTTTTCTATTTTGAGATTGTAATTGGTTTGCATTTAGGATGAGTGATGAATCACCTAGATTGAAGGAGTGCTCCCTTAGTTGGCACCTTAGCACATTATTTAAGGTCACTCCCTTTACTAGAGCTTGTTGTAACTTACAATGGCCAAGTTGACCATCCTGCACACATTTTTAGGGTGTATTCTTAATGGGTGAATTGGCTACTTCCTTGGAGAGTATGCGCTAGCTCACCCTGATCTGCACTTGTTAAGTGTATTTCTCACATCTCTCAAGTAGTCATTACTCGCAAGATACAACTCAATTAACTGTATTGAATCAACAACATGTCTTACCGTGGAAGTTTCTTGAGTGCTAGGTTTGGAAGTAGTTGCTAGTGCTTGCAAATTTCTTTCATGTTTATCTTATGGAATAGGGATATTGTTTTTTTTTCCTTTCCATATAGAGACTATTTAAGCTAACCAAGTCTCTTTAGTTCTTATTCCAAACATTTAAATATGTCTATCTTTTCTAGCAGTTGCATGCTCCTTTCCCAAGTTACTAGTGACTTAGCTGCCAGTTATATTCAACAAACATTGTCAAAATGCTCAAAAGTGCTATTCCTGTTTGAACCAGAACACTAACAAGGAAGTCTAATGTTTGATACCTTGTGATGCTAAATATGAGTATGGTTCCCTCCGTATCAAGTTATTTTTTATAAGCACCTTCCTGTTGTTACATTAGTTTATATTTCACCTACATGGAAAAATTGTAAATTATCCTAGATCCATGATATGTTGAAAACATCGACCAACACAGGCCTTGCATTTCCAATCTCTAGCAGTTGTCAAAGAGATGAATCCAAGCTAAAAGATATGCTCTGCTTTCTCTACTGGAAAATTTCAATTCTTCTACAACATCTAGGCAATATTTTTCTGGTTCATGAGAACATCCAAGGACCATTGCACATAAGGGCATGTGTTGTATACTACTGCTTTGATAAGGATACACAATTTTTATTTCTATGTAAGAAAACATCCTATCCATAAATGGCAGCCTTGTCTAGAAGACATAAGTTCCCAAAGAACTGTGTTGAAACTATAGAGGTTGGCAGGATTACTACTTTATGCATGTTTCTGCTTACATTGAATGATATTTAGCAATAAAACAACCAATCACATGCAAGAAACATATTAACTAGCACTCACCCATTTCCTGGAACTTCAACTCCTTCATAACTTGACATTTTATCCACAAATTCCTGCATATTATTGGCTACATCTTCCACTTTAAAATCATTCATAGTCTCTCTTGAGGTAGAGTAATTCCCTGTAGGATTCTTTGATTGCTTCTGCTTAAGTCGATCTCTCTCATATGAATCTATTTCCTTCTATCTCTCTAGCATGGTAGCAGTCAGACCCTCCATTTCAAAGCCACATATCATCATCATCCGGTGGAAGGTCCGAACCCACAAAATTGGATAAGGAATGGAGCAAGGAAAAAATTTCATCAATGCACTCAACAAGAGCATGCATTACTTTGCTGAAACAAAAGAAAAATATCATATTCGACTAACAAGGAAGTCTAATGCTTGATACCTTGTGAAGCTAAATATAACTATGGTTTCCTTCATATCACCTTATTTTTGACAAGCACCTTCCTGTTGTTACATTAGTTTATATTTCACCTACATGGAAAAATTGTAAATTATGCCAAATTCATGATATGTTGAAAACATCGACCAACATAAGCCTTGCATTTCTAATCTCTAACAGTTTTTAAAGAGATGAATCCAAGCTAAAAATATATGCTCTGCTTTCTCTGTCGGCAAATGTCAATTATTCTACAACATCCAGGAAATATTTTTCTACTTCATGAGAACATACAAGGACCAATGCACATAAGGGCATGTGTTGTATAATACTGCTTTGATAAGGATACACAATTTTTATTCCTGCGTAAGAAAACCTCCTATCCATAAATGGCAGCCCTGTCTACAAGACGTAAGTGCCCAAATAATTGTGTTGAAACTATATAGGTTGGTAGGATTACTGCTTTATGCATGTTTTTGCTTACATTGAATGATATTTAACAATAGAAAAACCAAGCACATGAAAAAAACATATTAACTAGCACTCACCCATTTCTTGGAACTTCAACTCCTTCATAACTTGACATTTTACCCACAAATTCCTGCATATTCTTGTCTACATCTACCACATTAAAATTTAAAACCATTCATAGTCTCTCTTGAGGTAGAGTAATTCCCTGTAGGATTATTTGATTGCTTCTACTTAAGTCAATCTCTCTCATATGAATCTATTTCCTTTTGTCTCTTTAGCATGGCAGCAGTCATATCCTCTTCTCCATTGTAAAGCCACGTATCATCATCATCCGATGGAAGGTCCAAACCCACAAAATCAGATGAGGAATGGGGCATGGACAGAATTTCATCAATGCATTATTAGTATGGTAAAAGCATATGTTGTTGTATGCATAATCCTTCCAGTTTTAATAATTAAGGTTGCAAAACCCTCTTGAGAGGATAGTAATGATCTTCTCTTGAATTCAGTGTATCCTTCAATCTTGGCTAGTGCTTTTGCAATGATATCCACAGGTGAAAGATCATAATTCTTCACCAAATCCTCAGCTGATTGCCAAAAACTGGGAAGCACACTATCACTGACACTCGTAATACTTTCTGTAGCAGTTGAACCAGTAGATATAGCAACCCTCTCCTGGCTGAGGAGCAGATACATGCTCAAATTTTACACCAGCCTGCCTTTCTATCTGAGAAATCATATATTGCTTCTTTCTATCACGCATTGAAAAACCCTTTGTCCTTGGTAATGTTACAGTCTTTTATTGCACTCAGAGAATTGGTAAACCTTGATCAAGTTCGGATGTTTTCGTGTGCCGAAGATTATAAATAATGGAATTATAGGACTTCTTTCATTTTATTCTAATCAGAGAAAATAGTCACTACCTGGCTTCGGAAAATATGTTCTGGTGTCGACGGTATGACGACACAATACAAAATCTCTTTGGCTTATGACACAGGTATAATGGGCTTATTTTTGCGTAAATGTAGCCTCATCCTTTTCTACATGCCATTTGGCTGGGGCAGACCACGGCTAGAATAGAATCTTGGCGGATGGCTTAAATCACCGATCGTTTGTTAGCAACGCCCCAAAATTCTTTGAAAAATAAGTGAAGTTAAAGTTTTGGAAAATGCTAATTATGATCGTTCACATCTATTGCTCAGCAGTTGGTTGGCATGACTTCTACCTTTTGCAGAAGTATAGTAAATTGTCATCAAAGAGTAGACTGACCCTTAAATTATGGAATTTTGGCCAAAGCAAATTCTCCCTCTCAGATAGAACCGACAATTTATCATTCCTTGAGCTTGATGGTTGTACTGCTTAAAACCCAATTCCTCTTGGTTCAGGTAATGGTCAAGTAATTGTTCCACCAAAATCTTCCAAAGCTTGAGCTCAATCTCAACCTTTTATGACATTCCATTCATGTAGGGAAGACCACAGTGAGAATGGAACAATGGCAGATGGCCTGGTATTCAGTCAATCTCACCAGTGAATCAAGCCCCCGTTGGTTAAACCACGCTTATTTTAGAAAAAAAACACAATTGTGTATTGCCTTTGTGAAGATTTCAAATGAGGCAATGTCTCTTTACAGGTAGAAATATTATAACTGGACTTATATGGACAAAAACAATTTCCCTGTCAGGTAGAACCCACATGTTAACATGCAATAAGCTTCCTATATGCACCGCGAGACACATATACTTTCTCTCAGGGACCAGGTATAAGGAGTAACAATTCCACGAAAATCCTCTGTAACTTGCACCCTTCCTCAGTGCTTTGACGTGTCATTATGGTGTGGTAGACCACATCTAGAATGAAACTATGGTAGATGGTTTAATGCTCTGTCAACCTTACTTGTGAACGGAGGTCCTATTGGTGAATCCACATTTAATTTTGAAAAAAAACCAATATTGGCTACTATGAACGAGGTAATGTTAGAATGAAACTATGGTAGATGGTTTAATGCTCTATCAACCTCACCAGTGAACAGAGGTCCTATTGGTGAATCCACATTTAATTTTGAAAAAAAAACTAATATTGGGTACTATGAACGAGGTAATGTCCTTATTCATGTAGAATCCACACTTGATTTTGTAAAATATCTCAGTGTTAGTAACCGTATCATGCAAGAGAGAGCTAAGGAGTTTTAATGTGCTCTTGGTATGCCATGGGTTTGAATGTTAATTCCTCTGGATGCAGAACATCATTTTAACTTTTGGATATATAGATATATAGTGATGACTCCTTTTTATAATATCTATGAATTATTTTTTATGTCAGATCTGCAGAAATAAAAAAAAGTGGTGGATGATAGAAGGATTCCTTTACTTGAAGATGAAGACTCTCTGTAGGTTTCAGCTGAAATTTTAATCTGTGCACCCCCATGCCCGTGCCCCATTTTTTTATATTGAATTTGGAAGACCCATTGATAGAATGATTTATTGATAACAATGTGGAAAAACTTGTTTGAAACACCAGGTCAACCTCATTACCTAGCCGCTTTGAACCCCTACGCAAAAAATTACATTGGAAGCACGATATGAAATCTGACTGTTGTATTCTAGCTCCGGGGTTGATTTATGCAAAGGATAGCTCTAAAGAGTTTCAGAGCATTGAACCATGGTTCTAGATACTTATTGTCATAAATATAGTTTGTTTGTATGGCTTTTTTTAGCAAATTATTTGATAAGATGGTCTAGTTATTCTAGTTATTCCAATGACCTTTCAAGTCCTCCATTTCTTGTGGAAACTGGAGGAAAATTCAACTTGCATGTGATTCTTATGGGTAACTGGAGGCACAGTCGAGTGGCATATTTTTCTTATATTTATTTTTAGGCTAATGTTAGTAGTTAAAACTGTATGTTATTACATAAGCAAATATATGGATGTGTGTATGCATATGTTCATTTTGATTTCTTAAATTGTCTACTAGAATAAGAGTTAGAAGACCTAGACCAAACATTCCTTATTCTTCATGTTCATTCGTGAGATGTACCACAAAGTTCAAAGGGATTCAAATGAGATAGGCTCTTCTTCTCAAATTCATTATTGCACTGAACATTATACCATAGACATAAATAAATTTTTTTTTTTTTTTTATGGGCTTCAAACAGTTAACCCTCTTTGAAATATCCAACAATGGCCTTGTGATACTTGAAGTTTAGAAAAATGGTAAGAAGTGGCTTGAAGCCCTTGAAATGGGGTGGAAGTTTAAGATGTTTTCTAACATTTTTGATCATGGAATTTTTTTTTTTGAAATTATGGAGTGTGTAATAAAACTTTTAACTATTGTTTTTTGACATTATTAGTGGGATTTCAAGGAACTAAAGAATTGTGGATCTTTCTACAAATTGTTTGTATAAGTTGTATATGGTGTATGTATTTACTGTTATCCATGCAAGATAATAGGTTTTTCTTCCCCAAACAGAGGAGAAAATTTATTGATAAGTGCAATTTGTTATAAATTGTATTCTGCATCTATTTATTGCAAAATAGGTTTATCTTCATAAAATAAAGGAGGAATGTTACTCACAATTTTATTCCAAATTAAAAGATACTTGTTTGGATTATTCATACTTGAACATAGGTCAATTGATATCATACACTTTAAAAATGTATCTTCACATTAGGAAGATGATCCTTATGGATGTATTTTGGATTACTCATTGACATTAGTTTGAATTGTGATTGCTTAATTGTCAAAGTTTGACACATAAGTACTTAATGAGTTTTGCACTTCTTATTGAATATGAATCACTAGCGTGAGGAAAAACATGCATTGCCTTAATATAAATGAAATATTTATGAAAAAATTACAATTTACCATATTTTCTAGATTTTTTTGTGAAACTCTTCTCCAACAAATGACCACGTGCATAAATGTATTGCATATAGATATTCTCGCTACTCACTTGGCTCAAGTCATGTTTAGATGATAGGAAGTGACCTTAGTGTGTTTAAAGAGTACCTAAAGGGGGGAGTTGATGGGTAGAGATGGCCATTGAATAAAGAAGTCAAGAAGCCTTTGAAATCCTACAAGGACTTTCTCTATGGAGGCTCATAGAAGAAGTCTCATTTGAATAACATAGAGCAAGATAGGGGTCTCAATCCATACTATAATTAGAGTCTCCCTGGGTAGTTTACGTAGGAATGTATGTTTCTACTTCTCTTGGTGGTTCACACAGAATTATAAGATGGACATCATTGATGTCCAAACTACGTGCCGCAACATCAGTCGCAACTAGGAGTGCAAACTTTCCCAAACAGAATCCAGCAAGAATCACTTCACGTTGTGAATGTTGTATATCCCCATGCAAAGCACGAGCATTTGGCAAAGATCCAGCGAGTTCAGATGTGTCATTAATTGTCTCAATAAAAGCAATCACACTTCCCCCTTTGTTATAGCAGCGAATAACATGGTATAACTTGTGGTCTTGCTAAATATAAACCAGGAAGAACGATGTGTGTCACACCTCTACTAGTTTTCATCTTATCATCTCCCACAATATTTTCAGTTTTTCTGTCAGGTTTCAAGAACCTTGATGCAATATTATATACCCAATCTGGCAAGGTTGCACTAAAAAGGAGCATCTAAACCTTTCTTGCATCCTCAACTATTCCAAGAATGGTCTCAACATGTTCTACAAAGCCCATGTTCAACATTTCATCAGCCTCATCCAAGACATGAAATTTCAAGGATTTCAGATTCGACA
Source organism: Pinus albicaulis (assembly GCA_034641835.2). Lineage (NCBI taxonomy): Eukaryota > Viridiplantae > Streptophyta > Pinopsida > Pinales > Pinaceae > Pinus > Pinus albicaulis. The sequence goes on along the minus strand of CM076579.1, from coordinate 1,677,985,229 downwards.
TACCTTTTTCAATATGATCCTTAATGCGCCCAGATGTACCTACAATGATATCCACACCTCTACGCAATTCATATTCCTGTGGACCATAGTGAGCACCTCCATATACAGAGGATGAATGAAGGAAAACAACTCCACCATAAACCTCAAAGTCAACATGGACCTGATTTTCAAGCTCCCTTGTTGGAACTAACACAATCACATTGGGGGCCCTTCCATAGTTTGTATTCCTAACTTTGTCATTTGGACCACTTGTTAATGACTCCACAATAGGCAACACAAATTCCAATGTTTTACCTTGGCCTGTACAAGCTCGACCACCCATGTCCGAGCCATTGATAATCTCAAAGGTCATTGCCTGGATGGGGTAGAGTGACTCAATCCCCTTGGAATTTAGCTTCTACCTCAGTGGCTCCGAGATATTGAAATTAGAAACTACATTGGGATTCTCTTATTTCTCTTCCTTTTTTTCTTCTTCTTCCTCTTCAACATCGTTGCCCGGTGTTTTATTCTTCTTCTTGCTACACTTGGGACTGGAATCCTCACCTACGGAAAAACATCATATTTGACTAACAAGGAAGTATAATGCTTGATACCTTGTGAAGCTAAATATGACTATGTGTCCCTTTGTATCACCTTATTTTTTACAGCACCTTCCTATTGTTACATTAGTTTATATTTCACCTACATGGAAAATTTGTAAATGATGCTAGATCCATGATATGTTGAAAACATCGACAAACACGAGCCTTGCATTAGAAATCTATAGCAGCTGTCAAAGAGATGAATCCAAGCTAAAAGATATGCTCAGCTTTCTCTGCTGGAAAATGTCAATTCTTCTACAACATCCAGGTAATATTTTTTTGGTTCATGAGAACATCCAAGGACCAATTCACATAAGGGCATGTGTTGTATAATAATTCTTTGATAAGGATACACAATTTTTATTTCTTCGTAAGAAAAACTCCTATCCATAAATGGTAGCCCTGTCTAGAAGACATAAGTACCCAAATAACTGTGTTGAAACTATAGAGATTGGCAGGATTATTTATTTATGCATGTTTCTAGTTAAATTGAATGATATTTAGCAATATAATGACCAATCACATGCAAGAAACATATTAACTAGCACTCACCCATTTCCTGGAACTTTAGCTCCTTCATAACTTGACATTTATCCACAAATTCCTGCATATTCTTCGCTACATCTTCCACATTAAAATAATTCATAGTCTCTCTTGTGGTAGAGTAATTCCCTATAGGATTATTTGATTTCTTCTGCTTAAGTCAATCTCTCTCATATGAATCTATTTCCTTCTATCTCTATAGCATGGCAGGAGTCATATCCTCTTCTCCATTGTAAATCCATGTATCATAATCATCCGATGGAAGGTACAAACCCACAAAATCAGATGAGGAATGGGGCAAGGACAAAATTTCATCAACACATTCAACCAGAGCATGCATTACTTTGTTGAAACAAAAGAAAAACATCATATCAAAATCAAATAAGAAAACTTATCTTTCATACCTAGTCCTTCAAAAGTGAAAACAAGTACTTGTTGTAATGGCCACGCACCAAAGAAAAGAGTCTATTTATTAAATAGTATAATAAATATGACAAGAATAAGTTGTACATATCCTTCAAAAAAAGATAAATCTCCAAGAACACAATCAATCTCCAGAAAAACAAGTTAATAAAAGATTGGAAAATTTAACTAGCAGGTTTCAGTGCTCAAGTTCCCAATTTTAAGCCTTTTGCACCTACTGAAGTATATATCTTTCATTATATAAAAACAACAGGAAAAACCTTGATCTTACAAGACATCATTTAGAAATTGGTTTGTTTAATATCATTTGCCAATGACTACATTCAGATTTCAACATTGAACATTTATTTAAAACTACACTAAATAATTTCCTTTCTTGTTAAAAATAGAATCATGCTAAGTAAATAACAAGTCATAGTGCATACTATCTTTATCCTTAGAGTGAATTGCTTGCTTTTTTTTTGAATCAATAAATAAACATAAAATGTTTTTTCCTTTGAAGGTTTTCCACGAAACGTACTTTTCTATGTTTCACAAAGTAAGAATTTGTCTGCTCCATTAAACATACTTTTCTATGTTTCACAAAGAAATTGAGTGCTTCACATTGGTCACTATCACAAGAAACCAAACATAACAGGAAATAGATCCATATTCAATACCCTTAGGGAATGAATTACACTTCCCTGTCTCGAAGAAGTATACAAAATATCAATCACATACTCCATTTTGGTTATGTAGTTTTAATTGAAATTGGATCGTTACTAAGTTTATCAACTATTTGATTGGAATCTCTAATCATGACTACTGACATAGGAGAGTAAGTGAAAATATTTGATCACACCTTGCTATTTTTCAAACTTAACACAACCATGATTTGTCATACGTCAATAAAAAGTGCAGATTTAATTCTCAACATAACACAACCACACACTTTGACAGACTTAACTCAAGACCTGGGGAGGTTAGAGTTAAATACAACATTTCATAACATAACCATGTGGACGTCATTAAGGGAGAAGGTTCCAACACTAAATAATCTCCTGCAAAGGCTAACCAACCTAGAGATTGTTGAAGATTTTATCTTGTTTGCTTTGTCTTGAATTCTAATATGGCAGATGCACTATTGGTTTTTATTTTATAACCATTTTAATTTGACCTTATCTGTCATGTCCTGATATGGCAGAGCTAATATCAGTTTGCTTTTCATATCAATTTCAATTTTTTGTGTGCAATGGGAAAAATCCATGATGCTCTTTATTTCCAGCCATAGCATAGTTTCTTTAGTGTAGAAGGCTTTCTCAGTTTAAATTTTCCTACTGGTGTGTGTGATGTTGTTTGCAAGGCATTATAAATAACCCTTTTCTACCACTCCCATGCCATTTTTGACTTGTTGTGGTCCATCAAGGGTGCTCTTGTTGGCTGCAGTCTGTTGGACTTCAGTGGTCTCAGGTCTACATATCCTGTGGGGGTGTGGTGTTTCCCCTCACACCCTTTTAGCATTTTATAGGTAATATAGGTTATTTTTTCTTCTTGACCAGACATATGTCACTCCTTTGCATGATGCCTGAAAAGTCACAAAGGAATAGTTTGATTTCTGTTTCACTGCCAGGCTCATGCTGCACTCTTGCATGAAGGCACGTGTCTTCATTAAGGGGTGCAATTTGATTGTGTCTGTACAGCTATGTTTTGTAAATCACACGATTCACTAGCTCATAGGTAGCATGTTTTAGTACTTAGTCCCAAAGTTACCCGCCATTTATATGTTTCTATGGCAAAAGCCTTTGTGCTATCCACCCTTTTTGCATAATATGCTCATTGTACTCATATATTTTTTATCGATAGAACTTGGAGGCACACATGTACATGTGTTTGGCCTCCCTCCTATAGACACAAATTGAATTTAACATCCCCCATACTAACAATATTAGAGAAGCATGCATACAATTTTGAATTCGATTACAAGAACTTATGTTGCTTTGTACATCAGCCTGTGGACTAGTGGAAACCTAAAGAAGTTTTTGTGACAATGACACGGTTTCAAATCCTAATAGGCATGCTCCTGAGTCCTCCCTTGCATGAGGTTTTTTAGGTGTGGCTCTTGAATATATTGAATAATATTGACATATTCAAATTATGGTATGGTCCTCGCAAGGTACCAGTTCTTTGGTCAAATGTGTTGAGGGTGGGTAGAGCTTCTTACCGAGTTTACCATCCATGTAAAAACAATAGGCTCATGTTTACGAATAAATAAAATAATTTCTTTAACCTACCGACATATTATGGTATGGTGCTGGCAAGGTACTAGTTATTCGCTCAAATTTGTGGGTAGATATTCTTTCCAGGTTTACTATCCATGTAGAAAAAATAGGTTTCCAGTTATAGAATAAATAAAAGAATTTATTTTGTTTATGAACTACTCTCACTGTTGATAATGTGTACTTAAATTAAGGTGGTAGTGCATCAGATGGATCATCTGTGTCACGTGAAAAAAAATTAGGCTTACCTGACTCTGGAGAAGAGTGTGGTATTTCTATAATAGTCCAATGCTTCATCCATGAGCTTCTTATGCTCCTTCAAACCTTCAAGAAGACCCTAAAAATAACCCTTATTCTCTAAGCTTCTCCTAAATGCCTCCCATCCAATGTCTCTACTCCTTGTTGCTTTTAGTGTCGAGCTTTGGACTCCAGCAACCCATGAGCCACTCAATCCAAGTTTTGGATTCTTCGTTTTGAACTGATAATGTGATATCTGTTGATACAGCACCATCCACAACTTATCTTCATACCCAAATCCTCCTCCTTGTAATTTGGAGATGATAGAGGCGGCATATGATAGAAACGAGATGCCTGAAAGGTTTGTTGCATGAGTTGAGCATACATGGCCCTTGACATCCTCATAGATACATCCACCATCTCCTTATTGCCCAAAAAATTCTCCATCCAAGACGTTGCCTTCAAGGAACCCACGTTCTAGTCATAAAAGGCCTCCACCGCCTTAGAAATCAAGTGCACCTCGTGCTTCAGAACATGAGCCATGCTCAAAGGAACTTGAAACTTTAACCTATTCATGTTAACCCTAGATTTATCGGGATAACCCTTAATACAAATTTTTATAGCATTCTGAACAACATCATTAGCTATGGTTTGCAGAAACCACTGGTGAGAGCCCGTAAGGAGTCCCATACTGAGGGTTTCACCAGTAAATGGTAAAGGACTACAAAGGAGTCCCATACTAAGAGTTTCCCTCATGAGAGCCCACAAGGAGTCCCATACTGAGTTTAAAGTGATTGATCTATTTGTCTGTGGACCTATATCAGTTATCTAGGTCTCTTTTCTTTCTCCACTCTTTTCCTCACCTACAAATGGACTACAAGGTTTTTTGTGGGAAGCAATATGGCCTACCAAGTATTGAGAGTAAATCAATGTTTATAAGGAGCCTCTAACATTGTCTCTTGGAAAGGGATGATCATGATAGTATTGGAGGATAATAGGGTGGGAGATTGTATGAAAAACACAATTCCACCACAGCAAGATCCCCAACAGTTGGCCCAACATAATAAGAATGACATCAGGGCCTATTTGATAAAATTAAATTTTGATAAATATTGTTTTTTATCAAGGAAATTTTTTTGGATTCGCCTAAAAATATTCACTTGTTATGTGTATTGCAAATGTGGATTTCAAAATCAGAATATGATGAGTTTGGCCCCTCAATTGTTCACAAGAAGTGCTTCTAAAATTTTGGACATTTGGTACTTCTATCTAGGAGGAGAATTGGATGCCTATGCCGTGGTAGTTTTAGGTTCGATGGAGGACTAGCATTGTAAAGAGAGGATTTCTATGTTTATTTGTGCACTAACTATCCTAAGTCAATTTTGGGGCTTGGGTGATTCATTAAATATTTTGTGCCTATGCTAAAGGATTGCATTGGAATCCTTACATTGGAAAAATTCAAGTTGTGCTAGTATTTTCCACCCTATTGTGCTTGATCCATTATATTTTCTTACACATATTCATATGGATTGGAAAATATTTAGCATGTGTGAAATGTCTTTGCATGATTGTGATCATTGTAAGAAGATGAGTTGTTACCGTGTTGTTGAAAACTTGTTGCATGTTTTGTTTTCAATTTCTTCATAGGATTGTAGCTTTAAAAATAGCACTTACTTCTCACATCATAATATTCCTATAAATGACTTCTCAAACTCCGTTTAACCAAATAAATGCATCCCAACTAAATGGGTGCATAGTCATTATCTCAAATTCATTTGTTATCACTTCGAAAGATTGGCACAAAAAACATAATGAAAAGATGGGTCATTTTAGATACATCTTAAGAGAAGAAGCAATGGATTCAATAGCCATGAGATAAAATCAAAGTAAATAGGATCTTGTGAATCGTTGAAAGGCTAGACACACCACTAAATCTAACAAATTGCCGATATAGATCAGTGATAAGTACCTTGTTCCATTGTAATTACTATTTCATTTGGTAGCCCACGACCATTAATGTGAAGAACATCAGGATTACCAATAGATCTGTGCACATCAAGTGTTCTTCTAAGGATCTGCCAAAAGATAGAATATAGTCAGAGATTGATGCATTGCAAGAGAACATTCTGGTGGACAGGCTGAAGTTGAACATAGCAAGACTCTTTAATTCCAAGAGATGTACATGTTTTAGGGATGAATTAATAACTTACTGAAATGTTGGTTGTGTACCAGTCACCTATAAGCAGAGTTATATCACCATCAGGATGAGGGAATGGAACAAGGATCAAGGCCCTGCAAGCTACACTTAGTCCTCCGAAGCCCCCTGTAGCTTTCTGCAGATACAAGGATGGAAAGGAATAGTAGCTACCTATCTTGTTATTCACTTGGAACTTGTACATAAAATTATTTCCTGGAGGTATGAGGCAGCTTGTGCTAGGTACTCCATATTTCCACGAATTTCTCCATTATCCGGTGGTCTGTAATCTTCTATAACAACTAGGTCCTCACTAGGAATGTACATGTATTATTTGATGTGTTCTACAGAAACAATGTAGTTCACAAATGTAAATTGGTTTTGTATACTTTCAGCAAACGATATGTTCATTAATGATAAACCATAAAATAATGCCATCCCAATGAAACCTTCACTAGTTCAAATTGTTAGGAATGATCATCTTATACATAAAAAAAAATCAGTAACAACAGAAATCACCCACAGTTGACAAGTAATTTCATTGTTCATACCAGTATTGAAGCTGCACTATGGGAGTAGAACCATAGTAAGAGTAGAGGAGCAAAGAACAGTTTCATTTAGCACCTGTAGACACTAAATCAACCATTCAGTGGCTCAGAAACTGTGAAAAAATGGGCTCGATTTTTTGTCAATAAAGTCTAAGTTCTTCTTCAAGAACTGATCCTCAACCCTGAAAGCCATAATGGTCATTTATCTTACTATGGACTCGCCAAAATGATCTGCAATGGGTTATTTTGTTGCACCATTTAGTCTCATCAGTTCTTCAGCAGAAGAAAAATTTTCTTCTCAAATATCATTGTGTTGTCTCCTAAATTGTGCATTGTCGGCATGCCATTTCCCTAATTCTTCCTGCCACTCTCCATAGACTTAGTGGGTTGAATTTTTTAATGTGATTGTGGCTTCAGAAAAGGCACGAATTAGGGCGTGAGTTTATCAGTTCTTTGGCAGAAGCAAAATAGTCTCCTCAAACACGACTGTGTTGTCTCCTGAATTGTGCATCGTGGGTGCATTGTGGGCATGCCAATATTTCCCTCATTCTTCTCGCTTCCCGCCACTCTCCTGATTTCAATGTGATTTTGGTTTCATAAGGCACAAATTAGGGCGTGACTTTTGAAAGCTACTAAACTCTATTTCTGATGGCGGGACTCTCTTTGTGTTAGTGGCTTTGACAAATAATGTCCACGGTCTTTATTTGTCCGATTTTCAAATATGGGTATCATTTATTGTTTATTTTGAACAAAATTTGAATGTGTGTTTTATTTGAGTGATGTGGAAAAATAAAAATTTTATGTGTAAAAAGGGACAATCCCTATATATATATATATATATATATATGTAATATTTATAGTAGAAAAATTCTACAATAACGGGTTTTTTAAGAGAATTTTGTGGAGAAATTTTAATAAGAGAAGTAATAAATTAGGGTAAAAAGGATTATTAAGGGAAAACGAGTAATAGGTTGGTTGGCTTAATTGGTTATTATCAATGTTGTAGTATTTGTTTAGTTCTTTATTTCCCCTATCTAGGTTCAAATTTCTGCTAAGACATTTGTCTTATCTATATAACACTGGAAAGGACATAGAAGCCTCCAAGGCATAGGACCACCACGCAAGTGTATCTCCAAATGTCTTGAACATTCTTAATAAATCACATGTTATTAGTGTATACTAGCATCATATTGGATATACTTTTGGGTTATAGTGGCAATCATTCCAGTTCATCTCAACTGTACCTCAAAACACTTTGATTAATTACATGTGTTGGGTTTCTCTATAGACTTTTCCTAGAAGTGAGAAAGAACATGAATTTCATTAATCTAGAAAGGTAGTTTCCCCAAGGAATGTGACCAGCCCACAACTGTATTTAGAGATGTCTTGACCCTTGCTAAATCGTATGTTATTACTATAGACTTACCACATATTGAATATACTCTTGGGTTACAAATTAATGGAAATTATTTCAGTCCATCTCAAGTGTAGCTCAAGTCACTCTAATGAGTTGTTGATCTCAAGTTTCTCCATAAAGTTTTCCTTGAAATAAAAGAAGAGCATGTCTTTCAATCTTTAATTGGATGAAATACATATCCTCCTTGTGAAGAATTTCTTTACTTCATTAAGTAAGGGTTGATAAGTATCTTCTTGGTTTCATTGGTTTCATCAAAGAATTAACATTTTATTCATCAACTCTTGACAATGAGAAGATGAATTCTAGTGTGACTTATCATGTGTGTGTTGATGTTCTTTTTTCAATTGTAGTTTTAACCTGCACGATTAATTTGGTTTAAGTCCTTTAGGTAGTCATCAATCACACACTCAGTGCCATGCGCACCAATCGAAAATTATGAAATTAGTGACTAGGTGACTAAAAACGTTAGTCACCACAATTATTCCAAGTAAATTACTACTAAATTTGAACAATTTTAAGTGACCAAACTAAAAATGACTAACTGAAATGACTAATTAGTCATTTAAGTTAGTCGTTTTTAGTTTAGTCACTTATTATCTAGTTGTATATTTTATCCCTAGACTAAATTAGTCATTTAAGTTAGTCATTTTTAGTTCGGTCACTTAAAATTTCTCAAATTTAGTAGTAATTCACTTGAAATAATTGTGGTGACTAACGTTTTTAGTCACCTAGTCACTAATTTCATCATTTTTTACTAGTGAATAGCAAGTGAATGATGCAGGCCCGAAGAGAAGGCAGAAACACATGATAGTGTTGAGAACTGAAGGCGGAAATTACAAAGTAATGGTGTAGTGAACCGTGAATTGAAGACGCAATGGATTGGTTGGATCAGTCAAAAGAATTTTAAATAGAACCATGAGTCAACAGAAGACTGAAACGTGAAGAGGATTCGGGAAACCACATATGGTATTCGTGTGGATTAAACATGGTAAGCAGTTTTATTGCATTTGAATGCGATACACCTAAATGAGAGACAGGTAGCATTGCTGGAATTCCAATACCACCTATTTCGTGCGCCTTTGGGTCAATAAAATACTGGAGTAAAATGAACGCGATAATCGTTCGATCATAAACAGTTGAGATCTGACGACATTCGCATTTGAAGTTGCGTGGGAGTTAACCATGGTGTGGACCCGATGACGTTAAAAGGAAGCGCTGAATTGGAGCGCGATATCAAGCACTGTGCATCGGATCTGGATCATTCAATTGGACGATGGAGATTGGATTGCGAAAATGAAAGGTGAGTTGTAGATATTGTGGGACTTGAACCAATTAAATATGTTGAAATTTGGGTTTTTAACCAATGTATGGAATGATAAAGCTGTGGCTGAGAATATATATGTGTATGTAGTACTTTGGATTTTAAACCAAAGTCAAGGTTTTAAATCAAATGAAAACTTAAGTGTGGGCCGAAGATTTACTTTGGGTTAAATGCAAAGTTCGAATATTGATTTGATGAATTAATGAAACAAGTTTTATTATATGGTTTCTAACCATAGGGTAAAGAAAAGAAACAAAGCTTCTGCATTACATTTTATCCAATATGGGGGTTATTTTGGTTTAAAAATTGAACCATGCATTTTTATATGCATCAAAAGGTGAGAATGTGGGTTATTGTAGCTTTAGGCTGCATCACCTAGTGTAGGGGATAAACGGTTCAAGTAGGCCAATCTTGACATGAGTTACTTTGAACCCTACCTAAAGCCTAGGTACAAATACCACAGTAAATCCATCTTTCCTCTCTCTCACCTGCTTGATAGATATGCACCTATGATGATAATTATCATGAAGTATTCTACATGTGAGGGAAGGTTCTCCCGTCTTTACTCCTACCACATCAGGCTTCTTATGCATTTTACTAGAGTGAGGATGATGCACATACCTTATTACCTCTACAGAATCATTGAAAAAATGTCATATATTGTACAAAGAAGATACTATCCTCATCAGATGCAAAGCCTTTTTCATCATTCCTTGATCAAGATGGTTTTCATGCACCAAATACAGCAAAATGGTATTCCATGGGAGGCCTTCATTGCCAATGAGGTGTTTACTTCACCACAAGCCCATCATTAGAAAAATGCACCTTCATCATCTCATCCTCCTATTCCTACTCCTCCATCACCTCCTGTTGATCATACATCTCCATCCACTCACATTCCTTTGCCCCATGATGACCCTCCTTCATCACCTTTTCACAATCCCTCACCAACATCTCATGGTACTAGTGCATCGAAAAGTGGCAGTGAGGCAAGAGGCAGTGAAACAAGTGGCAGTGAGGCAAGTGGCAGTGAGGAATATGTCAGTAAGGCAAAGAGCATTGAAGTAGATGGTAGTAATGATGGAAGTCATGATGACAGTGAGATAGATGGCACTAAGATAAGTAACATTGAGCCTTTTTCTTTGACCTACCAGAGGGGAAATAGGCATGTGTTTGCTACCCTTAAGAGGCAAGGGGCCATGCCTTCTACATCAACCATGCAGCTTGACAAAGGTAAGGAAAATGTCATTTATGAAGAAGAGGAAGACAAACATGATACTAAACAATAATTTCAGCTAATCCACCTTGACAGTGATGATGAGAATGAGTAGAGGATCACTAACATGCTGCTCAAGAGCAGATATGCCCAGATAAGAGATCTACAAGCCAATCTTGGTAGGGCCAACAATGTGATCAACTTCTTTGAGGTGGAAAACCAACAGTTAGAGGCAGAGAAAGCCATCTATGAGGTCAGAGCCATCACATCTTAGAAAGAGGCTAGAAAACCAAGGCTAAGCTATATGGGGTCTTGGAAATTCATGATGACATTGAAGAGGAGGAAGAAAAACTTCCTAGGATGAGGCCAAGGATAATTGGTTTGAAGAAAGCCTCAGCCAAAGAAAGGGAGCAAGAGACAACATTGGTAGAGCAGCTCACTCCAAGTGAGCTGCTTTCCATGGAAATATACTATGATAGGAAATAGTGGCTAGAGAGTGAAAATGTGCACTTGGAGGATTAGCTGGAGAAGACCAAGAGAGACCTTGACATGCAAAAGAAGATGGCAAGGCATTATTCCTTAAGAAACAAAATTGCAAGGGAAAAGCTAAAAAGATCCCTTGCTAAGATTCAAGCCCTAAAAGAGGCAAAGGAAAAAGAGAAGCTTGAAATTCTTGTTGATGCATCCCTACAAGCATCCCAGACATGATAAGCAAGACAAATCCATATTTTGGCATTTTTTTGAGTTTTTGAAATTTTTGATTGTTTTGAAGGGCTAAGCGCGCAGCACCACTGGAGATGTGCTCATTTTTGGGGCACTCAATATAGGAATGGCTTAAATTTTCATGTTGATCATTCTAAGGATATCACTCACAGAAAATTTCAGCTCATTTGGAGAAAAACAAGTCCTCCAAAAGTGCCAAAAACAAGCAAAAAATCACCTTTCTGCCCTACTTTCAGCACTAGCGTTGCGCCCTAAGTGGTCTTAGAAAAATTGGTTTTTGGCTAGGAAAATGGACACCAATAGAGAAAATAAAGGCAGTTTTGGAAACTAGAGAGGAGAGGATTTCCAATGAGCTATCATGGAGCTCATTTGGACACCGGGAAGGCCTCCAAATCTCATATGCAAAGGAGAAATATTCCCAATTTTGGCTTTACGCCCTTTACCTGGCACTATGCCCTTGAACCTTGGTGCTACGCCCTCGCCTGAAAGTCAGAAAAACACACAAGGAGTTAATGAAAAATATATTTTGATGGCTTTGAAGGAAAATCACTCCAGAGTTAAATGAGGAGTTGTGTTAGAATTTATTTTTTCATTTATTAAGTTAGGATATTTGTGCCTTAGGCCTTGCATGGTCTCATAGGAAAAAATGACATTTATGATGTAATTAATGACATTTTGAAATCCTAGCTATGGTTTTGATCCTCATTTGCAAGTTAAATACTGCATGGAGGCCTCATTATTCATGTTGGTTGATTTTTTAGATAAACTTCATAGACTTTGAGTTGTAACGAGTTTTTAGCTTTGGAGCATTGTGAAGGTTTTGGATTGAATATAAATGAGACAAACACATTTACAGGATTCATGAACATGGCTAATGGTGATTTCTTTCTAATTTAGTACTTGTCATATTATGTTTTACATATTGTTTCATCTTTCTCTTGCAATAGAATAGAAAATTTAGCTTAAGATATGATGTTAGAAGCACCTTAAGTCTATCTTCTTCTATTGCTCTAATGTTTTCCTCTGCTAGGTCAAATTAGAGAATTCTTAATTTCTCTTTAGTCCCATGCAACTCGCTTATCTTAAGAATGATTTAATGGAGCCAATGCCAAAGAATTTTATGGTTAGCCATGTCCTTTGGTATAACTTAAAACATTGTTTTTGAGGTATTTTCATTAAAGTATTGCTAATAAGGGTTTGGCTGAGGAAGTTTATGGTTTGCCCTGTCCTTTAGTCCATCTTAAATAGTTTCTTTGAAGGTATTTCATATTTTGATTAAGGAATTTAGGAATTCCCTGCTCTTTTATCATTACTATATGTTATCTTAAATGTTTTCTTTGCTTGAAGGTGAAATCACTAGAGAATTTACAAGTTCCTTACTCTCTAGGGTTTGTTGGATTGTTATCTTAGGGTTTACTTGGTGAAATTTGATCAAAGAATTTTATGGTACGCCTTGTCTTTGGTTATTTGTTTTGCATAGTGATCTTAAAATCCCTTCTTGTTAAATTATTTGTTAAAGGATTCTTAATTTCCCTTTAAACCTACTATGTTCACAACTTAATGTTAATTTCACTCACATAAGCTACTTAGATCCATTTGGCCTTGTTAACTTTCCCTTTGAAACAGCCTTGACCCATTGTTGTACTTTTCAATACCTTTTGCAAACTCCATAGCCCAATGGTCTTAATCTCTCTCACTCTATCTCCTCTACTTGACAACCTACCCAACCAACCAAACAAACAAACAAACCCTATCATTATAACTAGCCTAAAATCAAAACCCTAAAATCAATCAAGTTTACATCTTTTATACAAATATAGAGAGAGCCTCTGTGAGTCTAGGAAGGCTAGGTCCTAGGGCTCCAAAGCTGGTTTGATGTTACCCTTGTTCAATTTGGTCTTGCCATTCTGACAAATTACAGGGAGCCAACAAAAGGCATTTTCAGTTTTGAATCCTTCCTGTGATCATGGAGTTCATGGTTTTAGAAAAATTCAATGGTCTAAATTTTCCCTCATAGAAAGTAAAAATTCAAATGCAATTAATGAATAAAAACTTCTAGGGTATAGTGAATGGTTCAGAAGTAGTAACTAGAGATGTCGAGTTACTTGAATGGAAAAATAAAGATCTCACAAAGCTAAGTCTATTATTGGACTTGCCCTTTTAGATTCACAACTACATCTTGTAGATCTCACTAAAACATCAAAGGAAATATGGGAACATTTGGCTCAGTTATTTGGTGTAAAAACTACAAATGCAAAATTTTCCATAAAGATGCAATTATTTAGTTTGAAAATGAATGAGGAGACATATATGTCCAGTCATTAAAATAACTCAATGTCTCTTTTAAGACAATTAGGTGAAGCAAGTACTAAGGTGGAGGATGAAGATGCTAAAGAAATATTACTAAATAGTCTTCCTTCAATTTATAGTAATGTTGTTTTCACTTTCAGTCAAATGTATACCCAAACATTTCATGAGACAATTGCAGCACTTCTGGCAGAGGAAAAGCGACTAAAACTGGAGGATGCAGAAGAGAACTCTCGTGTAGAAAATGCATTTCCTAGAAGATCAAGGATGAGAAAGAAAAATGCAAAGAAAGGTGGAATTGAATGCTACTATTGCAGGAAAATTGGGCATACAACGTGGAATTGCGGAAGTCGTGATAGTGATCTGTTAAAAGGGAAGGAATCAACAAATATAGCCATAGATGAATACCCATTGATTTCTGATGATGAATTCAATGAAGAGTATGAACCTCTTAAAATCTTTTAGAACAACTATAGTTCAGGCTCAACATGGATGGTTGTTGAGATAGTATGGCAGTTTCGGATCTAGGGAAGGATCCCTCATTAGTCGTAGACATGGAGTGGTCTCCTAATGAGGTTATGCGACAGATTGGGATGTTGTCCGGTAATTGACTTCTGGAGGTCCTTGATTCGGGAGTTTAGTAGCCAAACTTGGGAATCCAACCTGCTGACAACACCTTTACGAGGGTTATGAGGCAACTTGATGGAGCCTATATTGATAAGCTGAAAACTAGTTAAAGAATGATTGTGTATTTTGTTCTTTATGAGTGATTTCAATAAATTCATGTAATGTAAGAATTAAGAGGGGATGTTGGAATTAATGCTTTCATCCTATTTGAGAAGTTGTTTTGCAATGGTTGAGAAATTCTCTCAACCTCTCTCTCTAATTTAGAAATAAATTGGATCTTAAAAACTTTATTTAACAGAATAATCTGAATGTAATTATGTGTATGTGTTTTGATCACATACACCTTCTATATGCAACATATGAATACTCTTAAACCATTCTTTATCTTTCACATTATCATTATAAAAATATATGTTAAACGCTCATCATTGTGATACTTACTCAACAATGATGTTTCAATAGCTTAATCTTTATTGTCTTTGGTGGAGAGTTACCCATCAATATATTTTTAATTTTCTTTAATGGACAAATAGCCATCACGATATTGTGTTTTGATAACAGGCTTTTTGGGCTCCAAATCTACATTGGAGTATCAAAGTTATCGTTTGTGGCTTCATTAAATTTTAGTGGAAGCTTCACACAATTCGATGGGACAACAGGTTTCACACATTGCATTTAATGTATGATTAATCTTTTTAAATCTGAGTATTTTACATTTAAATAATTTTAGATTTTTAAATATTTTGAACCATTTTTACAGATATAATTTAATTTTACTAATAAATAAATAGATTATTTTTTTATAAAACAAATCTAAACTGCAAATTTTAAAATAATAAATATATTTTACTATTTAAAAACACAATTACATTTATATATAATTTAAAATATTATTTAAAACATTTAGTAGTCAAAAACGAAAATTGGTTATACTATCTACTCAATATTTAATAACGTACAATTTGATACATCATGGTCGTGTTATATGCTCAATTTATCAATTTTCAAATTCTTAGTAAAATCAACAATTTTATATTTGATAGTGATGTGATGCTTCTTTATAAAGAATGGTTACAAGCAATGTGAGTAATATAGAACCATCATGGAGCTGTTTTCCTTATTAGTCACCTATTAGCCATCATTTTAGGGAGGAAAGTTTTATGAAGTAAATAAATGAACGGTGAAAGAATGTTAAGGCTGCTTTTGAAGATCATAATTTTAGTTTAAGGCTCCCTTTGAAGCTTACTTGCAGTTAAGAATTCAACCATTGATCACCTAAAGCTCTTATATTTGTTCCTAAGAAAGTGCAATGGAAAGGTAATAAAATTATTTTTCCTTTTATGCATTATATAAATTATAATTAAATTTGTTAAAGTAATTTGAATTTCGTAGAGAATTTGTTAAAGTAATTTGCATTTTGTAGAGACCGGCTATTTTTCCTTCATATGATGAGGTTATTGCATAATTAGTGATACCAATAAATGATAAAAATAGGGCGTCTTCTCCTTCAAACATTGTTTGGATTATTGGAAAGGGAAAGGAGAAGTACATATATAGTATAGTAGGATGATGTTTGGTTGTTGATGGTTTATGTAAATAATGTTTTGTTACTTGAACAGAACAAAACAAAGGGAGTTTTCTGAGACATTTTCATGTCCAAAAATATTTTAGAAGTAATTTAATGTAAAGAAAGGATAAAATTTAATGGTAATGTGTATTTTAAAAAGAGATATAATTATCAAAATTTATGGTGATGAGAGGTAATTTTTTTTTATAAATGCTTCATTTTTATCTAATTAATTGTACTTATAATTGGAACACTTTTGGGGGAGAAAGGAGCAATAGGGCACATGAAGGTGTGTTGTTTGGTTAGAATAAATGCATAAAAGTTCATCTATGGAGTTCGAAAGGAGTAATAGGGCACATGAAGGTGTGTTGTTTTGTTAGAATAAATGCATAAAAGCTCATCTATGAAGTTCGAAAGGAGTAATAGGGCACATGAAGGTGTGTTGTTTTGTTAGAATAAATGCATAAAAATTTATTTATGGAGTTCGAAGTTGAAGATGATTTCCTTCAAAGAAGTAGTACAAATTTATTAATTTTTTATTATATTTTTACCATCATAGCTCCATCTTAATTGTGGATCTACAAAAAATGGATAGCGATCAAATCTCTCAAAATGGAAACCTCTATTTGACTCTTGAGGAAATGTTTGCACCACTAAATATTCAATTTCTATGTGTTTTTGCTAGGTACAAAATTAAGGATCTATGTTGGTTTTGAGCAACACAATAATAAAATGGTTTATCTATAAAATTTTTTCCCATTTCTATTAAATAGCATATACTTAGTTTACATTGAAAATTTTAATTTAGGATTCATTTTGATATACAATTATGTTATTAGTCTTGACACTATTATTTTTCCATTGAAAAATGCAACTTATATTTTTTAACTTTGAAAACTAAATATTTATTTTTTAATATTATTAAAAAATCAATTTTCAACCATTTGATTATACCATAAGTTCAAGATCTTATTGCAACGTTGGCACAAGATAATGCCATGTTGATAATTGTCCCAAATATCTTACGCTATAATTTAAGGATATGGTTGTAATATTCATGCATTATGATAAGATATTCTTACAAAGTTGTAAGGCTATTTTGGAATAGTGCTAATAGGTGTAGGGCTTAAGTGGAAAATTTTTACCTTGAAAAAATTCCATGTGATGCCTCAAATTTCTTCTGAAAGGTTTCATACCCCAATTTTCCAAACCAAGACCCAATGTTAAAATAAATGTTGTGAGATGATTCCTCCACTTTTCACACTCTAAAAGAATTATTATGGTTGAAAAATAATATTATGATCCTTTTCTTATTGTTCCTCCCTATTTTGGGAGGTTTTGGTCACCAAAATATTGTATTGAATGAGGTGAGAAAATTCCTGCTCCACCTTCTCTTGTGTGCGCTTCAACCTTACCTAGAAGATATCCTTTTCAACCCTATGTGAAAAAGGTCATGATGCCCCTCTACTATACTTTTGAAAATCTTCTACAAAATTGTCTCTTTTTTTAACTCTTCGTGAGAATCTGGTTTGAAATCCTCAACAAAATGGATGACTTTTTCCTCTTCTTGATCTAATAAGGAGGGCTCATATAGTTTTAGGTTCTATAGATTCACTACTGAGTGAATGCACATGTATAGGAGTATAATAGATCTATAGGATTATCTCCCAGGTTCTCAAGTATCTCAAAGGAACCATATCATAGTGCCTCGATTTTCTTACAAAGACCTTGTAGCCTCTCATTCAATTATAACCATACTCTCTCTCCTACCTTAAATGACTTATCCGTTCTATGTTGATCATGTTAGACCATGTAATTTTCTTATGGCTTCTATAGTCTCGTCTATACTTGTAGATGGATTTTCCTAATATTCTCAACAATTTTTTTACTGTGAAGGAATCCCCCCTATAACATCGTCCCTCACTCCTCCATTTTACACATGTGTAATATCCAAAGGTGAATGTGTAAAATATCCAAAACAAGTTTCAAATGGGAACTTACCAATAGAAGTGTGGAATTCTCTATTACACGAGTGTTATATATATATATTAGATTTTCATCCTAGGCCTTTGGATGCTTCAAATTGTAACCCTAAAAAGATACACCAACGTCCTTTTGAGTAATTATATTTTCCCATTTCTATGTGGATGGAATTTTATAGACATATTTTACTATGTATCCATATTTTAGATAATGTAATCCAAAATGCACTAATAAATATTATGCCCCTATTTTAAATGATTCCTTGGTATCCCAAAGTACAACTAGACCTATCTAAATAACATATTTGTTAGTTATTTCTAGTTAATGGTATTTTTAGAGAGCTTTGGACATATATCTTGTTGAACTTGTCGACTAGCATTAATAAATCGTCATGTACCTTCTTTGTTGTTGCTAACTCTCCTACAAAGGCCATGGAAATTATTTAATAAGGATTAGTAGGTACCTGTGAGGAATGATGTAGACCCTATTTCGTATTACTAGGCTTGCTAGTACAACAAAGCATGCATCTTACTATGAACCTAGCTACCTCATTTTTCATCCTACACTTATAAAATATCCTTTCATGTTGTTCATTGTATTCCCTACACCTAAATTCCTTGCAACTTTGTAGGTGTGATCCTCCTTAATCAACTATAGTTTCTCAACATTGTGAACACATACTTTATCTAACCTACAAAGTAGCCCATTCTAGAGATGGTAATCAACATTTTTCTAATCATCGTGCACATGGATATGGCTCAACAACTACTGAAACACCTCCTTGAACTCCTTACCTTTTTTGTAGGTCTCTCTCTAAACATCATTGGTGTAAGGGTCCATGCACATAAGTGTCCCTAAAGTTGTGATGTTTGATGTGGGTGGCTGTTGAGGAGGTAAATCCCCTCTACGGACAAAGGCGATCCCACTAGCCCTAGATTGGGTCTAGCAACAATTGAATCATGCAATGAAGTTGGTTCCTAGTTATAAGAAAGACAAAGATCGTGATAAGTAGCCTACCTTAAATCCTACGCTGTTTTTTTCGAGGAAGAAGTGGCACTCTTCGTCCTTAGCCTGACAGATCACAATCCTTCCATTTGACACGTCCATATACCTATACACATGCAAATAAACGAAGACATACAACATAATATTCAAATCATATAACTATATATCATTCAGAGAAGATATAATTCATTGCATTACATAAAAGAGTAGACACACGAATGGAACCAAAATAAGAGTCGCTTATATTATAGATGACAAAAAGGGATATTACAACCAAGTGCTCTGACGCAATGATCTTCCTTTGGTAGGGCTTGCAGCAGAGCGCGTCTCAACAAAGCCTATCGGGGATTTGGACAAAGCTCTCTCCCTTACGGGGTTCTCCTTAGCTATAGTTTCTTTCTTAATTTTCAGCTTCCAAGTGTTCAACTAGCTTGTTAATGGAGAGGGCAGGTTTTTATAGATGGAGGAAGGGAAGTTTGGATCCCTATAGTTATGGGATAGGTCCTATCTCTTAGGAAGGTTCCATGAGAGGTGGAAAACCACTCCCTATACATGGAGATCCGGAGCCAAACCACTCAACTTATTTTGATGATTCATTCTGGAGTTTGTTAGAATCAAAATTCCACCATTTATTTAAAAATAATTCCTTAATAGGCTTGGTGCGAGTGAAACATAGAGACAGGGCGCCAACTGGCATGCCCTCTAGTGTGGATTTCCCCCATTGGCGTGAGGGATGAACTAGTCAGTCGTGCCAAGGAAAAAATATATGTTTTCAGGTTTTTTTAGAGGAAATGTTCTTTAGGAGAATGTTTGTCCTTATGTAGGAGGATGCCATGAAGGTGTTTTCAGGACATTTTACTGTCCACAGGTCACAGGAATAGTCCTTTAATGTACGGGACGAGGGATTGCAGGGACATTGACAAAATTCTATGTAACAGATGCCCCCTAAAGAATGAGGTCCGAGAGAGAGAGAGAGGGGTGAAATGCTTTATGAGAACGCGTCCAACTGAAAAAAATGTTGTTGGAATACCTGCAAATACAAATACAACTGATATCTCTGATACATGATATGTGGTATGGGCGCAGCCATCCATAATAGAGTGTACAATAACCAGGATCCAAGGGATGGACGTAGCCATCCAACAAAGAAGGATCAACAAGTAGACTCAAGTACTGTCGCAACCATCGAATCAAATGAGTCATGTAATCAATCATGATAATCCACAACAAATTTGCAGCCTAGATTTTATCAGACAAGATCCAAGGTCTTGCGCTCCATCTCAACCCGAACATAGTACAAGTCTGAGCATGCAAATAAGTGAGCTGAAGTCAAACATGCAAGAACATTGTCTGATTACCGGCCAATAATGAAAGTTGTTAACAGACACGAGAGAAACCACCAATAATGAGGATGGCCCTCAAGGTACTATAGGTAGAATCCATAGAATGTGAATAGTGAGCTGGCATCGAACACCTGGATCGAAGGCCAATAATAAAAAACTTTCATCGGATGCGAAGAACCTGCCATTGAGGCATGCAGGCTCCAAGGTACCCGAAGGGAGTCTCTAGATCAGATTCCTGGATAACGAGCTGAGTTTGACAGGAAGTGACCTTGATCGAAGGTGGGCCATAGTGTTTCCCATGTCAGCTACATGATACAAAGGAACATGATGTTTGTGAATCAAGATCAGGGAGAATCAGAGGGAGGTTGAAAACTGCAGCGGCCAACTTCTCTTGAACATATCGACAACACGACACTGGATTTGGAAGTATTTGACATCAAGGGATTTGAGGTCATAGTGACGTGGCAAAGAGCAGATGAGTGGTCAAAAGAGATTACCCAAACCCACGAAGGAAAGTAGATAACGAGACGAGATGTCCCCAACAATGTAGACAAGTGCCATGTTCAAGAGCTACATACTGCCGACACGACTATGATACTGGTTCTATTTTCCCCCACCATTCCTGGCGAGTACCCCAATTATTTTTTAAAACAAGCTTGAAGGGGATAGCATATGCTTGCGATATAAGTTTGTCCTTTGGAAAAATCAAACCTACTACATTTAACGAGCCCTAGGAAGGAGGAACTCGAGTAACGTCATTACGAGGGATTCTGATGTCATTTTTTAATGAGTCTGATTAAGGAAGAACTCGACATCTTTTCATGCTTAGAGAGTTTGAAAAGACAGTAGAAAAGAAAACTCCATCAATCCCTTTTCGTAGATAGTCCCTTAGATCCGAAAAGGTAGAAAACTGTGTCTGAGACAACCTCCTAGTCGTGATAGGCTAGGGTATTCCTTTTTTGTAAATAATCTATCCCAACCCGAAAAAGGGGTAAACATATATTGGGTAGATATCATTTCACATCCATTTAACGAGTTCAAAACGACAAGAGTCTGGACAATATTTTCAGTTTTAGAGAGTCAGAAAAGAGCTGAAAGATGACTCCTCCTGGAGGAACGAGTGGTATTAAGGGTAGCTACTGATTCCAGTAATGGTGGAATTTCTCAGAAAAAGTAAAGGTTAAGAGGCTGGCTAACAATACCACTCATTGCAACGGTTCCTCAGGAATGGGTAAAGAAACCAAGTGAAGGCATATTATCGACCAAGCAGATAGTGACGATGGAGTGAGAAAACCAAGGCTCATTTAGTAAAAGCAAGCTGACAAAATGGAAATCACAAGAGGTAAAATGGGGATGGTTTCATTTTTACACAAGCTTGAAACTTTAATAAACTATGCTTGAAACCAATTTCATTTTTACATAAGCTTGAAACGGAAACAAACTACACTTGAAAAAAGTAAGCATGCCCCCAGCATGGTGACTCAATTCAAGGTACATGCCCCCCAAGCTTCAGTCCATAGGCAGATGGAGTGAAGGTTAAAATTATGATATCAATAGAAAGACTCGACTGCAATTTTACGAGATCTCATCAAAGACTTGAATTGAATAGAAACATGTTTCATATTTTAACGAGGTTGACACATAAAAATAACTATCCTCAGTGAGTTAATTCATTTTTTTATGAGGTTGACATAGAAAATGAACCATCCTCAAATCCAAATTCATTTTTTAACGAGGTTTACATAGTAAATGAACCATCCTCGGAATGACCTTGTTTCATTTTGAGGGAGCTTGACACAAGTAGACGAACCATGCTCCAACAGAACTTGTTTCATGGTTTAAGGAGCTTAAAAAAAGTAGATGAACCATGCTCCGACAGAACTCATCATAATGAATAAGAAGTCAGAGCTTCCAAGGGTCGCCCGTCTGATGGAAGGAAAACATCTTGGAAGTCTGGACCCAATGCCCCTAGCACATGATGTACAATGGCACTATCACTTAATACGGGCACAGGACAAGTAGCCACATAATTGACATGTGTCAGGGATGATAGAACCAATGGATAAAGATATGACAGGGATGATGGTGGACTAGCTACCATATTATGACCAAAGAATGCAAGCTGATCGATGGTCACGATCCGACCTTGGTGTGGAAAACAAATCACACGAAAGAGGGAGGAGACAAGTGTTCCCATGGCATAAGTATAATCGCAGCCCAAGAGTAAATTAAATTCCAAGGGGCCAGGAACAACCATCACATCCATGTGGACATTTTTCCCTCCCAAAGTAATAGGCAACTTCGGAAGGATCCCTACCGGTTGACTAGTTCTTCTATTAAATGCCAACAGATTCTACGTAACAGGCACAAGTGGTAGTGAACCGAAATCTTGCCAAGTATTTGAGGGTAAAATACTAATAGGCACGCCTTCGTCTATAATGGTGCTGGGTACGACCAGTTGGGAGGCCTGTACCGTGATCTCAAAGGGCACATAAGAAGGAAGGTGATAACCTGCAAATCGACCCCAATCAAAGGAAGCGACGAAACTACTTGGAGGGGCTACCATCGAACTTAGATGGTCTTCCGTTGGTGTTACAGGATAATAAGGAGCATCCTCCATCACCTTCATCATGGAGGTAGAAGGAGTATCCTTCGGGACCTCCATCATGGGAGGCAGAGGAGTAGCTTCCTAAGATATAGGGATAGGAGAATAGTTCTCCAAGTTCGAGGAATCTGAAGAAACAAGAATAACCTAAGGGATGTGAGATCCACTCTCAACAGAAAAGACCTGGTGTACCGTAGATGGGGCTAGCTCAACCGATCCCACGACCAATGGTTGCCCAGGGATCGATTCATGATGCTGAATTTCCGGGGGAGCGGGATTAAGTAAGGATGAATCTTAACTAATCATTGAATCAACTGGTGAAGGAATCAAAGAAAGTTGTTTATAACTAGCCGGAAGGCATGGTACAGAAACATTTGAGTTGTCCAAAACTCTCTTGGCTTCATCCATATACGAACAAAGGTGAATGGCATGATGCCCTTCACACAACTTATAGGGATTGGAAAGCTCACCCTGCTTCTTAGGATCTTTACCAGCACTAGCTGAAGACGTGCCCCCAACCTGAATCTCGAAAGCCAATGGAAACGACGGACGACTGTTGGACCATACTTGGAGCACCTTGGGAATGCCAGGGAAATCTTGAAGAATATGGTTTCCTTGGCACAACATGCAAGGGAACTTAAATTTCCATGGAGGGTTGGAAGTTTCATCGAGAGTAGATTTTTTAGGGGCAGTAGCCACAGCCTTAGCCTCTCACTTATCTAAATTCTTCTTCTTATTCTTCTTCTTCTTATTCTTAGCCACCTCGATACTAGAATTGAAACTTTCACCCAGCGAAGTAGAAGATGAGGATGAAGAAACAGGAAAAGAAGGGGAGAGGTCCACCTTCAAATCAACATGACATTGCTCAAGCGGAGGAGTGGATGTTATGGTAGTCGGAACACTTGAGACTAGAGAGGTTGAAAAAAACCAAACAGGCAACCCAACAGTTAACCCAGGGAGGAACAATGTGGCCATATAGGGAGCACCAATATTTCCTAAAGTAGTAAAAGGACTAGGACTCCCTTCAGAGGGGACTCCTTGATTGGAAAACTCCGGAAAAGTTGCCATAGTAAACAACCTTGAAATAAAACACTAAGGACAAAAATTCTAACCAGGAATATTTTTCGGGCGATTAATTTTTAATAAATTGAAACCAGACTCTGTTGTTTCATATTTTAAGAGTCGAGAAATGAGAAAAAGGTGACTCTATCGCTTTCAGGTTGGACACGAGCTTGAAAGGACAAGAGCTCGATGATATTTTAAGTTAAAAAAGTCAGTAAAGATCAAAGTGACTGCTCTGGTAATCTAGGTAAATGGGTGTACCACATATCTGTGAATTGCCATATACACCTTGGTAAAAATGAAAGAGAAATCAACCAAGGAATTAATGTACGTGTAGGTAATCTCCCCGAATGTTGTGTCTGGTGTATCACGGGTAAAAGGTGGTAGACTTGACTTCCTATGGATAAAGGATTTGCAACCTAATGGGGTCTCCCTTTATATACGCGACGGTACGGGGAGCACAAGTCCATACTAGCACTGTCTAAAGCGAGATGGAGAGTGACAGCTACTAGGCTTAAATATGCCAGAACACGTCTCTACCTTAGACTAATAGATGTTTCGTTAATGTTTCAATGTTGCCCTAGGTTAATTCAGTAAATTTTAAAGTTGATCTTCAATTTACATTTCGATTTCAAGGCCCTATCGAATGTTGGATCTCATAAAACCTCTAAATGCAAAACTACATGCCAAAAAATATCATTTTATTCAATGAAGAGCTATCTACGAGAGACTTGGGAGCTTTCAAATGACAAAAAATGAACACACAAAAACATCCACTACTCTCTAGAGTTACATAAGACTAGTAATGCGAAAGAGCATTTAATTTTCACTATGCCAATCGAAATACAAAATATTTTGTTTTTGTATTTTTCAATATATTAGAGCAAATGCACACAATCAAGACTCAAACCGATGACGAAATCCCTCAAAGAGAAGAATAATCTTGAAAGAGACTCAAATAAACCGTGTAATCTAGGCTTGGAGTAATACAAAGTGAGATTGAACGAAAGAGAAGGAAATCACTCAATAAACGCAATGATTCAATGGAATCTAGCAAGATGAACGCAAAGAAGAAAAAATAAAATTGACTAGGCAAGCAAAGACCCAAAAATCCCACGGGAGGCTTAGCACACTGAAGCACCTAGAAGCCTCGGGGCTAGAATGTAAAAGTGATAGAAAAAGGTGAAAAACTGGAGGACAGGGGCTAAACATAGTAAAAAATGACTTCAAAGCACTCAAGCAATCATAAAAAATGAACCAGGACCAAAAGTCAAGCTCAGAGAGGCTAAAATCAAGAAAACCTTAACACCAAGCATAGTTGGTGAGCCTGTTTGGTTGTAATCTGTGCCAAAAAGGCATTGGCGCGGGGCCCTAACTAGCAACAGGCTCCAGTTGGCATGACTGTCAGGGGAAAAACTGCACCAATCGAGTTTACCCTTGAAAAATGATGAAAATGGACAAATAGAGACTGGAACTGGTATTATGGGGGCTGAACAAGGTTTTAACACCAAGGAAGATGAACCAGAAAAGAAAATAAATTAATCAAAAGCCAAAAAACAACCCAAATGAGGAAGGACTAAATCCCACTAATTCCACAATGGAGTCGCCAAATTTTTAAGGAGGTAAATCCCCTCTACAGACAGAGGTGATCCCACTAGCCCTAGATTGGGTCTAGCAACAATTGAATCATGCAATGACGTTGTTTCCTAGATATAAGAAAGGAAAAGATCGCGATAAGTAGCCTACCTTAAATCCCACGCTACTGTTTTCGAGGAAGAAGCGGCGCTCCTCGTCCTTAGCTTGACATATCACAATCCTTCCATTTGACATGTTCGAATACCTGTACACATGCAGAGAAACAATGACATACAACGTAATATTCAAAGCATATAACTATTTATCAATCAGAGAAGATATAATTCATTGCATTACATAAAAGAGTAGACACACGAATGGAACCAAAATCAGAGTCGCTTATATTATAGATGACAAAAAGGGATATTACAACCAAGTGCTCTGACGGTATGATATTCCTTTGGCAGGACTTGTAGCGCAGTGCGTATCAACAAAGCTTATTAAGGATTTGGACAAAGCTCTCTCCCTTACGGGGTTCTCCTTGGCTATAGTTTCCTTCTCAATGTTCAGCTTCCAAGCGTTCAACTAGATTGTTAATGGAGAGGGCAGGTTTTTATAGATGGAGGAAGGGAATTTTGGATCCCTATAATCATGGGATAGGTCCTATCTCTTAGGAAGGTTCCATGAGAGGTGGAAAAACACTCCCTATACATGGAGATCCGGAGCCAAACCATTCAACTTCTTTTGACGATTCATTCTGGAGTTTGTTAGAATCAAAATTCCGCCATTTATTTTTAAAAAACATTCCTTAATAGGCTTGGCGCAAGTGAAACACAGAGACAAGGCACCAAATGGCACACCCTCTATTGTGTATTCCCCCCATTGGCGCGAGGGATGAACTGGCGAGTCACGCCAAGAAAAACATCTGTTTTAAGGTTTTTTCAGAGAAATTTTCTTCAAGATAATGTTTTTCCTTATGTAGGAGGATGCCATGAAGGTGTTTTCAGGACATTGTACTCTTCATAGGTCATGGGAATAGTCCTCTAATGTATGGGACGAGGGATTGTAGGGACGGTGACAAAATTTTGTGTAACAGTGGCCATGGAAATATGCCATACAAATTGTTTGTGTTTCCCTTCTTATATTTGATCACTAAATTAAATCTATATAGGAAGCCCATCAACTTGTAATTATTGGTATGTTGGAAAGGATCAAGTGGCTAGTGATTTATTTGGATTACTATCTCCTTTCCCATTAGATAGTTTTTCTCTTCTTCATAACTTTTGCGAGGGCATAGAGCTCCTTCTAGTACTTAGGGTATTTGATAAATCCCCCATGAAATACTTCAATATGGTAACATAGAAGCCTTCCTCCTTACATCAATAGTACGGCCACAATATACCCACTGAATAGTTTTCCACTTTCAAGGGATAGTACAATTTTGGTAGCAATAGAGTCAGTGCTTCGTTGATATTATTATTTAACTTCTAAATGTCCCTCTACTAATCATTTTTTCCATTGAATAATCTGTCCACCTATTTTTATGGCATGTAGTGGTGATGCTACTTCTAGAAATGAGGTTATAAATTTTCATAGGTATAATCTTATCTAAATGAAACTCCTAACCTCAGAAAAATTAGTATGAATTTACCACTTCATAATGGCCTCCATCTTGTTATGATATATCTTCAACTCTCTCCCACCTCTTACATATCCTATACACACCAAATACTACTATGAAAACTTCACTTCTTAAAATTTTCCAATAGATAGTGCTTCTCTAATGTATCTAACACCTACATCAAATGCAAGATGTGCTCCTCACATGTAGGATTGTATATCAATATAGCATCCAAATAGACAATAAGAAATGATTATATCAAATGATAAAATATATAATTTATTAAAATCATGAATGTAGTTGGTACATTGTATATGCTAAACGACCTACCTAATCACTTATACAAAAATTTTCTGGTTTTGAAGGAAATATTCTAGGTATCTTCTTCTCTAGCTTGAACCCAATAATACCCTAAATTCAAGTCCAACTTGGTGAAGAATTTGGCTTGTTGCAACTGGTTTAGTAGATCATCTATCTAGGGAAGGGGGTACTTGTTCATGACCATAATTTTATTTAATTCCCTATAACCAATAAGCATCCACCAAATCCCATATTTCAATCGCAGAATGAGGATGGGTGACCCACATGGTGAAGTACTTAGTTGAATGACACCCTATTCTAGTAGTTTAATAAGCTTCTTCTTCACCTAATTTTACTCTATAACAAACTAGCTATACAACCCAATTTTTACCAATGGAGAGTCCAACAGAGTAGATCTTGTGCTCCACTTCCCTCTTGAGTGGTATCCCTTTAGGCTCCTAGAACACACCATTGTATGCTTGTATCAACACTTCCAATTGGTATCTTTTTTCCTTATTACACCCATGTAGTGATGACTTATCCCTTATGTACTCTTCTATGAACCGATTATCTCATAAAAACAACAAGGCATACTTCACTCTATAATTGATCAATGTTTTAGCCTGGTTGGCACTTATGGGTGATATCTTGGAATTTCCCTAATGCATATTGAGGATGAAGGATTTTATATCCTTATTGAGGGAGTTTCTGTTCACTCTCCACATTAATTTCACATCCCTCATTTACATATAAGAGATCCTAAACACTACTCCACATACACCAAGTGCAATTACATCCAACTCCAACACAAAATTCAACATTGATAGAAAATTTGATTTTTCACTCTTTGTTTACCTTCATATTTTCTCCCTTATTGACCCATTGCAATGGATATGGGCTAGGAGGGTCATGAGTCTCCAATCCTAGTTTCTTGAATGGAAGAGTTCAATGATTTCCTTGTTTTGATGTTGATGAAGGGTACTTAGATTCAACCCCTTCTACATTGATGCACACGAAATATTCTCATCCACATCTAAGCTATGATATTTTTCTTCTTGAGTATATTTCTTTATGTTCTTTGGGTTGAGCTCTAGATGTAACTTCAAACAGTTTTCCTTTGTATGGTGGTAAATGTTACAATGGTAGTAGTGGTTGCTACAATCATTTCACTAGTGTGGCTATTAGTTTTTTCCTTTTCCCACTTTTCAATTCTTCTTCCCCTCCTTGGAATATTCTAAGTGCTCCTCCTTCTTTGTCCCACTTGATTACCCTTTCTTATAGCCTATTTTTGTAGATATATTTCTTACACTCAAGCTGATCCGAATGATGTTAGTGTTGTTGTGCTAATTACGCTTTCAGATTCTTCATACAATGTCTTATGTGTGCTTAAGGGTTAAAGTTATCTTGCAAATTAACAATTCTCTTGAGTTTTTTTCATGTAAATTTAATGGTCAATTTAACATAAAAACAAAGTCTTAAAAACAACAAATAAAGTATAGTACATCACCATAAAACACATCAACACAGGTATTTGATGAAGGAGTTCACCCTTCCTGGGCTACATGTCCTTGGTCCAGATTCCATGGCTTGGGCCTCTACATTATGCTCAAATTTGCAAAATGACCTATTTATAATTCTTTTCTAATCATGAAACCTACACACATGAGTCCATAATGCCCAAAAATGGTCATATAGCCTCTTTCTGCACCTGATTTGGTCAAAAAATATGAAATTTATGACCATTTCCATTTTCTCCACAATTTTAGGCCTAAATTTAGCTAACTGGAGATAAATCTGGCTAGCTGGATTTAAAATGTCAGTTTTCTGCTGAAATTGGAGACCAACCAACTTAATCTTCATAAATTTAAATAAATGTGGTTAGCACTAATCCCACGCTTAAGATAATCCTGAATTAATATGTGGATTATTCCCTAATTAAACAAGTTTATGGTTTAATTAAACACAATTTAATATTAAACTCCACATTTGTGCTTAGCTCCATCGGTGGTCTTTGCGCTGACTCACATGAATCAAGGGTTGGCCCCCACGTCCCCCACCATTCAAAATTTCAAAATTTAAATACATATGGAAATAGTATATTGTTAAAAACTAACATATGGCAGAAAGATAAGGTGTGGCGTTGGATTATGGGAGGTTGCAGGGTCAAACACTGGCGCCTCCACCCAAATTCAAACAAAAATTTTAGTCCACAATCCAACCATGGGGGCAGCATGTGGCAGCCCCAGGGCGCACCACAGGTCCTCACCTAATTGGCTCGATTTTAAACCAATATAAATTTTCCACATAATCTGAATTCTCAACCAATACCATGCTTCCACTTGGCAGCTCATCATTCGTCATAGGAAAATGACAAAAATGACCCTGCCCAGTCATCATGCCAAGTCAACAGTATGCACTGCTGACTAGGCACCTATGTATCCTTTTTTTAAAATTTTCCATATTTAGCAAAGCGAATATAACTCATTTCCAAGAGCATATAGATTCAGGTTGATTTTTTAGCAGAAAAATGAGCTCCTTATCATTCCTCCCCATTGGAAGCTTTTAGACCCAAAAATATCATATTCATTTGATGAACAGGTGAGGGTACAGTTACCTCACCTTCCCAATTTCAATCCATTTGGCCTTTGAAGGATTTTTTCCTTTAAGCCCCACTCGAAGATAATCGACACTTCCTCTTGTCAATGTCAATGTCCTCCTGTCAAGTATGGTGTCTTGTTGTAGCTCAACAAAGAAACCTGCAGAAAAATATTCAATAGATGGAAGCTTAACATTCTCTTCTTAATCTTCAATCAAAGAAGGCTCATACAAACTCAAATTTTCAACATTAACAACTAAATAAATTTTTATATATGAACGAAAATCAAGCTTGAAGGCATTGTTACCAATCTTTTCCAGAATTTTGAAAGGACCATATTTGGATTGGTTTCAGCTTTTTACCTTCTCCTTGAAGCCTTTCCTTACCAATGTGAAGCCAAAATTTGTCACCAACTTGAACCTTTTTTCATGCCTCGCTTTGTACTGGCCTTGAATTTTCTCCAGTTGATATTGCACTATTTGATGAATCAACTGAATTTTCTCTATGAGTTTATTTACTTTATCTATGTCACTATGTCCATCGATAGCTACATATTTCCCAAATATGAAATCTAATGGTGATTTTGGAAAGTATCCAAGACATGACCCAAATGGCGATGTTTGAGTAGAGGAATGTTTTTCATGAATGTAATGCAAATTTTCATCCCATAACCTAGGATGTTTGCCGCAATATCCTCGAAGTTGTTGTGTTGACCACCTCGGTTTGACCATCTATTTGTGGATGAAAGTTTGTACTATTCTTAAACTTAGCTTCCATCAAGTCCCACAAACTTGAAAAAAAATTCCCAACAAATCGAGAATCTTGATCACTTACAATAGATGTAGGCAACCCAAAATGAACCCAAACATTTTGAAAGAAAAGATGAGTTGTTTGTTCAGCTGTAACTTTATTTTTACATGGCATAAAAACACACATTTTTTTGAACCTATCCACAACTACATACAAATAATCATGACCTCTTTTTGACAAAGGAAGACCTCCTACAAAATCCATAGAAATGCTCTCCCATGGACGTGAAGGAACCGAAAGTGGTGTGTATAATCCTAATTT
This sequence comes from Pinus albicaulis, assembly GCA_034641835.2. Taxonomy (NCBI): domain Eukaryota; kingdom Viridiplantae; phylum Streptophyta; class Pinopsida; order Pinales; family Pinaceae; genus Pinus; species Pinus albicaulis. The sequence goes on along the minus strand of CM076579.1, from coordinate 1,677,954,109 downwards.
CCTATTACCAGGCTTACTAACTATACATAAATAACAACATTTAATAAAACTTGACACACTTTCAAACATACGATTCCAATAACAATATGCTCTAAATATTTTACATTGTTTTGCTTACACCAAAATGTCCCGCAATAAGAGAAGTGTGTTCTTCCCTTATGACGTTCACTCTGTCACCCTATGCAATACAAAGTTTGCCCAAATGACACAATAGGTTACTATTTAAATGGTAATATAATTCCTCAACTTGTCCACCTTGACTTAATTTTTCATAAACATCTTGAAAGACATTGTCATATGCATATTGTTAAATGTAAATTTCATGTAAAATAGAAGTATTCCTGAGTAAAGTAGTTTCATTAATAATAGGCCTAGAAATCATATACCTTTCTTATACCTGATGACGAAGTGGAATTGTTGCAAGAGTCCCATCCATCGAAAGTGCCTTGATTGCTGCAATTTAGTTTTTGATTGCAAGTATTGCAATGGATGGTGTTCGATGTGAATGATGGTTTCCTTTCCCATCAAATAATGTTTTACTTCTTCACATTTTGAACCAATTCATATATCTCCTTGTCATATGTAGGATAATTTATCACTGCACCATTAAACATTTATGAATGGAATGAAATAAGCTTACCATGTTGTAAGAGGATTGTTCCCATGGCATAGTCACTTGCATCGGTCTGAATCTCAAAGGGTTGTCTCAAGTCCGGTAGTCCTATTATTGGAGCTAAATTGATCTTATTTTTCAAAGCATCAAATGATTTTTTCTGATTTCCTCCACACTGGAAGAATTTATTAACACTATTCAATGAATGTAATGAAGCTTCAATAGAAGAGAAATTAGCAATGAACTTCCTCCAATACTGTGCTTCTCCTAGAAAACTTATTACCTCTATGATTGAAATGGGTGTAGGCCAATTCACAATGACCTCAGCTTTAGAGGGGTATACATTCATCTCAGCTCCTCCAACAATATGTCCCAAATACACTAAATAAGTTTTACCAAATTCACATTTATACATCTTAAAAAAAAATTGCTCTTTTCTCAAGACATCAAGCACCTTTCTCACATGCATGACATGTTCTTCTCGTGATTCACTGAATATCAAAATATTATCTAAGTAGACAATGACAAAATCATTATGAAATGGTCTCAATACATCATTCATAACTCTCATCATGAAAGTAGTTGGATCATTGCAAATACCAAAAGGCATAACAAGCCACTCAAACAATCCTTGTTTAGTTTTAAATTTGGTCTTCCATATGTCCTCTTCAGATATTATAACTTGATGATAACCACTTCTTAAGTCTAACTTAGTGAAATACTTTGCATACCACAATTGATCAAGAAAATCATCAATCCTTAGGAGTGAATAACGATTCTTTATCGTGATTTTTTTTAGTCCACGGAAATCCACACACATGTGCCATGTTCCATCCTTCTTGGGCACCAATACAATCTTTCAACCACATCGTGAGGTAGATGGACAAATTATACCTTTATTCAAAAATTCTTGGATTTTCTTCTTGATTTTTTCACTTTCCATTATCGACATGCGATACATGCCAATGTTAGGGAGTGGAACATCTTGCTGCAGCTGTATCTCATGTTGGATTCCCCTCTTGGGAGGTAACCCCTTTGGTTCTTGAAACATCTCGATATACTGAATTATCACATCAAACAAATCAGATTTTAGTTCATCATCACAACCTTCAAAATATTCATAATCCTTATCAGTCTTTTGTTTGATCATTAGAAGCACAAAGTTTTTTCTTGATTTTACTAGTCTCTTCATTTGCTCAACATTAACTAAAGAGAGGTTTAGCTTTTTGTGATGAGCTCTCACAATATATTCCACTCCATATTTGAACAAGTGGTAATTTTTCTCATGGTGATAGGAGACTGATTTCCTATCATAGATATATGGACTACCTAAAACTATTCTTGATATCTCAAGCAGTACAACATCTAACTCAACTTCATTAATGGAGTTTTCAGTAATTGCAAACCAGAAAATACATTTTCTTGTAACCTATAAATTTGTATCCTTGGTTATCCAACCCAAAGGGTATGGCTTTTGATGAGGTAAGGTCTTAGTATTAAGATTATTGACTAAGTATTCAGATATTAAGTTCACTTGAGACCCACTATCATATAGTGTGTCGATTTTTGTATGTTTTGAGATCACCCTTACATGAAAAAACTCTATTCTTGTTTCTTCACTTGGAGTGTTATTGTGACAATTTGATGAACTAGTAATTGCTATTGCTTCTTTTCCTTTTGTGACGATGGCTAAAATTTAAGTCATATCCAAGATCCTGTTGTGTGGTAGCGGTTGTCTTTTGTTTCCCCTTGTTGTTGAATTTCTTAGGCCTCAATTATGGATGAACCTTCCAATAATGGGCTTCATCATGACCCTCTTTGGAACAATGCATACATGTGGCTTTCTCCCCTTCTTTATTAATGGGTGCATTCTTCTTTTTTTAACCCTTGAGACCCTCTCCTTTTTCACCACCCTTGAATGGTTTCTTTTTACCCTCTTCTTGTACATTTTCCCCTTTTTCCACAAGGTGTGTAGCTTGCACACAAAACTCATCTAGACTAGTGGGATTAAACATGAGGATGGTATGTTTCATGTAACTATGGAAACCCCCTAGTTATTTCAACAAATTTTCTTGGTTATGAAAATCAACACCTAACATAAGATCTCTTCTACTAAACTCATGAGTGTAATCTTGCACACTTTGACCTTTCAATTTTCTAACATTTTACCAACTCATAATATCTTTTTGCATGTAAAATAGAAGATAGAATTGTATTTTAATGGCGACAATAAAATTTGACCAAGACGTTGATATCTAAAACCATTTTTCTTAATATCCTCTTTTGTCTTTTCTTCCCACCATACAAGTGTTGCACCCTCCATTCTCAACGAAGCCAATTGGATCTCTATGCCATCTTCTTTAACGTTCTGGATTCTAAAATAAACCATCAATTGGTGAATCCAATTATCCATCTTCTCTGCATTCACTTTGACATTATAATCAGAATCTCAAATTTAACCTCAAGTTCTAGGGTGATTTTCCAGCTCCTTTTGAAGTATGTGTATGAACAAATGGAAGAGTTGTGGTAGTGGAAGATGATGGTGAGGAAGGTGAAGATGGTGGTGAGGATGAAGGTGGAATGGATGGTGGCTTCTTACCATATCCATGGCCTCCTCCTCCCGGAGAACCCTCTCCTGTTATAGGCCTTGAAATTTCTCCTTGCATGCTTAAATTCCTCTCCTCACAGAGGACTTTAAACATCTCAGTCATATCAAATAATTCCTTCCTGAATGCTCACTCATCTTCTGTCATGGTAGGTTCTCTTTCATGAGACATGCTCATTGAAGCTATTATCACTATAAAAAAAATTTGAAATTTGGTCAGTTACACTTGTTCCTAAGTCATAATGCTAGATAGGGTTAGAGTCATTTTTATATTTTTAAAGGTCTAGATCATGGTTTAAAAGTCTCATTCCGTCACCAAACAATGTTCATTAACCTTGTTTCATTCTTGAAAGATCTTATTCCACATTTTGAAACCCATTTTTAAAGTTTTTTTTTCGAAAATTTGATGAATAAGCCATGAAACCACGCTTTTGTAGTGCATTCAGTGTAAAAATTTGATTTTGCACTACGAAAATGTTGGTGATTTCGTAGCACAAAAACCCGAATTTTCAAATCATGTGCTACAAAATCGGGGATTCTCAGTTTTGCATTTGAGCTGTCACATCTATCAAATACATTTTAATTCTTCATCATTAGGTGTCATCCACGATTTCTCCTTCATGCATGCAACCATTCATTGTAATTATTAGGGGTCATTTTTCATCGATTAGGGTTCAATTTTCATTGGTCCTTTCAAATTTGAAAACAGTTGGCCATTTTTCACTTCATTTGTCTCATTCAAGACAATAGTGCATGCATGCTTATGTTTTGAAGAAGAAATTAGTGGTGAAATACCTGAGTTTACTAAAAAAAATTCAAGCGAGGCTGTAAAGTTTTCAAGAGAGGCTGTGAAACTATATTTCAAGCACGATATAACTGAAACAAATAAAAGCGAGGCTTCTCATTCAAATTCAGGTTATATCAATATTTTCAAAACTTGCTATCAAGTGAGTTTGAAATTCATTGCTGGTGGAAGCAGAATTGTTATCAAGTGAGGCAGAATTATTATCAAGCGAGATTGAACTCATTTACCAAGCGAGCCAGTTCATTCAACATGAAGCTCTGATTGATAATTTGCTAATTTGCTGAAGACACATGGTTTCTAGAAGGATTATCATAGATTTCTGAAGATACAAGGTTTTCAAGAAGAAAATGGTTGAAGAAAGAAGGATTCATAAGTCTGGTCATTGCCTAAGAATAGAACCTGAAGGTGTAGAAGCCCTTACAAAAGATAAGTCTATGGAAGAAGCCTTTAAGAAAGTAGGTTGTTGGAGGTTTTGTGAAAAACTTCAAGGACGGCACACTCAAGTCACCAAATAATTTTCTATAAAATTCACAGGATCAAACTCAAAGATTGGATTATTTCTTTGAGTCATGTGAAACCCTGCAAAGTTGTAAATGAAGATTGTTTAGAATTTGATAGGTGTCAAATTCAAATTTATTATCAAATTTTTGGAAGGAATCCAAGGATGTAGTGACCACTCTATAAGAGGAAAGGAATCGAATTGCATAGGGTTGGAATTTTTCATTGAACAAGCATACCTTTTGTGATATCAGAGAACTATGTTTTTATCTTAATACAAAGAGTTTTGTTTCATCACTCAAGATTCAGAAAGGGTTATGGATGTTTGAGTGTCTCATGATGTTTCTCTTTAAATTACTTGTAGTGGCATGAATGTATGTTACTTAGAATTCAGTGAAGGTGCTCTAACTTCCTTCATATGTTCATGAACTGTGTTTATTCTCTATCCTACTATTCTATTGATGCATCTAAACCCTTAAATGCCCTAACTTCCATATGAAACTGATCTTTATGTTTTGTGAAAGCACATTTGACTCCATTTACCCAATAGATGTTTGTTGATTAGTAGTACAACCAATTGTTCACTTTATTCAGTTTATTCATAGAGTTAGCCATCTGATCTTTATTTGCAAATCATTAAACTATTGAGAGATCCCTCTCAGGTTGAGGAGGCTAAGCCTCAACTAAGAGTTTGGTTTGAAATAGTTACTTAGAGTCTCCTTGAATAGCCACCTATCAAGGTCTAATTTTGAGATAAAAGAAGCCTCAAATTCAACTTGAGGATATGCTGGTGTTGAAGACTTTGGCAACCTTTCCCCTCTTCCTCTTGACCCAACTTCAGGGCTCTCAACCAGCTTCACTTCACCTCTTTTGAGTTCTAACCTTTTAAGCATGACACAAACTTGCAAACAATTAGATCCCTTCTTGCACAACAAAACCTAAATACTGAGATCTCTTATACCAAAAATGATGTGAATGAAGTATGTTATTGTTTCTATGCTAATTACTCTTTCATATTTTGAATACAATGTCTTATGTGTGCTTAAGGGTTCAAGTTCTCTTGAAATTTATCAAGTCACATGAGTGTTTTTCATGTAAATTTAATGACCAATTTAACATAAAAAAGGATGACAAATAGAAAATAAAGTACAATACATCACCATACAACACATCAACATAGGTATTTGATGGAGGAGTTCACCCCTTCTGGGCTACATCTCCTTGGTCCAGCTTCCATGGCTTGGGCCTCTATATTATGCTAAAATTTTCAAAATGACCTATTTACAATGTTTTTCATCTCCTGAAACCTGCACCAACGAGTCCATAATGCCCAAAAATTGTCATCTAGCCTCTTTCTACACCTGATTTGGTCAAAAAATCCAAACATTATGACCATTTACATTTTCTCCACAATTTTAGGCCTACATTTAGCTAACTAGAGCTAAATCTGGCTAGCTGGAGTTAAAATGGTATTTTTTCAATGAATTGGTGGTCTGCCAAATTAATCTTCATTAAGTTAAGTAAATGTGGTTAGCACTAATTAAGCGCTACTTAGTGCTAATCACACACTTAATATAGTCTCGAGTTATTATGTGGTTTAGGTGTTAATTAAACAGGTGTATGATTTAATTAAACACGGTTTAATATTAAACTTTGCGTTTGTGCTTAGCTCTACCGGTGGTCTTTTCACTGAGTCACATGAATCGGGGGCTCGTCGCCACGTCCCCTGGCATTCAACATTGAAAATTTTAAATACATATGGCTCTGCTATACAGTTAAGAACTAACATATGGAGAAATGGTAAGGTGTGGCGTTGACTTGTGGGAGTTCGCAAAGTCGAACACCGACGCCTCCGCCTAACTTCAAATAAAAATTTGGGTCCACGATCCAACCATAGGGGGGCACATGGCAGCCCCAGGCTGCACCACATATCCTCATCAAATTGGCATGATTTCAATAATAGAAATTTTCCACATAACCCAAATTCTCAGCCAATACCATGTTGTCACTTGGAATTTCATCATTCACCAAAGGAAAATGACAAAATCGACCCTCCCAGTTAGCATGCCACGTTAACAGTATGGAATGAGGACTAGACACCTATCTGTCCCTAATTTTTAAAAAATTTCCTGTTTATAAAAGTGAACATAACTCATTTCTGGGAGCATACATAGTCCATTTTGCGCGAAGAAAAGTGCGTCAGATCTAGAATGACGAGAACTACACAGTCATTCATGTTTCGATCCATTCTGAGGACTTTGATTTTTTAGCATAAAATTGAGCCCCTGATCACAAGAGTCCTCCACCATTACAGATTAGAATGAAATCAATTTCTTCCATAGATTCTTGTATATTTCCTATAGATATTGTAGGAGAATGTGATGGTTATTCATGGATATACCCATCATTATGGCCATCTTTCTAAATTTTGTGGCATTCTCGTACATAGTCTAGCTTTAGCTTTGCCTAAATTAATGTCGGTATATCCTTTTGTCCTCTACATATCCAATAGGTTGAAAATGTGACTTTATGAGGGCATTCAAGTCTTCCCACTTAGTCACTCGAAGATTTCCCTCCAACCTCATATTTTTCACATGGATTCCCACTAGGTCAAGGAACGTGTGCTTCAGTAGGGGAGCAATACCATACCACATCCCTTCGTATCAAGGGATATATATAGAGGAAAAAATGACATAATATATTGATCATATATTAGGGGTTATATATCATAGTCTACACTGATTACTTGACCAAGTGGGCTGAAACAAGGGTTGTAAAGGCAACAACAGAAGATAAGGTGGTTGATATTTTAAGAGATAATGTGTTCTACAAGTTTGGATACACCAGGGAGGTAGTCACCAATCATGGGGCTCAATTCACATCTCATCACATTGAGAATCTCATGAGGTAGCACAAAATAAAGCACAAGACTTCCACTTCCTATCATCCTCAAGAAAATGGGCAGGTGGAAGTGAAAAATAGATCCTTGGAGAATATCCTCACCAAATTTGTGAGAAGCAACAAAAAATATTGGGAAGATAGATTGGTGGAGGCCACTTGGGCTTACAACACCACTTGGAATATAACTAGAGGTTTTACTCCATAACATCTAGTTTATGGGAAGAAATATTTTCTTTCCATTGAGTTTGAGTATAACACCCCTAGAATGGCAGCTTAGTTATATTTGGAAATCATAAAGTCACAAAAAGAAAGACTACTTTAGCTGAATGGTTTGGATGAATTTAGGATGCAGGCCCTCCTTAATACAAAATTAATCCAATTACAGAGGAAATTTTTGCATGACAAGCACATCAAAGAGAAGACATTCTAGGAAGGAGATTGGGCTCTGCTCTATGAATCCATACTTAATGAATTCAAGGGAAAGTTAATGACCAGATGGCTAGGACCTTATCAAGTGGAGAAACTCCATGAAAATCGGGCTCTTCATATCAGGACCATATATGAGGAGGGTATCCCTCTGCTTGTTAATGATTACAAGCTAAATATGTAAAAGAGGCCCATGTCCAAGGAAAAATAAATCAATACAATCAACAGAGAGGTGAATGTAATTGGAATATTCATATTTTCTAGACCCTCACCTTCCTAGAAAAAGAAAAAGAGAGAAAAGATAAAGAGGCATGGGTGGAAACCTTTATGAGGCATCCAAGGCCAATTCTAGGGTTGAAAACCTGCATGAGGCAATCCTGGAGGAAACAAAAAGAGCGTAAAAACAAAGAAATAAAAGATTCTTGGGTGAAAACCTCTTGGAGGTTCCCAAGGAAGGCTTGTGGGGTGAAAGCCTCTGTTGAGGAAGCTCACCTGTCTTAAAAAGAAAAAATTAAAAATTAAAAATAAAAAGAGAAAAAGGAGAAAAGAGAAAAAATACAAAAGAATAAAATAACACCAATGAACTAACTTGCTTCTGTTTTACAGGTTGTTGAAAATGGATAATATTGAAGAAGTGAACATAATTATTCCACTTCTCTCTCTCCTCTACCTACTCACTCCATATCTAACCCCAACATTCATTCCTCAGATTTCTACCACTAGGTGAGAAAAAATTCCAGTTTTTCCATATCTTTGCAGTGCAATAGGATGTCCTAGGCTACTACAGGATTTCCTGTAGCACTACACGAAACATTGTAATGCTACATGAATGATACCTAAGGATAAATAAGTTCACATAGGGCTATTTGACCCTAGAAAATACATCACAAAATTTTTCCCCACCTATGTCTACCATCTATAACCATCACTCCATCCCATGCATGAGGAAGCCGTCATCAAACCCTTTATTTTTCCATTGTAAGTTATTTTGTGTTAAATACACACAGGGCCTCTTCTCTCATGTTTTACTCCACTACACCTCTCCATCCACATCCTAACACCACCCATAAAATCTCTACAATCATTTTCTTCCTTCCTTGGGACAGTTTGAGCTCCAAAACTGTAAGAAAGGGACTACTGTATGAAGATGATCACTTCCTATAACATACATGTGCACGCACCAGAATATCTTGACCACCATCTAGCACATCAAAAGTAGAAGAAGTATGTTGAAGATCTAATATTGAAGATCACTATGGGACTCCAAAAGTGAAGCTACATCAACAAAAACAACTTGAGGTCTCCATGAGGTACCCGCAGAAGACACACCAAAAGAAAACATAGTAAGCACCTCACTCAGAAAATAAAAACAAAACAAATAAAATATGGCCTTTGTCACCATTCTAGTGCTCCAACTCCCTACATCAAGGGTCTTGTAACTCATTAGCAACTAGGTAGGCATTGGTATGACTCTCTCACCCTCTCACTATGCATCAATTGACTAAATGAATAAATGTGGAGAAGAGAGAGTTTAATAGGTAAAAAGGAGGGAAATTTACTTGGCCACCCTTGATAGTTAAAGTAAAAAATTGGTGGACTTTAATTCCTCATGGAGCCATCACATAATTCGAGGGAAATATAACAGAAAGTGGGATATGATTACGAGGAAAAAGGAATTTTAGGCTCGAGCGGGACCAATGGTCCAAAAATGGAAACCTTGTGCCAAATACACAATCACCAATATGCTCCAAGCTCGCTTGATTTAACATAAAAACATACTTTAGTTCATTTCCCCTCCCTCTATTTCTCATTTCGTGATTATTTAGAAAAATGAAAAAGGCAGGAGACGCTAAGGAGCTTCAATTCCTGGTTGAGTTTTGCATGTAGATAGTGCTACAGGAAACCCCACTACTGCTACAAGAAGTTTCTAGGGAAGCCACAAAGCGTTAAAGAGTGAGATGCAAGCCACCATAAAAGTATATTAGCACCCCAACACCATCCTTCAATCTAGAAGTTTCAGAAGTGTAGAGGCAAGTTGCCATTACCCCCATCAAAGTACAAGAATTTTCATAATAATTTGCACATAGTAGAGCAGTAATTCAGAGAATTAAGGTTTCTGTAAGGAGGTAGGGGAAAAACAAAAGAAAATCTTGTGGAAATTATAGATCTTTAAGGTCCCATATCACAGTGAATTTGAAAAACAAGCCATAGAAGACCACCTACCAAACACAGTCAAAATATGGGGTGATGTTTTAATAAGAGAGATCCCACAAACACAAAGAGAATTAGGTTACATCCTTGTGTTATAGAAATCTTCAGAAACCATTAGTGGTTGGGGTTATTTGAGCTACTCAAGGGGTATGATGATGAAGTGGATAGATAGTTTGCAATGGCCTTGCAATCTCAAGAAGATGATAGTGCGACCACAATGATAAGAGGAATATCAATTAATATAACCCCTGAGCTCATCATCAGAGTCACCGCCTTACATATAGGGATAAAATGGAATAGAGAGGGCAAAGTATCTAGTACTTCTTCCAAAAAGAGTTTCTTCTTTCCCAATGAGGAACACATTGAAAATAAGAATGGGGTAAGAAGGTAGAGTCTTCCTTACCCATGGGACAAGGTGGCTTATCATATCATGAAGTATATGTTGGGAAAAATACTGAGAGGGGGGGGGGTGAATCAGTATTTAAGGCTGAATAATATTTATTTTCTTTCTCAAAACATATTTTACAGTACTGCATTCAACATGTATGTCCAGATATCTTATTATGTATTTACTTAGAGAATTTCCTTAGATAAGCATTAACCATAAACATAAATAACAGAGCAAACCATTAACCATGAACAACACATATGCACACCAGGATTTAAGGTGGAAACCCAATTCGGGAGAAAACCACCGCTGCTGTATTCTCAGTCTTCAATATTTTACTATAGAGAAAACCTTTTACAATATATGCTGATGCAGACTCATGCCAGCATGCAAGCACCCACTTGCAGAAGGCTACAACCTTCTCTCGTTTACCAGCCTTTCCTGGAAGGGAGCTTCAACCCCCTGAAGATAACACCAATTTCTACTGGTAGAAAACTTCTACTTCCAAAATGAAGGCTCCAACCCTCAGACTCACCGGATTCATATGTTTTCTTCAGCAGTCATGCGCTAGCTCTTCCACGTTTCTTCGTCTGTCGTTCAAGATCAGAGGTTCATTCAGATTTTTCAGTTAAGAACAGAGTTCGCTCATCCAGATTACCCTTATGCATGCACATGTTCTTTATAATTACGTTAGTCGATCTGATCATCAGGCGCACCATTGATTCAGATATATCAGGGTTTATAGATATAGATCTCTCCAAAGGAGACTCATTTATCGTCAACCCTCGCACCCCCTTCTTCATAATTCTCATCACTTTATATAGTTCTCGCCTATATTAAAACCATGAGTCAAAACCAGGAACCGCTAATGGTATTCCTTTTACAATATTTCCAATAGATTTGCCCTCAGGGTTTTTATTTCTTATTAATTTATTTATCAAGTGATAAAAAATTGTATTTACAGCGATTTAGCCCCTTATGAATAACCCTTCGGATTTTATAAATAATATTCAACGCTTGCTAATAGTTTAATATCTCAATAAAACTTTGAACCAAATTTCATTCTTTGACCCCGGGCCCACATCGCAGTCGGCGGATTGGCGGTGTCAAAGAAAAATTGCGATTGCGATTGATCAACCAGATGCGATGACCACATAAAACATGGCTCATAGTGCAATCGGGTCCGAACCTTGAACAAATGCAATCGGGGCATACAATAGAAAAGTTCTGATTGCGATCAGGACACGGATGCGATTGGCACATATTAACTCCAACATATAACTGGATCGGGTCCGCTACTTCAATCGCAGCATATTACAACATGCATGCGATCAATCAAAAAGTTTCAATTGCGATTAATATCCCGGACGCGATTGAACCTTTAATTCCTTCATATAACGCCATTGGGTCTGCTAATTTCAAGGTGCAATTAGGCCCAACACTTAAGAGCTTTCGATTGCGATTAGCAATAAACTATGACATATAACTCAATCAGGTCTGGCCTTTGATCGGAGCACATAATAAAACTTCGCCGATTGAACTTTGCGATTCAAGACCTGCGATTCCATTAAAACATCGCCACGTGGTCAAGTGGACCCACGGGCCTTCGCTGCTGTGGTGGGGGCGATTTATATAAGGTTTGGTTGTATGTTTTATATACAATCATTCCATTGCGGAACTTTACACATCCACAAGACATTTGATTATTGCGATTGCGATTGGATCGCATCACAAATCTTCATATCAACAAGACACTTCACCAAAATAAATTTGCTATGCCGATTGGCATATAAATGGTGGGGATCACTTGTCCCGCAAATTCAGAAATAAAAGGACTTCCACCTGTTTAAACAAATTTCCCATTCTGGTTGTTGAGGGCTTTAAAAGTCCGAAATGACTGTCTTTAATATAATCTGCTCCTCGTTCCTTTCTCCATGAAACCCAATCAGCTATTATGAGGGTCTCCACTCCTCCAATCGCTTGACATATGCTACCCTTCCGGAATTGAGCTCCCATCCATTATGAAAATTCATACAACAGTTATATAAATTGATACAATGTCATTCTGTATTCAACTTCGCGTTCCGTCGTCACCAAGTGTTCTGCTAATTCATTAATCTGTGTCATCTCCCATCAACTCCCTCATTAGATACAGAGTATCATTAAAATACAATCATACACAGGATTTATAACCTCTTTGTCCCTGTTTCCTTGACTGATACTGCAGCTCTGTAGCTCAAACTGTAGATGGATTCTTTTTGTTCTTCTCTGCTATATTTAGATGACAATTCCTTTGCCATATCCTTTCCCATCAATGACAATATTTCCAACAATCTCCCCCTTTGGCATTGACGGCAATATTCTTCCGCTGATTGTCTTATAGAAGCCCTTTGTTGCTTTTCCTCCCCCTTTGGCATCAATGGAAAAGAGGTGACATTTCCATGCTCCCCCTAAGATCATGCTGCATCTTTATAATACAGCAAGGCCAATAGTGTATCCTTTTCAGATGACCAATGCTCCCCCTTAGCATGTGCATTCAGAGATGCCCAACTGCATCTCGAAACCAATTTAGTCTTCTGTAATTAAGTAGACCTGATCCTCTGCATGGCAGAGACTACTCCCAGTTTCAGTCTGAGATATTCGAACGCTTCCCTGGGTAGAGGTTTGGTAAATATATCCACAACTTGTTCTATGGAGGAAACATATTCTAATTTCACCTTTTGCTCAAGCACTTGCTCTCGTAAGAAGTGATATTTGATGGGAATGTGCTTGGTTTTGGAATGCATAACAGGATTCTTTGAGATACTGATGGCACTTGTATTATCACACATAATGGAGATAGGGGATGAACATTTGATTTGAAAATATTGTAGGGTTTTCATCATCCAAAGAAGTTGAGTGCAACATGATGCTGCAGCCACATATTCAGCTTCTGCTGTAGATAAGGCAATGGAGCTTTTCTTCTTGCTGAACCAAGATACTAACCGGGGCCCCATAAAGAATGCACCACCACTAGTGCTTTTCTGATCATCAATACTTCTAGCCCAATCTGCATCAGTGTATGCATGAAGAGTAAGTTCAGTGTTCTTTGGGTACCATAGTCCAAAATCTTGAGTTCCTTGTAGATATTTGAGTATTCTTTTCACAGCCTGAAGATGAGACTCTTTTGGATTAGCTTGTAATCGTCCAACAATCCCGATTGCATGCATGATGTCTGGTCTTGTCCCAGTGAGATAAAGTAGACTTCCTATCATAGATCTATATTCCGGTTGATTTACGGTTGGGGAATCATCATTAGAACTGAGATTACATCCGGTTATCATTGGTGTACTTACAGGTTTGCAATTTTCCATGCCATACTTCTTCAGGATTTGCTTGAGGTACTTTGCTTGTGATAAGAATATACCATATGTTGCTTGTTGCACTTGCAGGCCAAGAAAAAATGTTAGTTCTTCGAGTAAAGACATTTCTAATTCTTGCTGCATATCAGAAGCAAATTTCTGACTCGTAGACTCTTTATTACTTCCAAAAATGATATCATCGACATATACAACCACAATCAACATTTTTTCATTTTCAGTTTTTGTGTACAAGTTGCTATCAGCAGACCCCTTTGAAAATCCTTGTTGATGAAGATATTTGTCAAGACGATAGTGCCATGCTCTTGGAGCTTGTTTGAGACCATATAGAGCCTTTTTAAGTCTAAAAACAAGTTTTTCATCATTTCCCAAAATGAATCCTTCTGGTTGTTCTATATAAACTTCTTCTTCTAGATCACCATTGAGAAAAGCAGATTTAACATCCATTTGATAAACTTTGATTTGTTGGAAGCTTGAAAATGCAAGAAACATTCTTATGGCTTCAAGTCTGGCTACAGGAGAAAAGGTTTCTTCAAAGTCTATACCTTCTTGTGAAGCATACCCTTTGCACACAAGTCTAGCTTTATTTCTTATAACATCCCCATTCTCATTTAACTTGTTTTTGAATATCCATTTAGTTCCAATGACATTTATGTCATGAGGCCTTGGTACTAACTCCCAAGTGTGATTCTTTTCAATTTGATCAATCTTTTCATTCATGGTTTGAATCCAACATTCATCTTTGCTAGCTTGACTGACACTGTGAGGTTCAACCATGGACAGAAATGCCAGATTGCTAGAAGATCCCACAAGATTCCTTCTTATTTGTACACCTGATTCCTTTTCTCCCAAAATTTGAGATCCTGGATGATTCTTTTGAACATATCTAGATGGAGCCTTTTCAGAAAGCTCTTCTTTAGGTTCTTCACTGGGTGTACTATTTGTATCATTATTGTTTGATGTAGAAGGATATGTGTCCTCATCATCTTCATCTGTTGTTTGCTTTTCTTCTTTTGGGGCTGCAGTAGACTCATCAATAACAACATCAATACATTCAACAATCTTTCGAAGTCTTTTATTGTAACATTTATATGTCTTACTCCTAGAGGAGTAACCAAGAAATATTCCCTCATCAGCTCTGGGTTCAAACTTGCCAAGTTTTTCATCATTATTTTTGATAAAGCATTTTCTCCTGAAAATTTTAAAATGCTTTATAGTGGGAGGATTACCATACCAGAGTTCATATGGAGTTTTATCACTATTTACACGAACATGTGCTTTTTTAAGAATGTTTGCTGCTGTATGTGCTGCTTCTCCCCAAAATGTGTCAGGTGTTCCGGAATCATCAAGCATAGCTCTAGCCATTTGTTGAATTGTTCTGTTCATTCTCTCTGCAATACCATTCTGTTGTGGAGTGCCAGCTACAGAGAACTGTCTTTTTATGCCATGTTTTTCACAAAATTCAAGAAATTCTTTGGATGTATATTATCCTCCTCGATCAGATCTAAGACACTTGATTTTTAATTCTAATTCATTCTCCACTAGTGCTTTGAAAATCTGAAATTTCTCAAATGCTTCATCTTTGTGTTTAAGCAGCCCAATCCAACACATTCTAGAGAAATCATCAATGAATAAGATATGGTATTCTTCACCACGAGGTGACTTTTTCCTCATAGGTCCACATATGTCAGTATGAATGAGTTCAAGAGGCTTCCTTGATGATCCTTCCTTGGCATTAAATTGTACCATGGTTTGCTTACCGAATTGGCAAGATTTGCATATGATATTTTCAGGTAGAGTAATATTGGGAAGATCACGAATAGCTTTAAGTCTACTTGATTTGTTGATTTGAGAGAAGCTCAGATGCCCCAACCTTCTATGCCATAGCCAATTTTCTGAATATTTACTCAAATAACATTGTTCTTTGGGGTTCTTCAATATATACAGGTTTTTTGGAGTTCTTTTTCCTTTTATAATTGCTTTACCTGTATCAAGATCACGTACCACACATTCTTTTGAACTGAAGACAACTTCAGTTCCTTGATCACACATTTGACTTACACTTAGCAAGTTATTCTTTAATCCATCCACATACATGACTTCATTAGCTTTTACCTTGTCCTTTAGGAAAACAGACCCTTTACCTTTAATTACCGCAGGAGTATCATTTCCAAATGTAACATTCTTCTCCTTTTCTAGAGCACTATATGAAAGAAGTTTGTCTTTATCACCTGTCATGTGTCTTGAGCATCCACTATCAATGTACCATTGGTTCTCTTCATCTTCTGCAAATAACGCTATGCCACAATTTTCAACCTGTAACTCCTTCTTTTTCCATACTTTGGATCTTGAAGGAACATGTTCTTTTGGCTGAACTTTTCTCCTGCATTCAGATTCTTCATGGCCAAAGTTATTGCAATAAGTGCATTCAACTTCATTTTGAAGAGGAGATAAGTATTCTTCTTTGCTTCAATATCAGTCCTTTTCTTTCTTGCTTCTCTTGTCATCATAGTTTTATATGCTACACACTGAATAGCTTTATGACCAAAATTGTGACATGAGAAACATTGTCCATTGAAGAAGAAATTTTTGCGATCATAAGATCTTCTATATGAATTTATCTGTTGATTTGTGTTTCTTTGAAAGACATTCCTGTTAGTGTTTCTTGAATTGAAATGATCATGCTTTACCTGTAAAGATTCTTTATTCCCTTGCTGAGTGGCAGCATGTTGTAAATGAGCTATAACTGCCTTTAGATAATTTGGTGCTGATGCCTGAGAAGATTCTCCAATATATCCAAGGCCCGCTTTTATAAGAGGAGAACGTTGTACCTTGATAATCTCATCTAAGGTTTCAAACCCTTTAGCAAATATAAGATTCAGAGTTTTTACTTTCCCAAGTTCTTTTCTTAAATCTACTACTTCACATTCTAATTTCTCATTGTGTTTCTCTTTAACTTCAAGCTGATTTTTTAGAGTTTCTATGATTATTTTGCTCTCTTCTAAGCGAATTTTGAGTTTATTGTTTTCATTAAGAAAATCACTGTCTTCTAGAGCGCCCACAAAAGAATCCTCTTCTTCTCTAGATTCTTTTTCAAATGCCATGAGAAGTCTCAGATCCTGTTCACATTCTTCCTCACTATCAGATAACCCATCACTATCTTCATGAGTATAGTAACTTTTTCTAGTGTTAAACCGATTCTTATTCTTTCTTGCTACTTCCTTCCCTTTTTATAGAAAGCTTGCTTATAAGGCAACTTATAGTACAATTACTAGCCTCTTCCTACAATCAAAACGACGAAATGAGATCTTACTCTAAATTGGCCTATGCTGTTGGTGTTTCTTTACGGAAAGCCATTTCATCTTTTCTTCTGAGATATATCCTGATCCTTCTGTTTTTTGTACTTCCTTCCCTTTTGTAGAAGTTCTAAAGACTACTTCTTTGACTTCAGATGGTCCTCCTCTTCTCATTTCATATGCAGTTAGTATGCCATGAAGTTGCACCACAGTAAGATTTTGAAGATCCTGTTTTTCTTCAAGAGCAGAAACTTTTGACTCAAATTTTGTCGTTAGAGATCTTAAAATTTTCTCAACCAAAGTAGATTCGGTTATTGTTTCTCCCAGATTTCTCATACGATTTACAACATCATCAATACGTAAAAATAAACTGGCAATACTTTCATCACTATGCATCTTTAAATTTTCATATTCAATTCTGAGAGTTTGGAGTTTTGCACTTTTTACCTTTGCATCACATTCATAACTTAGAATGATTTTGTCCCACATTTCCTTTCAACAGAGTCTACCGTATGATTTGACAAATTCTTTATTCATGACTTCAATAGAGTACCGTATCAGCTTTGCATTTGTTTCATAATTCTTTCTTTCCATTGGATCTGTTGGTACTGAGGCTGGATATTGATATCCTCCTTCAACAATAGCCCATACATCTGCTCCTAGAGACTGAAGATAGGATCTCATCCTTGTTTTCCAAAAGATTAAGTTGTTTCCATTGAAGAGTGGAGGCCTGATAGATGCTGTTCCATCTTGATTACTCATCTTGAATGATCTTCCTTCTAGCGACTAAGATTTTTCAGAAGGACCTGCTCCGATACCAATTGTTGGGAAAAATACTGAGAGGGGGAGGGGGGGGTGAATCAGTATTTAAGGCTGAACAATATTTATTTTCTTTCTCAAAACATATGTTATAGTACTGCATTCAACATGTATGTCCAAATATCTTATTATGTATTTACTTAGAGAATTTCCTTAGATAAGCATTAAGCATAAACAGAAATAACAGAGAAAACCATTAACCATGAAAAACACATATGGACACCAAGATTTAAGGTGGAAAACCAATTCGGGAGAAAACCACCGCTGCTGTAATCTCAGTCTTCAATATTTTATTGTAGAGAAAACCTTTTACAATATATGCTGGTGCAGACTCATACCAGCACGCAAGCACCCACTTGCAGAAGGCTACAACCTTCTCTCGTTTACCAGCCTTTCCTGGAAGGGAGCTTCAACCCCGTGAACATAACACCAGTTTCTACTGGCAGAAAACTTCTACTTCCAAAATGAAGGCTCCAACCCTCAGACTCACCAGATTCATATTTTTTCTTCAGCAGTGATGTGCTAGCTCTTCCTCGTTTCTTCGTCCGTCGTTCAAGATCAGAGGTTCATTCAGATTTTTCAGTTAAGAACAGAGTTCGCTCATCCAGATTACCCTTATGCAGGCACATGTTCTTCATAATTACATTAGTCGATCTGATCATCAGGTGCACCATTGATTCAGATATATCAGGGTTTATACATATAGATCTCTCCAAAGGAGACTCGTTTATCATCAACCCTCGCACCCCCTTCTTCATAATTCTCATCACTTTATATAGTTCTCGCCTATATTCAAACCATGAGTCAAAACCACGAACCGCTAATGGTATTCCTTTTACAATATTTCCAATAGATTTGCCCTCGGGGTTTTTATTTCTTATTAATTTATTTATCAAGTGATAAACAATTGTATTTACAACAATTTATCCCCTTATGAATAACCCTTCAAATTTTATAAATAATATTCAACGCTTGCTAATAGTTTAATATCTCAATAAAACTTTGAACCAAATTTCATTCTTTAACCCGGGCCCACATCGCAGTCGGCGGATCGGCGGTGTCAAACAAAACTTGCGATTGTGATTGATCAATAGGATGCGATGACCACATAAAACATGGCTCATAGCGCAATTGGGTCCGAACCTTGAACAAATGCAATCGGGGCATACAATAGAAAAGTTTCAATTGCGATCAGGACACGGATGCTATTGGCACATATTAACTCCAGCATATAACTGGATCGGGTCTGCTACTTCAATCGCAACATATTACAAAAGGCATGCGATCAATCAAAAAGTTTCGATTGCGATTAAGATCCCGGACGCGATTGAACCTTTAATTCCTTCATATAACGCCATCGGGTCCGCTAATTTCAAGGTGAAAACGGGCCCAACACTTAAGAGCTTCCGATTGCGATTGGGAACTCGGATGCGATTAGAAATAAACTGTGACATATAACTCAATCGGGTCCAGCCTTTGATCGGAGCACATAATAAAAGTCCGCCGATTGAACTTTTCAATTCAAGACCTGTGATTCCATTAAAACATCGCCACATGGTCAAGTGGACCCACGGGCCTTCGCTGCTGTGGTGGGGGCGATTTATATAAGGTTTGGTTGTATGTTTTATATACAGCTGTTCCATTGCGGAACTCTACACATCCACAAGACATTTGATTATTGCGATTGCGATTGGATCGCATCGCAAATCTTCATATCAACAAGACACTTCACCAAAATAAATTTGCTATGCCGATTGGCATATAAATGGTGGGGATCACTTGTCCCGCAAATTCAGAAATAAAAGGACTTTCGCTTGTTTAAAAAAATTTCCCATTCTGGTTGTTGAGGGCTTTAAAAGCCCGAAATGACTGTCTTTAATAATCTCTGCACCTCGTTCCTTTCTCCATGAAACGTAGTCAGCTATTCCTAGGGTATCCACTCCTCTAGTCGCTTGACATATGCTACCCTTCTGAAATTGAGCTCCCATCCATTATGCAAATTCATACAACAATTATATAAATTGATACAATGTCATTCTGTATTCAACTTCGCGTTCCGTCGTCACCAAGTGTTCTGCTACTTCATTAATCTGCGTCATCTCCCATCAACTCCCTCATTAGATACAGAGTATCATTAAAACACAATCGTACACAAGATTTATAGCCTCTTTGTCCCTGTTTCCTTGACTGATACTGCAGCTCTGTCGCTCAAACTGTAGATGCATTCTTTCTGTTCTTCTCTGCTATATTTAGATGAAAATTCCTTTGCCATATCCTTTTCCATCAATGACAATATTTCCAACAGTATATATATTGTGAGGGCAGACTAAGTGTACTCTATGGATATCATTTTAGTTTATTGCATGAGATGAAGTTTGAAGGGGATATTCCTTTAGATCAAAGGTTTAATATCCCATATTTCCTTGCCCATTCAATCAGAGATATGAGCCATAGGGTTAGGGAAAGGAAATATAAACACCTAGCTCATCATGGTCTAATCAAACTCATAGTGGAATATGCTTTAAATAGAGTCAACATCCATGCACCTTGGTACACTTTCATTGACATGTAAAAAGAATCCTTAATTGGGGCACATACCATCACCTCTGGAGAGACCCATGCCTATAGCCTTAGATAAGGGGGCATTAAATCAAGGGAATAAGGGACTCTAAGGACAAAGGAAGAGGAGGAAATGGAGACATAGGAAGGAACCACAAAAGATCTAGGAGAAGAGAAGAAAATTCAGGAGAATAAGGAAGAGAAGGAGGAAGAAGAGAAAGAGAAAGAGGAAAATATATAAGAGGAGGAGATTCTAGAGTCCAATATTACCACTGACATCTCCCCTCAGAAAACCAAACTTTAACCAGGGAACACTGAAAAGAAAGTGGTTGCCACTTTAGCTACTCTGAGCACCTATGTGAAAGAAAAAAAAAAGAGTTATACCCTCATGTATTTAAAGACTAGGAAAAGAAAGAGGTTGAGGTAGGGGAGGCCTCAAATTCAAACCAAGAGCCCCATCACAATTGAGGAGTAGCCTAATAAGAGGGAAGAAATAGGGCCAGAAGAGGGAAATATCCAAGAGGTCACTTCCCCCAAAACAATATCAAAGACACCTATGACCTACATAAGAAGGAAATCCTCTAGGTTAACATCCCTAAAAAAATCACAATCACCCATAGGCCTCCAAGGAGAAGGAAAGGAGGTGTGACAAGAAACAAATGGTATGCAATAGGAAAATTTGTGTGCAACAAGAAACCCAGGATTTGCTACTGGAATCTCAGAATTTTCCATAGGAAGAGAAGTATGTCCAAAGGGAAGAGAAAAAAGAACCCTTGGAAGGGAAGAGTGCCCAAGTTGATGAATAAGAGACAAAATTTGGAGGGTAGACTGCCCAAGTTCAGAAACAAGAGACAAAACAGGAGGAGCCAAAAGAAGAAGAATCCTCTCCAAAAACTGTCCCAAAAGACATTAAAGCAATTCAACATCCTAGCCCAAAACCAAGCTTATTCTCCTACTATAAATTCAATTAAGGAGAGAGGATGGTCCATGATAATATCTCCATTTACATTTTGTATTATCTAGAAAAAGAGAGTGGGCACACCCACCAATGGATGAAAATTGCAAAAGCTAGAAATGTTGAAGATATGGGAATAATGAAACAAAAACCCAGTGAGATTGGAAGATATTTTGTTGATGTCAGGCTTAGAGAGGTAGTTTTAAAAGAGCATCTACAAGAGGCACATACATAGAATGTGATATTGAATGGCCAACTACAACAGAAAGAAAAAAAAAATCCACTATGGCACACCCTTGTATGGAGGAAATGCAACACAAGAATCCTTCAAATTCTTATGCCATTTATCTAAAAGAGAAGTGACTACAGTTTCAAATAAAAACTTCAGCACAATGTGGGTTATTTACTTTCCAAAAATATAGGTAATTTATTGATTTCGACATTCAGTATAATATAGAATATAGGGCGAAATTGGCGGAGTTCTACATGCATAATCTTATCATAACTGATATGAACAGCTAGGACCAAAACTCTAAGCTTGGAAATATGAAATTGATGGCCTTAGCATGTTGTATGGAAAATCAAGAAGCCAAGGTAGAGGAGGTCAAGAAGGTGATGAAGAGAGAAGGAAAAGAGCCTCACCAAATGAGCATAGAGCTAATCAGCCCTACAGGGATCATAAACAACCACTAAATGATAGCCAATGATGCTAACCTTGTAGTCATATATATCAACACCCAAGCACAAACACTTCCACATTATGATGAAATCTCCAGATTACTGGGAGAGGAGTGTGTGATGGCATGTCAAAGAATATAGAATGGCCTCCCACTTAGCTTAAGGAACCTGAAGTACCATAATCGAGATAGATTGAGAGATGCATTGGAAATATCACTCTTGTACAAAATATAAATGCAACCAATGAAGATTAAGTGGCATGGATTAAATCTCAACCCACCTTTGTTGTTGGGGCTTAGTGAAAGAAAATAAAATTTGAGGAATACAAGGAATGGGAAGAATCATAAAAGAATGAAGGGTTTTACCCACCTAAAGGGACCCCTTCCATAATACCTTGGGATTTCAGAGAAGCTACAAGGGCTCTGAATAAAATCAAGAAATAGGATTGAGTTGCTCAGAGGATGAGCAACCATTTCGTAGGGGGCTGATGATGAGGGCCATCATTAGATATATTCTAATGAGTTAAAATGTCACCTTTTCAGCCTAATTTCTCTCTCACACATAAATTTAATTACATTCTGTCATATTTTTCCTAGTGAGAATGGTGTAAAAAGGGTTGTCATGATTTTAGGCCTAATACGTTTTAAATGCAGAAAAATGAAGGGAATGATGCCATTTTCTTAGAAATATTCCATATAAAGGGTTGTATTAGACAACGGGGAGCAATCATAGGGAGGCCAACCACCTCCTTAACTCCTAAAAGCACCCAATATCTCTTCAATATACTCCTGCAATAGCTCAAAGTCAGAGGCAACTGAGAAAGCGAATGATAAGAAGGATCCAAGCTCCACTTCTCTCGAGTTCGAAGGGCATGAAGACCTACTTTTTAGGGAGTTGTTGGTAGCTACCCTCTAGCATAAATAGACAAAAGAAAGAGCTCAATAGGATTCTGATTTTATGTGTAGGACGAGCTCCCTTGGAAATGTATTATACATTTCTGTCTTTCATTGTTGATGTAAAATATTGGTTATGAAATAAGATGAGAATTTGGTTTCTTTTCCACTGAGTTGATTTAAAGGAGTTGGGTTTTTGGCTTAGGGCCCAGTCCATTGGTTTTAGTCTCTGTTATGTACATTTTTGTATTTCATTTCTGATTTTGTAGTTGATTCCTTGCATTGAATTGTTCGTAGCATATAAATATTAAAATTGTGTTGCTAAGCCTCCCTCTCTCACCTCTTCTATTGGAGATTGAGGAGGAAGCTCTTCCACAACCAACCAAATATATTTTCAGTTTATGATTTCTTAGAAAATTTAGGATATTTTTACTTTGCTTATCATAAATATGTTTTAGGTTCAAAGGTAGATTTCTATTTCAAATGCATATGTAGATCTATTCAAATTCAACTCATCTTTTCCACCATTTCTTTGATAAGTTTGGCGATGATGAACGCACGAGTACATATATTTCTTGTATGTTTCGATAGAAAATCAGATAAGGGCCCCTTCAACACCATCACCTTGAGTTTCCAACTTCCATAAAGATACCTTCCATTCAAGTCATCCATAGCCCTGTTTTCGAAGTCATCATCACACCACCAAGAGCAACCTTTTGGGTGCAAGACACGCCTTTTGAGAACTCTAAGCTTGGTCCAAGGGGTTGGTCATCCTCCATACACTTAGCTCCAACTTTCCCTTACCTTCCTTGGCCTTCTTTCCATCATTTCTAGCCTCCAAACCCTCTAATCTTGTTTCCTGTAGCGTTACAGGACTTCTTGTAGCACCACAAGAATCCTATAGCAACTCCGTGCAGCAATGCCAAATAGCCTCTCCTTCAACCCAAAATCATTCCTCCACCTCACTTAAGCCTAGAAAATCCACGAGTATACCTCCAACCCTGAATCTATGGTCCAAGGACAGTCTTAAACCACCCATCGACTTCTTTTACTATAAAACAGAGCAATTTCAAGTATGATTATCACATCATAAAATGCATCATTAGAAAAATAATTAAGCATTAATTAGATAAGAGTTAGTTATTTATTCATTCAACATGTGTGCAAGGATAGAGTAGTTCCTTTTCTACAAGTCAATTAAGTAATCTAAATAATGAATTTATTTAGTGTAATTTCCTTACTTGTACTAACATAAGTGTGAATCTTTCTTTCTTTCTAAAGTAGAGAATTGTTAGATGAATCAGTGTGATCAAGAGTAGTTTCTTTTCTTTCAAATAAAGTAATGGTTATGATCTAGTTTGAGTATTAGGTTGCAGTTAGAAGTGTGATAGACTTCCCTTTTTAGAATAACCCTAGCACCTCATTGTAGAACTAAGATGAGGATGGCATGAGTTGAGCTCATTTTTTGTGCATATACCACTGTCACCTCCTAGTTTGTACGAACCCTGGGTTGATAAAGTAATTTTGAGTAGCCTCTTGAAGTTTCATCGCTATTGGTGCAATAAAAGGGCTCATTAATTATACCAACTCATTCACACATTTATAACCCCTTGAAACCACCAAAACAAGTGTACATACATTGTGCAATAGCTAACATGTGAAAATATGACAACTGCTAAAGTGAGAACAACTCTTGTGATATATGAACAAAAGTGAAAGTAACACATGCCATAAGAAATATAACATGAAAATGAAACTAATTAAGGTGAAAGCAAGAAAAATAAAAAATAAAAAACATGAAAATGACACTCGCAAGAAAAAAGGTGCGCAAAAGCGATAGTTTGCAAAACTCACTAAAATAGAAGTATAAAAGCAACTAGAATATGTAAAATTGTCATTGTCAGGGTGCATTGACTATTGACAGGGTTGGACATCGCACCGGAACAATCTTGATTGGAACATTCTATGCTTGTCAAAGCTTGTGTAAATAATGTACCCATGCACTTGTTACGGACTAAGCATGGGTGAGAAAGTGACTTTGACACTTGCAATCCAAGAAGGAACATAAAAAAGAATAAACTGACCAAAAAATAACTACGAAATGACCGATTACATTATCCACAGTATGCTCCAAAATTCGAGTGTACACAAAATTTTGGAGGAGGTTTGTTGTACTGAGAACAAGAACCAAAACACACATTTTTCTAAACCTATCCACAACATAATAGGGATAATCATGATATTTTCTAGAGATAAGAAAACCCCTATAAAACCCATCTATACTTTCCCATGGAGAAGAAGGTATAGGAAGTGGCTTATATAATCCTAAATTTCTATTACTCATTTTTCTAGTGGTATAGATCACACATCCTTCTACATATTTGGACACATTTTTTGTATAAAATCGACAAAATTATAATAGGTTGATATGAAAAATATAAAAACTACATTCTCTTCATATAGACACATAATTTCTCTACTAAAATTTGCAGCAGAATAGGAACATAAATAAATCATAGTCACAGTAGAAAAACACAATATTTTTTCTCAGGAATCCAACTGGGAAAATCCTCTGCTTGCTTGATAATTTTATTGATAGAAATCGAGCAATTGATATCATAAAAACTCAATTTATTTAGTGTGGAAAACACACTTGTATTTTCTACTTGATCTAAGTTTCAAACCCTTGCAAGATTATTGATATCACCTTCCCTCTATCAATCTATGCATGAGATTCTCTCAGGCTATGCCTCTCTCACAATATCCACACACAAGATTGTGAAACCTTCTCACAAATGTGTTATATATGTTGTATTTTCTCAGCAACTCATGCTCACAATACATTGATAAAATTGTGCCTTCATTCCTCATTATAAGTAATTCGATTAGGAAATTAGTAGCAAGTTTTATTTGAGAAAATTTGAACTGCTAATTCACTAGTAGCACGTTTTATTTGAGGGAAATCCTTCCTAAAATTTAGGAGCCTGACTCAATCAACTTGAAATTTGCCCAAAATAACTCACAGTAGAAGGTATTAAACTCAGTCTTCCACTAATTAGCACTATTCAACTTCTTCTTGCACTCCTAATGTTTAGGAATTTTCCCTAAAATTTAGGAACTTGTCCTGTTTCTTAGGAATTGGATCCTAACTCATAGGAACTTGTGCATTCTTCAGGAGAAACTCCTTGTGATTCCTTTTATTAAGGCACAAATCAAGGAACCCTTTCTTGCTAACATTTTAAACACTCTCTCTTAGCAAGGAAGGTTTTCTTGGAAGAATCTTGTCCACCTGGATCTATCTCCAACATTACCATATTTTCTTGTTGCAACAGGTATTACCTCTACACAAGAAATATTTCCTAATTTCTTCCATGGAACCTCATTTGAATACCTACTTTTTCCAGCCAATTTCTTTAGGATTCCACAATCTACCACTATTAATTATCGCGACTTCTTTTATGTCACTAAACATTGGCTCACTGATTTTCGTACTAGATACTCCTTTGCCCATCAAGGATTCCAACTCATAGGATATTCAACCTGCCCACTACTTGTGTTATTATTTCTCCACAAAATACAATTCTTAGGGAAATGGAGGCTTCCCACTCTCACTGTAGAATTCCATTTCTACATAGTGAACTAGGGATAAATACTAAGCCCTCTTGGGTGCTTCCTTTGTCCCTTAAAGGATCATCCTTGAGCTTCAAAAATTTTACTGATCCAACCATATTTGATGTCCTTCTCAAATGTTGGACTTAGCAAACCGAAGGCACCTTCTAAATTCCCTCCAAATAATACATGATATGTCCATCAAAACTGTAGTAAATATGGACTCAAAAACCTAGCAAAATAATCAACTACATAAAGACATAAATACCTCATAAAGTATCCTTATTTATGTTGTTTAAATTTATTTGGATGGTGTAATTCCTTATGAACTTTAGTCCTTTTGTAAGGGCACCCTGTAGCACTACAAGCATGCTCCTACATGGTTGAATTTCCCTTTTATCCTTACACAATTCCATTCTTGGAGACCTAGCCTCTTACATTGTTCCTTTAGGTGTTTATACCCTTGACTTAGTTCTTCTCCAAGACAAAAACCATGCTCTAGTATGCTCTTGATAGGGCTTGACGCTCCTCGAAAAAAAAGAGATACTACAACCTATTCCATAGAGAATTTCCACTCTTAGTACATGCAAAAAACTACCATTAAATGTGTCATTGAGTTCCTCTAAATAAACCTCACCCACACATAAATAACCCTCAAGAAAAATTATATATTTTCCCCTTCGATAGACTCTTACAGAGGTTGTGGCTCTCCTAACTCATATGCCCTTCTCGAATATTTGCACTGGTGTTGTTATTAAATTTGTTCCAAGAGCTCTGGTACCCTACAGATAAATCATAAATTCTTATATGCTAATATGAACAATTTGAAAAAAATCTTTATTTTCATATATATTTGAAATTTATCGACTAATGGTTGCAGAAAAATAGGAATAGAAATAAATCAGAGTCACACAATAGAAAAACAAATTTTTTTTTCTAGGGAACCCAACTAGGAAAACCCTTTGCTTTATTGATAATTATATTAATACAAACCGAGAAATTTATCTCTTACAAATAAAATTGTTTCAATATGAAAATGACACTTCTATTCCTCTCTTGATCTAAGTTTGAAACCCTTGCAAGACTACTGATCTCTTCTACCCTATATCAATCTATGTACAAGCTTCCCTTGCACACTCTACCTCTCATACAAGCTCCATACACAACCTTTTGTAACCTTATCATAAATGCATAAGCTCTATTATCTTGTGTCACCAATTCATTCTGACAAGATAATGATCAAATTGTATCTTCATTCCTCCTTATAAGCACTTCAATTAGGCTATTACTAGAAAGTTATATTTATGGAAAGGCAAACTATTGATTGACTAGTTAACAAAATCTCACTAGTTGTGTTAACTCATCCTTCCTATAATTTAGGAGGCTGAATCAATCAACTTTCCCTTTACCAAAAATAACTCGCAATAGAACGAAATAAAATCGACCTTCCACTAATAACTCTAGTCATGGGAATACACACTTAATGAAGAAACTCGATGGATAAGTTAGACTTTATCTTGACGATACAAAAAATTGACCCACGTTAAAAAGTTAGCAAGTGAAAAAAGACAAAAAAATGAAATAAATAAGGGACATAAATTTTAAATAGATAAAGAAAACTCAAGTTCGACAGTGTGAGAGAGAAGATGCATGGTACTCCTCTGATGCTCGACATCAAGAGTTGAGAGGCATAGAACCACTCACTATGATGAGAAGAGATATTCTATAGTTAAGTCGTAGGAGACAGGTAGACAATATGGAAATTACTCTGGAATATCATCATCACATTCCCCACTCGCATCAATATGAATTCTCTTTATTAGGGAATTCATCCAACAATGACTTTACATTAATTAAAAACAGTTCACAATTTTGTATTAGAAGGGATGAGCAGGGAAATTTGTGAGAGTGACTAGAAATTCCAATTTTTTCTGTAAACCAAACTTGGATTGGTAATTAAGAAAATGATTATATAATTCTCCACATTCGAGATCTCGTGAACATACCCCCTCTGTTGCCATTATTATCTACTTATGAAGAAGAAAATACAAGCTTGGATGTCTAATAAACACAATGCAAAATAAATTGATTAATTGAATATATACACAAAATATTTTAAAATGATGATATACTTATAAGTTCTACATAATTTAAAATCAAAAAACAACAAAGTACCCCATGTCCCATTCATCACCTAGCCATCGAACTTGATAAGGAATATAAGTTAGCCAGTCCAAAGGAAACAAAAAAACTACAACTATGATTGAATCATATACCCCTATGTAAGGGATATGCCGACCCAAAGAAATGATATTTTATATATGAAAATTTTTGGATCAGCAATTCAATTACTGACGAAGATAAACAAATGGCCTAATTTGTAGCCACTCTCCAAAAGCAAGCACTAGAAAAATTATATCAAGACCAACATTTTTTCCTTTTTTAAAGCACAAGATGTTAAGCATCTTGTGGCACAATAATTGAAAGAGTTTAAACAATACCCAAATGAAATGGTAAGGAATCACATCAAAGGTTTGATGGATTTGTTAAGCCAACCCCTATGTCATCGATGAAGCCCTACTTGTTCAATGGTGTGTTGTTACACTACTTCAAAAAATTTGAGGATCCATGAGAATGCATGAAGTATAGACATGTGAAGAAGCTTTGAAAATGGCTCAGTTAATAAAGAAATATGATGAAGGGTGACTAAGTATTTCAACATATGACAATAAATTAGAAGATAAAATATGTAAACTAATTGTATTGAGAAAAACAAAATTTGTTTTATTTAGAAAAAATTATTATAGGTTTTTACAATCAACATGTGTTTTCTTAGCTTCTTCCAAAAGCTTAGGAAAGGAATTATGTCTTGAGAAATTATATATCTCTCTTATAAGTATAAGTATGAATGCAATGTATTTATTAGGAAAACCGAGAAGGAGGAAAGATCCCAAACTCTTTGTTTTGATGGATTATTTTATTGTGGTTCATGTGCAGCTTCCATTGTGGCACTATAACATCAATGTTGTTTGTTTTAATCTACTTTAATATGTTAGCCTATATTACACAATGTACATTTTCTATTATATATTGGTTATAGAGATTGAAATAAAAAAATAATTAAGTTGAAATTAATGGATAGAAATGCATATTTAATTTAAATATAAATCAATTATCTAACCTATTATACCTCAAAAAATGTTATTAATATTAATAATTGTATAAATATTATATGTCTATAAAACTTAGCATTTGGGTAAATGAAATAATAAAATATGAAGAATATAAATAATAATGATAAATAATGATAAATAGTAACGTATGAAAGATAAAATTATATATGTGTGTGTGTGTGTGTAATAATTATAAATAATAATTGAAAATAAAAATAAAAATATAAAACAATAAATGATATAAAGAATAAAATAAAAAATGTAAATAATGAAACATAATCACTATTAAGATAAAGAAAATAAAGAGTTAAAAATATGGAGAAAAAATAGATAAAATATGCAAATAACAAAGTGTAATAGTATAGTATGAGGAATAAAATGAATAAGAAAAAATAGAAAAATTGATGAGAAAGATAAAATATACTTGAATATATATATATATATGAAAATGAAAATGAATGAAGATAAAAATAAAAGCTATACAATGAGTTAGACAAATAAATGGAAGGAATAGAAAAAATATGTAAAGAGAAAGTTAGAAGAAAGTAAAGATTGAAATATCCATATAAGTATCAATAAAATTATATATTAAAAAAAAAATGGAATGGAACTCTTGCCATAAAATATTTTAAAATATAATAAATATATATTTTAGTAGAGGAAGTTGTTATTGAAAAAGAATAAATTAAAATTAAAATGTAATTTTGACCCCTTTTTTTACACAAAGAGATAGAGAAGAAACTATCTACATAAAGAAATCCTTACATGTTATTATTGAATATAAAACATTGTTGTTTTTTATTATCAAATTTTTTTGTTGGAGGCTAATGAAGATGTTGATATATTGATTTAATTGTTTTGATATTTGGCTTCACAAAAGAGTGGATTACAAAAAGTAGAAGAAAATAATCAATCTTTAGAAAACAAGACTTACATGTTTTTATTGATAATAGAAACATTGTTGTTGTTGAATATGGACCACTATCACTAGATGTTAATGAAGATGTTGAGGTGTTGAAGTAAGTTAAACCTATATCTAAATATAAAAAATGAAAGCTTGGAGCAATGTCATGGTAAGAGGATAGTCCTCTCACTATCGCAATAGACGTTGACATGTAAATTGAAATCAATGTATTGATTTCATTGTATATGTGTTGATAGAAAAACTTAAATGAGAATACATGACATCTATTTATGCAAACTTTGGGATGGAATTTGAATCCTAACAAGAAGAATTAAAAAAACTCCATGGTCTTCTAAACATGATATGCCAATAAAGATTCATCGGGTTGCACATACTAACAACAAAACAATAAACACATAGAAAGGGAAAAGAAAGACATACAACACTCTATTTTGAATCTTATCAAAGCCCCTGAAAATATCTAAAAATATCATTATGTTTTTTTGAAAATAAAAAGCATAAATAAACAAATAAGTCAACAAATATTTTTTATTCTAAGAGACCTATTTTAATGTATATACATTTATTTCAATGTATAATTTTCATCATTTATATATCAATGCATACAAAAATTGAGATGTATACTAAAATTAATGTGTTACAGTTGGCATATAAATTGTAATAAAAATATGAATCGACATTAAAATTGACATCTACACTAAAATCAACATATTGATTTCAATTTATATTGTTTATCATTTCTATATAATGCATTAAAAAAAATAACATATACATTACAATCAACAATTATGTATAAATGTATATTGAATAGAAATACAAATTGACATATATATTGCAATCAATACATTGATTATGTATCCATGCATTGATTTCAAAATACATTTTCTTCATTCAACAATGTTACATTATCTCAATTCAATGTACTCCTCATGTAATTCTTTAATTATATTTCTAAATAATACTCTATATTTTATCAACAAACTAAGAAAACTAAGTAAATTTGAAGTGACCATACTCTTTTCATAGAGATACATAAATAGAGTTTTTATCATTGAAAATTCTGTCACTGTAATAAAAATTAACAAATATATATTAACATTGATCTTTCTTCACTATATTGAGAGAGATTCAATATCTTAATCATTTAATTTTATTTATTCATTACTAAACATTGTTGTTACCAAGTTATTATTTGGATTCACAATGATATAGATTTCAAAGTATCATATTATCTCATACATATACATATAGAAAATGATGGTTATATAAATATTTCATGTTATTGCTTGTGATTGGAGCTAGCATAGGTCCATCCTAACTCTTGATACATCATGCACTTAGGGGGATCAAATCCATGTAAGTGCACAAATATCTTAATGTTTTCACTCTAAAAGGAGATTTGGACCTTGAAGTATTTTATGCCTTTACACACATGATAGATTTGGAGTTAAGATGGATCGATATTGATTCTAAATTTTATGTAATAATGAGAAGTGTGAGAAATTATCTATAAGTTTCTAATTAGTTTTCATTCCGTTATGCTTCATAGTTGATCATTGAAGAATTCTTCCAACCTCAACCACAATCATCTCAAATCTCCTACAATCACCTCATAATATTTGGATTATACTTCCTCCTACATAATGAGGGACTTCGTGTGAGAGATGTTTTCTTGCATGCAATCCAAATAGCCATTCACATTGATTTTTTTCATATTGTCATTTTTGCTAAGTGTTATGGTTAATTTTTGTTGTATCTTGACATCATCTCGCAAAAAAACCTGTAATAATAATTTGTTGAAATGTTTAGTTTCATGTTTTTGGTGATATCGATGTGGTTCCTTACTTTTTCATGGAAATACCAATGAAAATACAAGGACTCAAGAAAGGAAGTTGTAAATGAATGGAAGGAACCATTTAGAATACTTGCATATGTTTTAGGTTTCACATTCAAAATAATTAAAAGGAAAATATGTCTTATTTATTACCATGTCTTAGAATAAAAATCATATGGAAGGTGGGTAGAATTCAACAATAATGAGAATGAAAGCAAGTAGAGCATTTTTTGGCATTCTAATTTCTTTTGAAAGCCTAGAAGGTAAAGCATTTTTTGGCATTCTAGTTTCTTTTGAAAGCCCAATGCAGGTTGATGATCGTGCCTTACCATAACAATTACACAAAAAGGTTGGTAAAAAAAGACTATGTTAATGTTACAAATAGATAATTTATATTATATCAATGCTATAATATAAATTAGTGTAGATTCATCTTAACTTGGATTTATCAAGAGTCCGGAAGGATCAAATATCTCAAAGTGTGTATCTCTTTTATAATGTAAAACTTGAAGAAATGTTTGCACATTGAGAGATTCAATCTCTCTC
This sequence comes from Pinus albicaulis, assembly GCA_034641835.2. Lineage (NCBI taxonomy): Eukaryota > Viridiplantae > Streptophyta > Pinopsida > Pinales > Pinaceae > Pinus > Pinus albicaulis. The sequence goes on along the minus strand of CM076579.1, from coordinate 1,677,921,016 downwards.
CATGCTTGATTGATAAAGGCTAATATGAATCTACATTGGGTTTTTTTATGTGTATGTTCTTCATCCCATATATTGACTCTATGTTGAGTATGGAAGAAATTGCACACAACTTTCATTTTCACAACAAAATATTTTAAGCATCACAATTTTTTTATTTAGAATGAAATATTTTAGTTTTACTTACTGTTTATGTTGAAACATTTTATTTATGGTTTTGAGCATTTTCTTCTTATTCTATATAAGAAATTAAAAAAGTTAAAAAAAAAAAAATTTAATTAAAAAGTAATTGAATTTTTTAATATTTAATTACAGTTTTCAACATGTTGGTATACATATATTTGTTGAAGATTGGAATCCTGCATGGGAGTTCAGTAGTAAATGCTTCAATATAAGTATCACATCTCATAATAAGGAGGAGATTCATGGAAAAATCATAATATGTTTATGCCGTAAGGCATTCTTATTTGAAAACAACTTTCCTGATTGCCACTCTACACCATTTGGTACCATCGATCTTATGTGTTAGACGATTGAAATATTATGAACCCTACGATGCGAATAATGGTTAGTAAGAGTTAGTTTTGGTTAGTTAGGGTTATGTTAGTTGCGGCGATCAAAGAACCTACCAACAATTCGCAATGGATCCTCTCCTTCCCGTTTGAATGATCCTCGCTGGCGAAAGTTTTGCTTTACATTGTCTCTATCGAAAGAGAGGAATGATAGGAGCAGAAAGAACCCTATACATCCAGACATGCCATCCATCTAAAAAGAAAATGTGGGTTTCACTCGCGTCGGGTTATCTTGGACCGACAAGAGATTCCACTACTACAAATAGGTTTCCTTGTCATGTATTCGATCAAACCCAATTCATACAATGCTTTAAACTAAATATGTGTTGCTTCAATATTTTACGATTCCACACTGCAAAGCATTCACAAATAATATTACAGATGTTTCCTTCGTTGCATCTATGTGAATTAAGAGACATGACTCTCGTATTAGGATGAGTAAATTAGCTTGGGCGCAAGAGTGATTGTTATGGCACAAGTTGAGCTGGTGGGTTGTCCCAATTGCAATGTTCAGGTATGGCTTCCTCCCCAAGTTGCTGGTTTTCGCTATCATTACTGCAGTGTTTATGCCGAGATTCGCCAACCTGAACCCCGCTGGCGGTCGAATTCCATTAGGAAAATGCCAGGTACTCTAAAGTTTAACAAACCCAGACATGAGCCGATTTTTTTAGTCTGGTTCCTCTGGTTTGAGTCTCCACTAATAAAAGAGCCGTTCTCAGTGCGATTTGTTACAAAATACACCACACGAGCTCAAATGCTGCATCAACGATGTCAATGGTATGAAATATCTTTTGATAGCCAGATTCAACGTCCGTGAAGACTCTATAGTTACTCTCACATGTATTAATTAGTTATTAACTGTTTCGATTATCTTAGATGGCTTCGCTTTGTATAAATATTTCACTTGTGTTTTTCATTACGTGAGCTCTGTAGTTTCAGTTTTTGCAGAGGAATAAAATGATTCGAAAAGAATCCCCACAAAACGAAACATCCAGATGTGGATGCGTTGGCTGGTGCAAGATTGCCAACCTGGAGATTCTTTGGTGTTTCGTTATTCTGGGCATGGCTCCCAGCAAAAAGATATCACTGGCCATGAAGTTGATGGCTACCACAAAACGTTGTTGCCTCTTAAATTTGAGATGGCGATGATGATTGTGGACAATGACATCAGCGATACGTTGGTAAAACCCTATCCCCCGGAGCTCGATTCGTCAACGGTAAGATTCCTACTAATAACCACAAGACTATATATATATTTAGAAAAGAAACTGATTTATGGAGGGTAAATTAAATAATGGTGATTGCAACGATTGTACTCAGTTAAGGAAAAACATTTGCACAATCATTCGTTTTCTTCCATTTCGTTTCCAATTTATCCCAAGCTACGGAATCAGTTTGAAGGATTTTTCATCACTATTTCTTCCACGTTGCGGAATAGGGTTGAAGTTTATTAGCTTTCCATGATTATATTTTTGCGTTTCCGTTCACCGTGTCTCCCACGTTGCGGAATAGAGTTGAAGATTGTTCACTTTGAAAGCCAAGGACCTTGAATGACACTGGCGATGGAAGAAGAAAATAAAGGAAGGAGGACTTTGAATGACACTCGCTATGGAAGAAGAAAATAAAGGAAGCATTTAGAGATTTAGTTTATATATTCAAAGTCTTTGAAGGTTATGTTGTAAGTTATCACTGTAATATTTTTTCTATAGGTTATGAGAGAACTTAGAGATTTAATTTACATAGTTAAACTCATTAGTTTGACTATTTATGTGTTTGACTATTTATTTAATTTACATAGTTAAACTCATAGTTATATTATTAATTTTGTGGAAAATTTTAAAACCTTGGTTTATCTTATTCAAAATCATCAATTTGAATGTTTATGTTATAAGTCATGGTTGTAATGCTACTTTTAAAGTAGTCGAAGAACTTAAAGACCGATTTATGTATTCAAAGACATAAATTTGAAGGTTTATGTTGTAAGTCATAGTTGTAATACTAATTTTGTAAGTCATCGAAGAATTTAGAGACTATGTTTATGTATTCAAAGACATAAATTTGAAAGTTTACATTGTAAATCATGGTTTTAATGGTTTCTTTTGTAATTCAGGAAAGAATGTAGAGTTTTAGTAAGTTATAAAGATGAATATGTATGAGTCATGGTTGTAATGTTGATTTTGTATGCCACGGAAGAATTTAGAGTAATAAATTTGATAGTTTACTTTGTAACTCATGGAAGTATTTAGTGAAGGTCTATTAAAGTTAAGTTTCACTCTAGTCTTAAAGTTGAAGGTTCATAAGTCTAAGTCTTTTTTATAAGAAATGTACATCTAATTGAAGTGGTGTTACAAGGAATTCATTATTTATAAAATTGTAAAAAATAATATTGTTTTGTTTACAAATATAATAGGAATATAAGGCCTTTTGATGTTACAAGAGTTTTATTTTGCAGTAATTCATTAGTACATAAAATATTTGTGACCAAAGTAGTGAAAAAAAAGTCATAGAATTTGTCAATAATGGAATACTACAATATTTTTTGTAGCATTAGAATTAAATTAATATTTTTTTTGTGAATCTTATTAAATTAAATCAATACTTTTGTGTAGCACTTATTTTATACATTGGAAAGTAGTAAATAAAAGGTCTCAAATTTGTCAAAAATGAGATACTATAAATTTTTTGCGGCAACAAAATTAAATTAATATTTTGTTTTGTGAATATTTCTAAAGTAAATCAATAATTTTGTGTAGCAATTATTTTACGACTAATGTTAAAAGTTAAAAATTGTTATCTTATCAATAACCTATAAGGAGTTGGGTTAAAAATTGTTATCTTATCAATAACCTATAAGGAGTTGTTTTGTTTACGTTCAACACCATAAATAAGATATAACGTGCTCCAATGTTATAAGAAAAAAATTAATATACAATAATTAATTTTTAATACATCAAATTATATAGAGTTTAGCTTAATTATCATCCTAAAATTGAATTTTCATCCAGTCTAAGTACGCATTCATGTTTAAATTGATATTGAAAGATGTACGGAACAAATTGTTCATAAAGTTCCAAGAAGTTGCATCGTTTTAATTTATAGCTATAATCAAGAAATAGGGTTTTCCAAAGTTATAAGAAGAACTTTAACTTGTAATAGTTTACTTGTACAAAAAAAAAAAAAAAAAAACATTGTGACCAAAGGGGTTAAATTTTAGTCACCAGATTCATCAAAAGTAGTATAGAATTAGTATTATTTCTACCAATATGACTAAAGTAAGTGAATACCTTGGCATAGAAAATATTTTATAATATATGATAAAATTTGAAATTTCTATTGTTGTAAACTCAAAAACTTTTTATTGGTTATTTTTGTAACTAGTATGCAAAGACTAGCATTCTCTATTTTTTCGAGTGGGCCTAAGGGTTAAGAAAATGTGTTTTCTCCTAAGAGGGAATAGAGTATATATGTCTTCCTAGACTTAGCAGCCTTCATAGACTTAGCATTCAAATGGTTGCGCGGAGGTGGGTCCCTTGTCCCACAAACAAGGGGGTCTCATACACCAATTTGGTGTTTGTCGTGACCTTAAAATTGGATAATAATAATAATAATAATATAAAACCCATTGGAAAATAATGCTATGCACTTATTGTTGTGGTATGTTGCTCCTTCATATGAGATTTGATGGCTGGGAAGTGTTTTCTTTGTTCTCTCTCTAAGTTCTAGATCACGATTTGATATTGGGTGATATTAGGTGATTAACCCATGAGGTGTAGACCAATTAGTTTAGATGGGGTTTAGTCTCAACAACGTCATAGGTTGAAACCTTATGGTGAGGGGTTGAGGATGGAAGCCACTTTTGAAGAATTAAATTCCCAAAGGGTGTCCAGACCTTCCAAAACCTCATCACATGATCCTGGTGATAAGCATCCCATTGTGGGTGGGTTGGTCTTCTGTGATCCAATAAATGGGCGGATATCTATTCTTCCATCTAATAAATAGGTTAGCTCAAGCCAAGGCTAAACGTAACTACAAAAAAAAGGTGGATGGTTGAATCCTATGGATTCGATTGTAATAGTAGTTGGAGCAATTTCATATTGGTTATCAATAAAAGCAAGGATACTTGCAATATATGAGCACCTCGTGGTCCCGACACCTACCCCTCAAGGGAAGTAAATTGCATATTTAAGCCACGATAAAATCAGATCAAAGTTATTGTAAGGAAACATGTTTGTTATCATTGGTTGTACTTTTATAGATTAAGAATTTAAATTTATCATGAAGACTACTTTAAATTGTCTCTCTCGAAAGAGAGGAATGATAGGAGCAGAAAGAACCCTATACATCCAGACATGCCATCCAGATAGAAAGACAATGCGGGTTTCACTTTCACTAAGTTAAAGGGAGCTTGATCAGCAAAGCCAGTGGATTTTCCCCCATGGTCGACCTTGATGGTGATGATTTCATCGTTGTTAGTGCACTGCATCATCTTGGCCACATTACTGAGGTTCCTGCCCATGGACATGTTACATTCGCAGTGATAGTGCTCGAAGCCCTCAAATATGAGCAATAGGGAAATGAGGGAAACATGGTTTGATTCCATGGCCTGCAGGGAGAAACTCGTGGCCGAGAAATCGAAGTTACAATCGGTGACAAGGTCCTTGATGGACTCCATCACCTTCTTTAGAAGACTCCCCTGCACAAGCCTTAGTTCCAACATTGTTGCAGTGAAGAAAAAATCTGAGAGAAGAGGACTCCTTCCCTTGTGACAAAGCTCGAGAGAAGATGTAACTCATTTTGAGAGCAGAAATATGGGTTGCGAGCGACTGTGGATGTGTGTTTTAAGATGGAAATGGCATGAAATCTTCTCTATTTTCCTTCCAAAATGAAACATTACACCATATTTGACGAGGGCATCTACCAAAGAAAAATGTTGAGTCCTCTATGTTTGTGGATATGCGGGGATTTTGGAGGAGGCCTGCTATTTTTGGTGAATTCTATACATACACCTCATTCATACACTACTCTTCCAGGCTCCCCTGCAAGGGAAAACTGTGACAGGTTGGTAGGCAATATACAGGTACAGGATAAATATGAGGAACTGCAAACCGAAGAGGAGATTAAAATGAAAAAAGCTTAACTCTAGACATTAATGTGCCAAATTGTTTAGATAATGTAACTCTAGAGATTAATGTGACAAATTGTTTAGAAGTCGTCCCACTACCATCGATATGCACTGGAATACGAGATGAATGACACAAGCAGTAGATGGAAGACTCACCTATAAGTAAATCTGTGACAACTCAGAAGACTCACCTGCAAGTAATCTGTGACAGCTCAGCAGTCATTAAACATGTACTATTAGGATCCAAACTATTTGTTAATTGTCCTCCCCTTACTTTGCGGCATATCGATTAACAAGTAAAGGATCCTCTCCTGGTCTCTCTTGACCTCGTCCCCATCTAGGATCACGAAATGTATTCCTCTCTTGACCTCGTCCCCATCTAGGATCACAAAATGTATTCACATTAGGGCTCCAATATGTCAATACTGTTAATCCTATCTTATACATTGCACGAGCCTCTCTTGATACCGCCACATGAAATTCCAATTACAGTTGTTTTTACTAAATTCAATCCATGCTAAAATAGATTGGTTATACTTGAGTAGTAAACTGTAAACATAGTGACAGATGCTTGAGAATTAAAAATAAGTACAAATTCATGCAACTGTGGCCAATCCTATAAAACTAAAAAATAATTAAAAATTGATTCATTTGGAATAGGGAGAACCTAGTAATTGATTTCTTTGTATATTCTAGCTTTGAATGACATTTATTTTGTAATTTGTATTTCCAATCATCTTTTATATGTCACAATTCTTCTCAAATCTAAGAATCTATGTCTTACGGCATTTCCTTTGCAACATTTGGATGCAATTGCTAGTTATTCTCAGAACATTGTTTCTTGTTTCCATGTAGGGATAAGATTATATTTCTTGGGTTTTCACACGTCTACTTTTTGTGAAGATTGAACTCCTTTGTGGTAGGTAGTAGATGTTCCTAAGTGAGTATCGCATCCCATCACGAGGAAGAGATCTATGGAAGAATATTAGGTTTTAACAAATATTTCACTCGCATCTTTCTTCTCAAAGAATCGTATCTCATTCATCTTATACCTTCCATGATTAGTTTTTTCATGTTCTCCTCCGTATGGATTGGTGAAGAATGGCATCGTGCATGGAAGTTGTGTAGTTGATGTTTTAGGCTACATTTCATATTCTATCATCATGAGGAGATCCACAGTTTAACAAATATTGTACTATTAATACATATCTTCCCAAAATAATCATATCTCATTAAGCGTATCCCTTCCATGTATACGTCTGCATTGGTGAATATTGGAATCCTGTGTAGGGTTCATTAGTGGAAGTGCTACATATCACAACCCCATCATCGTGAGGATATTCACGTAGGAATCTTCTCTTTGAGAAAATATTGTGATATCTTATTATGCGTATTTTCAAAGCATCGTATCTCATTTAACTTATCCCTTCTATGGTGGGTTATGATTCGTTTGCTTATGTACTCACAAGTCATCACTGGTGAAGAATTAAATCTTATGTGGGAGTTCAATAGTCAATGTTTTGGGTGAAGAATCATAGAGAAGAATTGAATCCCTTCCATGGTGGGTTAAGATTAGTTTTCTTATGTACTCACAATTCATCATTGGTGAAGAATTGAATCCTATGTGGGAGTTCAATAGTTGATGTTTCGGGTGAAGAATCATAGAGAAGAATTGAATCCTATGTGAGAGTTCAATAGTCGATGTTTCGGGTGAAGAACTATAGAGAGGAGATCTATGAAAATATCTTATTTTTTAACCAAATATATGAAGAGGAGATACATGAAAGTATCTTAAGTTTTAAGAAATATTTTGTTATTTTAATACGTTTCATCCCATAACATTCTAAAGCATCTTAGTTTGTTCTATAGTGTCAATATGTCTACTTAAAACACTTAATTTTGGGTGCATAAGATAACAATTATTTTATTCAAGTTAAATTGGATTAATATAAAAATATTTTATTTAAAGTAAATATTGAAATATTTATTTATAATTAATAATTAATATATAAAAACTTTTAATTTGGTTATTTTTTACATAAAATTATGTTATTTAATATGGACATTGAAATATTATATATATGGCAGTGCCTTAAAAAGATCATTCATTTTTTTTATATTAATTTTTATTGTTAAAAATGTTTTTACTTGAAATTAATCCATTAATATATAAATTTCTTTTTGTTCTTTATTATAATCCAAAAATTTATTTTTATTTTAAAAAGATGTATCCATTTCAATTTAAACATTAAATGAATTACAGAGCTCCCTCACAATTAACTATAAAATGTAATCCTTAATATGATTGTTATAATTTTTTTAAATGGAATAAAACTCTATAAATTTATACTAAATTGTATTTAAATTTTGTACGTTATATTGAAATTAAATAAAATATATAGTTTAAAGTTTCAATTTAAAAAAAATAATAATAATAATTAAAACCATCATATAATTTTAACAAAAAAAACTTATAAACCTGACTCAGTTTTTTGTTTTAATTAATAGACAAATTTAATAATTAATAGACAAATTTAAATGATTGATGGATGTTTTAGTTGTAGTTGATAAAAAAATCCCCTCTTGATAGGAAATCTTCGTGCCCAATTCCATCTCTATACACATTAGTTTTTTATCCACAAAAAAACTTATGGTTAAACCAACAATGTGACATTCATCACTGCATTTCTATACACGTATTAGTTTTGTATACACTGAAAAAGCTGATTGTTAAATCAACAATGTGACATCTATCACTGGTTATTGTGCCGGAATACAAACTCACTCGACACTATTATTTAAATAACACCAAACCATCTAAAATTACTTGTTTTGGACTATTAACATGTTGCTTTACTTCGTTAAAAACAAAGTCTTAACAAAATTGTTAAAAAAGAAAAATAATTTTAAAACATGATACACTTATTATATTATAAAAAGAATGAACAAAACAAAACGAAACATCATTTAAAATTAAATTGAAATACAAGAAAACGAAATTTCACATAGCACCGAAAAAAATGGAAAGATTGATTTTGTCGTTTTATCAAAGTCAAACGCAAACCGACATTCTAGAATAATAACTGAAATAATGAATAGCACCAGAGTGAAGGTTCTCGATATACCGTGTCGCTGGACGGTGGGTAAAGTCTCGTGAGTCGTAGTGCCTGGAAGAGTCGGCCGCCGCCCCGCTGCGCGTTCGCTAGATACCGTGGGAAAAAACGCGTGAAAATGGAACCCTGACGTCATTCCGGGAGGTTTCAATGGTAGCCGAATGTTACAGGGCTGGTTGAATTTCAATTTGATGTTTGAATTTTGGTAAATCTTTAAAAAAAAAAAATTGAATTTTGAATTTTGGTGAATTATTTATTTTTAATTACAATTAACCAAGTCTATATATCAAAATTCATAATTTCATGTCACAAAATTAACTTCATGTTACAACTCAATCTTACAATTTACGATTACACTTTCCATATTAGTGATAACATTTTTTTTTTCTTCCAATTTACCGAACCTAATCATTGAGTAACTCAAATTATAACCCAAACCATGTGACAGTAGCGGAATGGCAGAGTTAATTAACGTAAAATTCAAGAGTGAAAGGTCACTTTCCGAAGTCGCTGGGCGGACATGAAAGGTCACTTTCCGAAGTCGCTGGGCAGACATGAAATGTGGGGACACCCCTCACCATATGGAAAACGAGTGCGTGTTTCCTCTGCAACACGAAAATATACAGCGAATACTTGCAGCAAGTTGCGGAGCATCGAATTGAAATAAAAGACCACGCCGTGTTGGATTGACTTTGATATTTATTTGCAACTGCCCGGTGCTATAAATGGATATATAATTGATTTTCCTTTCTCAAGGTTCTCAATATTATCGGAATCATGAATTCTCAACGACCGGCCTGGATATCGCACAGAAAGGAACTCCAGGGTTCCAGGCCTTGTAGTTCTTTGAAGATACGCAGAGACTCTCAGAAAATTCGAAAGTCTGCAGCTGTGGTTCCAGCTATTCCGCCAGAGCCAGTGATAGTGTACATGCGGTCTCCTAAGATCATCCACGTAGAAGAGCAGGATTTCATGTCTGTGGTGCAACGCCTCACCGGAAAATCGTCCTCCGCGTCCAACACTCGACGTTCTGATGATAGCATAGAAACAGAAAATCTCACATCCAGAACCCATGACTCCACGGTACTACACCAAGCTGCCTCCACTGCGAGAAGAGCGTATCAGCCTGTATCGTCTCGTGATTTTGTTAATCCGAATTCAACCATGATTGATCATATGACTAGTCAAGAAATTGCGAGTGGGACTTCCGAGCATGGACTCTCTGCACTGACTCCTCCTGCTTCATCGATGTTCTCTGCTTTGTCGCCCAATACTATTTTCCAAGATGATCATCCCCACATGATCCCCAATTCCGATTATCTCTTTTACTCACCGTGGGACGTTAACCGAAGTTCTGAGCCATTTTTCAGCCGTCAGAGATCACACTTCAACTCCTGGACCATGATACCATCACCATCTCTGATTGCATTGGATTTGTACAAAACTACTCCTGAGTATTAGGGTTTATGTTGTTTTAATAAATCGCCGCAATTTTCTTTTAATTTTAGATTTTAGATTTTAAAAGTTCGGGTTTAGTAGAGAAAGAGTTTGGATTTTCCATAGGTAAAATTTTCAAATCGCAAAGAAAATTCCATCATCCAGCCAGTAAGCTTTGGGATTCGAAACATCTACATATTTCTCCTTTACTGTAATTCTCAGAAGGAAAGCTGCGTTCAGCTTTTTGATGTATATGCGACTTTTATGTTTGTTGCAATCGATTCTTCAAATCGAATTTTTTTTAATGAACGGTCCTTTTCCAAGGTTTTGAACTCTTCACTCGTCGTTGATATATTTATTTCCTTGACAAGGTTAGGAGTACTCGTTCATATATTTATTTCCTTGACAAGGTTAGGAGTAGACTGGTAGCCTCATTACATTGAAATTTGAATGTTTGATTTACCCATACAGACAACTTCATCTGTTTCTACGAAATTTCTTTTGTTTTTCCTAATCTGAAAATTCTTCATTAAAGACCCTTTGAGTGAAGCTAGCGGATCTTAGCAGCTTCTAAATACAAGCCTTTTTTCTTCTCTACTTTCTCCAAAATTGAAACTATAGCTGAGCTTATAGAAGCTTTTTATCCCATTATTTTCTTTTAAACATTTTATTTATTTATTTAAATAAACATTATTTTCTTTTAAACATTTAATTTATTTATTTATTATTCAAGCCAGGAAAAAAATATTATCTAAGATTTATGATATTAAAAGTTCTAGATCAATGAAAAAAACATATTTTTGAGATGTATAATGTGTAAATTTTTTTAATGAATTCGTTTTCTGAGTTTTGAGAGGATTTGATTTTGATTTCTTTTATGTATATGATAAATAGGATTTGAATTTTTTTTTTTTTATGTTTATGATAAATAATATGTTGATTCAACAGTCTCTAAGACTTTGATTATTATCATGTATAGTATATGTTTTAAATAAATTTGATGCTTTAAAAATTATTATTACCTATAATTTAAATATTTAAAGGTACGTGATTAAAATATTTGAAGGTACGAGAAGTTGAAAGATAAAAAAGTAATAAAATAGATATAAAGAGATTAATATTGATCTTTTCAACCAATTTTTCTAAATATTTAAAAGTAAAAGAGTTTTATGAGAGTAAAATTTTTAAAGGTAAAAGAAGTTGGAATATAAAAAGTAATAAAATAGATATAAATAAATTAATATTGATATTTTCAATTAATTTTCCATTATTTAAATGATACCATTTAATATATTTTTCATTAATTTCAAACTCATGTATATGCATAATTCCTTATAAAATTATTCAATAATTCCTTTCAATAATGTTATGATACCATTTAATATATTTTTCATTAATTTCAAACTCATGTATATGCATAATTCCTTATAAAATTATTCAATAATTCCTTTCAATAATGTTTTTACCAAATCTCTCTCTTTCTTTCTGTTCAAACTGCATTAAAGTTTTTACCCTTCTGTTCAAATTTAGTATGATTGCCTCAAATATTGAAATTATACCGACACTATATCAATTCACTGTAGCAATGTCATAAACAACCTAGCTGTAAATTAGGGACTGTTTCAATAATATAATCTTTAGAATTCGAATAAATCAAAGATAGGAAACGTTGAAACCAATGCACCTAGATAAATCAATTTTAGTCATTCCAGAAATACTAAAAATCTAACAACCTATTATTGTATAAACAAAAATCAATCAATCAATCTCTAAAAGGATTTAACTTGTTTTTATATATAAGGATTTCCATTATATTAGGCCTCGTTGGAATCTTCCTTTACTGTTTCCCGTACCAATCAGAACGAAATTTTGCCAAGAAAGGCCGCTTTTCACGTTTTGATGTATATGCTAGTTTTATCTTCGTTACAATGGATTCTTCATATCGAGTTTCAGGATGGACGATCGCGGCCATTTCCAGGTTTTTAGTTCGTTTTGAGCTCTTCACTTCTAATTAATATTTTTTTAGAAAGAAAAAAAACGTTGTATGTTAGATATAGCAGTGCATAATCCCATATTACATTTTTAGCTGAACTGTACTCAGCCAGAAAATAATCCCAAAATCCAACATGATTTGATGTCGTGCATCCCTGTAAATATGAGAAATACATAACTAGCACAATAACATTAAAATAGATTTACAACCACATTTAGCGATGTGATTGATATACACCTATAAGCCTATATCCACCACCGCATAAATTTATATATCAATAAATATTATATATTTATGATTAAAATCACCAAAATATTTTATATAAATTAATAAAATTATAATATTTATTAATAATATAATAAATAATAAATACTAATACTATTAATATTTATTAATATATTAATAATATTATAATATTTATTAATTATATATATTAATAACCTCTATTTATAATATTTATTAATATATTAATAATATTAAACCCAAAAACATAAGAAAGCAATAAACTCCAACAATTAATATATTCAAGAGATTAATAAAGCATAAGAAACAATATTTAAAAACAAAAAACCTTATAGATTAATAAACCGTAATAATTAATATTTTAAACTAAAGATATTAATAAACCCAAGGGATAATTAATAATACAAACCCAATGTCATCATAAACCAAAGGTTTAAATATTATAAACCAAAGGAATTGGTGAACCCAAGGGATAAATATTATAAACATAAGGGATCAATATTAAAAATACAAGAGATTAATAAACCCTAAGAATTGATATTTTAAATTAAAAAACCTAATAAATTAATAAACCATAAGAATCAGTATTTTAAACATAAGATATTAATAAACCAACGAGATTATTAACATTATAAACCAAAAGAATTAATATACCTAAGGGTTTAATATTATAAACCAAAGGAATCAGCGAACCCAAGGGATAAATGTTATAAACCTAACGGATGAATATTAAAAAAATAGAGATTAATAAACCCTAAGAATTAATATTTTAAACTGAAAAATCTAAGAAATTAATAAAGCCTAAGAATTAATATTTAAAACTCAAGACAGTAATAAACCCAATATGTAATAAAGAACTAATGAACCCAAGGGTTTAATATTATAAACCAAAGGAATCGGTGAACCCAAGGATAAACATTATAACTAAAAGATCAATATGGCTAAGGGCAAAATTAAAAACAATAGAGAATAATAAAACTCAAGGGTTTAATATTATAAACCAAAGGAATTGGTGAACCCAAGGGAAAACCATTACCCAACAAATTATAAACTAAAGGAATTGGTGAACCCAGGGGAATTGATTTAAACCTTGAGACAATTGTTGTCACAATGCGACGTTGGACCAACTATGACCATGGTTGGTCATGGGTGATTTTCATATTGAGACAATATTTGTTAGAATGTGACATTTGATCATGGATGACATTGATTGATTATTCATATTATAAACCAAAGAAGTAATAAACCCAAGGGTTTAATATTATAAACCAAAGGAATTGGTGAACCCAAGAAAACCATTACTCAACAAATTATAAACCAAAGGAACGGTGAACCCAAGGGAATTGATTTAAACATTGTGACAATTGTTGCCACAATGCGACGTTGGACCAACTAAGACCAGGGTTGGCCATGGGTGATTTTCATATTGAGACAATATTTGTCAGAATGTGACATTTGATCATGGATGACATTGATCGATTATTCATATTATAAACCAAAAGAACTAATAAACCCAAGGGTTTAATATTATAAACCAAAGGAATTGGTGAACTCAAGGGAAAAATATTAATAACCTAAGGGACCAATAAGGCGAAGGATCAATAAAATTATTAAAAAAATACTCAAGTTGAAGAAATTAATAAACACTAATAATTAACCCAAGGGTTCGTAATATTATAAACCAAAAGAACTAATAAAGCCAAGGGTTTAATATTATAAAGCAAAGGAATTGGTGAACCTAAAGGAATTGATTTGAACATTGAGACAGTTTTTGTAACAATGCGACGTTGGACCAACTATGAACATGGTTGGCCATGGGTGAATTTCATATTGAGACAATATTTCTCAGAATGTGACATATGATCATGGATGACATTGATCGGTCATTCATATTATAAACCAAAAGAACTAATAATAAAGCCAAGCGTTTAATATTATAAACCAAAGGAATTGGTGAACCCAAGGGAAAACCATTACCCAAGAAATTATAAACCAAAGTAATTGGTGAACCCAAGGGAATTTATTTAAACATTCAGACAATTGTTGTCACAATGCGACGTTGCACGAACTATGACAATGGCTGACCATGGGTGATTTTCATATTGAGAGAATCTTTGTCAGAATGTGAAATTTGATCATGGATGACATTTATCGATTATTCATATTATAAACCAAAAGAACTAATAAACCCAAGGGTTTAGTATTATAAACTAAAGGAATTGGTGAACCCAAGGGAAAAATATTAATAACCTAAGGGACCAATAAGGTGAAGGATCAATAAAATTATTAAAAAAATACTCAGGTTGAAGAAATTAATAAACACTAATAACTAACCCAAGGGTTCGTAATATTATAAACAAGAAGAACTAATAAACCCAAGGGTTTAATATTATAAATGAAAAGAACTAATAAACGCAAGGGTTTAATATTATTAAACGATGATACTCACACACACAAACTCAATGTCATCATAAACGAAAGGTTTAAATATTATAAACCAAAGGAATTGGTGAACCCAAGGGATAAATATTATAAACATAAGGGATCAATATTAAAAGCACAAGAGATTAATAAACGCTAAGAATTGATATTTTAAACTAAAAAACCTAATAAATTAATAAACCATAAGAATTAATATTTTAAACATAAGATATTAACAAACCAACGGGATTATTAACATTATAAACCAAAAGAACTAATAGACCCAAGGGATTAGTATTATAAACCAAAGGAATCAGCGAACCTAAGGGATAAATGTTATAAACCTAACAGATGAATATTAAAAACAATAGAGATTAATAAACCCTAAGAATTAATATTTTAAGCTGGAAAATCTAAGAAATTAATAAATCCTAAAAATTAATATTTTAAACTCAAGACAAGACAAACCCAATGTAATAAAGAACTAATAAAAACCCAAGGGTTTAATATTATAAACCAATGTCACTGTGAACCTACAAATATTAAACCTAAGGGATCAATATGACCAAGGGAAATATAAAAAAAACAATAGAGAAAAACTAATAAACCCAAGGGTTTAATATTATAAACCAAAGAAATTGGTGAACCCAAGGCAAAATCATTACCCAAAAAATTATAAATCAATGGAATTGGTGAACCCAAGGGAATTGATTTAAACATTGAGACAATTGTTGTCACAATGCGACGGTGGACCAAGTATGACCATGGCTAGCCATGGGTGATTTTCATATTGATACAATGTTTGTCAGAATGTGACATTTGATCATGGATGACATTTATCGATTATTCATATTATAAACTAAAAAAACTAATAAACCCAAGGGTTTAATATTATAAACCAAAGCAAGTGGTGAACCCAAGGGAAAATAATTACCCAAAAAATTATAAACCAAAGGAATTGGTGAACACAAGGGAATTGATTTAAACATTGAGACAATTGTTTTCACAATGTGCGACGTCGATTCAACTATGACCACAAGCAATAAGTGTATTTTTCACATGGACAATATTCACTAATGTACATTTGATCATGGATGAAATTGATCAATTATTCATATTATAAACCAAAAGAACTAATAAACCCAAGGGTTTAATATTATAAACCAAAGGAATTGGTGAACCCAAGGGAAAAATATTAATAACCTAAGGGACCAATAAGGCGAAGGATCAATAAAATTATTAAAAAAATGCTCAAGTTGAAGAAATTAATAAACACTAATAATTAACCCAAGGGTTCTTAATATTATAAACCAAAAAAACTAATAAACCCAAGGGTTTAATATTATAAACCAAAGGAATTGGTCAACCCAAGGAAATTGATTTAAAAATTGAGACAATTGTTGTCACAATGCAACGTTGGACCAACTATGACCATGGTTGGCCATGGGTGAATTTCATATTGAGACAATATTTCTTAGAATGTGAAATTTGATTATAAATGAAAGTGATCGATTATTCATATTATAAAACAAAAGAAGTAGTAAACCCAAGGGTTTAATATTATAAACGAAAGGAATTAGTGAACCCAAGGGAAAACCATTACCCAAAAAATTATAAACCAAAGGAATTGGTGAACCCAAGGGAATTGATTTAAACATTGAGAAAATTGTTGTCACAATGCGACGTTGGACCAACTATAACCAGGTTGGCCATTGGTGATTTTCATATTGAGACAATATTTGTCAGAATGTGACATTTGATCATGGATGAAATTGATCAATTATTCATAGTATAAACCAAAAGAAGTAATAAACCCAAGGGTTTAATATTATAAACCAAAGGAATTGGTGAACCCAGGGGAAAAATATTAATAACCTAAGGGACCAATAAGGCGAAGGATCAATAAAACTATTAAAAAAATACTCAAGTTGAGGAAATTAATAAATACTCATTAATAACTTCAAGTGGTTCGTAATATTATAAAAACGAAAGAACTAATTCTCCTGTGGTTTTTGTAATATTATAAACAAAAGAACTAATAAAACTCAGTGTTTAATATTAATAAACCCAAGAGATTATTAATAATACAAACCAAAAGAACTCATAAACCGAAGGTTTAAATATTATAAACCAAAGGAATTTGTGAACCCAAGGGATAAATATTATAAACATAAGGGATCAATATTAAGAATACAAGAGATTAATAAACCATAAGAATTGATATTTCAAACTAAAAGACCTAATAAATTAATAAACCATAAGAATCAGTATTTTAAACATAAGATATTAATAAACCAATGGGATTATTAACATTATAAACCAAAAGAACTAATAAACCCAAGGGTTTAATATTATAAACCAAAGGAATCAAACGAACTCAAGGATAAATGTTATAAACTCAACGATGAATAGTAAAAACACAGAGATTAATAAACCCTAAGTATGAATTAATACTGAACTAAAATCTAAGAAAAAATTGACAAAGCTCAAGAATTAATATTTAAAACTCAAGACAAGAAACAAACCCAATGTCTACAAACGAACTAATAAACCCAAGGGTTTAATATTATAAACCAAAGGAATCAGTGAACCCAAGGGAAAACCATTACCCAACAAATATTAAAAACCTAAGGGATCAATAAGGCTAAGGGAAATATTAAAAACAGTAGAGATTAATAAAACCTAAGGGCTTAATATTATAAATGAAAGGAATCGATGAACCCATGGAATTGTTTGAAACCTTTGTATCTATTTTTTTGTCATACTGCGTACGTTTAATATCTCATTAACCAGACCTATGGTTGGCCATGGGTGATTTTCATATTTAGACAATATTTGTCAGAATGTGACATTTGATCATGGATGAGATTGATCGATTATTCATATTATAAACCAAAAGAACTAATAAACCCAATGGTTTAACATTATAAACCAAAGGAATTGGTAAACCCAAGGGAAAACCATTACCCAACAAATTATAAACCAAAGGAATTGGTGAACCCAAGGGAATTGATTTAAACATTGAGACAATTGTCATATATCATGGCGTTGGATCAACTATGACTATCGTTGGCCATGGGCATTTTCTATATCAAAACAATAAGCTTTTCAAAAATGTGGAGCATTTAATCATGGATTAAATCGACCAATTATTCATATTATAAACTAAAAAAGAACTAATAAACCCAAGGGTCATTAGTATAAACCAAAGGGAATTGGTGAACCCAAGGAAAATATTAATAACCTATGTGACCAATAAGGCGAAGGATCAATAAAATTATTTAAAAAATACTCAAGTTGAAGAAATTAATAAACACTAATAATTAACCCAAGTGTTCTTAATATTATAAACCAAAAGAATTAATAAACCCAAGGGTTCAATACTATAAACCAAAGGAATTGGTGAACCTGAAATTGATTTAAATATCTGTGACAATCGTTGTGGTAATGGATAATCAACTATGACCATGGTCAAGCCATAGGTAAATCATATTGACAATATTTCTCAAATGTGACATTTGATATGGATGACACCGATTGATTATTCAGGATTATAAACCAAAGAAAAGAACTAATAAAAACCCAAGGGTTTAATATTATAAACCAAAGGAATTGTGAACCCAAGGAAAACCATTACCCAACAAATTATAAACCAAAGGAAATGGTGAACCCAACAGAATTGATTTAAACATTGAGACAAATGTTGTCACAATGCGACGTTGCACCAACTATGACAATGGTTGGCCATGGGTGATTTTCATATTGAGACAATCCTTGTACGTGGAGGATTTGACTTCATGGATGACATTGATCGATTATTCGTATTATAAACTAAAATAACTAATAAACCCAAGGGTTTAATAGACAAACCAAAGGGAATTCGGTGAACCTAAGGAAAAAATATTAATAGCCTAAAGGAACCAATAAGGCGAAGGATCAATAAAATTAATAAAAAAATACTCAAGTTGAAGAAATTAATAAACACTAATAATTACCCCAACGGATTATTCATATTATAAATGAAAAGAATTAATAAACCCAAGGGTTTAATATTATAAAACGAAAAAGAACTAATAAAACTCAAGGGTTTAAAATATTAATAAACCCATGTGGATACTAATAATACAAACCCAATGTCATCATATACCAAAGGTTTAAATATTATAAACCAAAGGAATTGGTGAACCCAAGGGATAAATATTATAAACATAAGGGATCAATATTAAAAACAGAAGAGATTAATAAACCCTAATAATTGATATTTTAAACTAAAAAAACTAATAAATTAATAAACCATAAGAATCAGTATTTTAAACATAAGATATTAATAAACCAATGGGATTATTAACATTATAAACCAAAAGAAATAATAGACCTGAGGGTTTAATATTATAAACCAAATGAATCAGCGAACCCAAGGGATAAATATTATAAACCTAACGGATGAATATTAAAAACAATAGAGATTAATAAACCCTAAGAAATAATATTTTAAACCGAAAAATATAAGAAATTAATAAAGCATAGAATTAATATTTTAAACTCAAGATAGTAATAAACCCAATGTGTGATTAACATTATAAACCAAAAGAACTAATAAATGCAAGGGTTTAATATTATAAACCAAAGGAATCGGTGAACCCAAGGGATAAATATTAAAAAACCTAAGGGATCAATAAGGCTAAGGGAAATATTAAAAACAATAGAGAATATTAAAACCCAAGAGCTTAATATTATAAACCAAAGGAATTGGTGAACCCAAGGGAAAACTATTACCCAAAAAACTTATCAACCAAAGGAATTGGTGAACCTAAGGGGATTGATTTAAACCTTGAGACAATTGTTGTCACAATGCAACATTGGACCAACTATGACCATGGTTGGCCATAGGTGATTTTCATATTGAGACAATATTTGTCAGAATGCGACATTTAATCATGGATGACATTGATCGATTATTAATATTATAAACCAAAAGAACTAATAAACCCAAGTGTTTAATATTATAAACCAAAGGAATTGGTGAACCCAAGGAAAATCATTACCCAAAAAATTATAAACCAAAAGGAATTGGTAACCTAAGGGAATTGATTTAAACATCGTAGGAATTGTCACAATGCATGTTGGACTATGACGTTGGAACAACTATGACCATGGTTGGCCATGGGTGATTTTCATATTGAGACAATATTTGTCAGAATGTGACAT